>RPOG01000463.1:0-350517 GCA_008086565.1 Thalassoma bifasciatum | reverse complement strand
GCACATCAGTGCAGCTCTGACTTTATTCTCAAACACATTATTAGAATCTAAAAATAAGAAAATCTTCATGGTTTCTGTTGCCCAGAGTCCTTTCATCTGCCAAAAAAACACATTAATACAAAGAGATACAGGGTTAGAGAGACGTGTCCCTCATCATCATCATCATCATCATCATGGTCATAATTAACACTAAAACAAAACTCAGTTTGATTAAAAAACAACATTAAAACACAGCCCACCCAGCAACAGTTATAGTTTCTTAAATAGCCTCTGTGCACAGAGAAATAGAGATGACAAAAGAGACCATGCAGCCAAATCAAACACTCTGCCTTCTCATTATCACTTCACACACTCACACACACTCACTCACACACACAGTTTGGATCTAAATCAATATCATCAGCAGACATATGCCAGGAGGAGGAGCTGTCATCATACAAAGGAGCTTTTTTCTTTCTCTTTTTAACAAAGAATTGTTTGACATTTTATGATTTCAGGACTAAAATACATTGAATTTCTACAGATCTGAGCCTCGCTGCCCGAAACAACAAAAGGCTCTTAAATCGCACACAATTATTCACAGTCAGAGCCAGGTTAACAACAACAGCTTCAGATGCTGTTTCACCTCTTTCTACAATTTATATGGGACTAAATAAAGCTGTGTGGAGTCAGATTCACTTTTTAGAGAATCAAACTGTCTCCTGTTTGTACAGATGGAGGGGGGGTTAACTCCACACACTGCAAAAAACTGAAATCAAAACAAGTCACTTTGTCTTAGTTTTAGTAAAAACTGTTGTATTATTCTTGATATGAGCCACATTCAACTGACAAGTCCAGAGAAATGCCTCATTTCAAGTTATTCAAAGATAAATATGAGGTCTAAATTGCTTGTTACAAGTCAAAAAAATCTGCCAATGGTATCAGAAACATTTGCTCCTCAAGTTTCTGAAAATTAGAAAGATGTACAAGAACCTTTTTTTATTCCATCGGCAGATTTTTTCTAACATGTTACAAGCCATTTAGACCTCATATTTATCTTGAAATAATTTGAAAATAGGCATTTTCTGGACTTGTCAGTTGAATGTGGCTTTTCTACTAAAAATGAGAGAAAATGACTTTCTCAGATTTTAGTTTTTGCAGTGCACAGTGACACTGCACTGACTGAGGACTCCTCCGTTAAATCACATAGCTCCTGTGGTTTGTTTATATGCTGTCTCCTCTCAACCACGGAGGAAGAGAAAAACAGAACAAATGGCTTTAAGTCGACAGCTCCAACATTTATGTTACAGGATTTACATTTGCTACTCCGAGCCTTTTAAACACCGTTTTTACATCAGGGGAAACTTTTTGGGGAGATAAGGAAATTTGACGGATTATGCCTTTAATAGTGAGGCTGGATCACGTACACCCATGATTATGGTTCACAGGATGGACATGCCAGCCAGCCCACACCCCAGCATTTAAAGTTTAAATAATTATCCAGGAGCTCCTCCTGTTTCTCTCTCTCTGTCTTTAAGAGACTTGAAGTCAGTGAAACAGAAATGTCCTGTTGTTCTGCAGCATGTCGAACTTCATCTCAGCGTCTGTGGAGTCCACTCAGGTTTCAGGGGTTCAGGTCAGAGCTTCATGTAGAGGTGAGTGTCCGTGTTGTGGCAGTAAGAGGGCAGTGGTTGGGGTTTGGCGTCACTTTGTGCTGAGATTAGCTCAGGAAGGAATGTTTGTCCCTCTGCAGACTCCTGTGTTAGAGAAGAAGAGTCAGGAAACAGGAAACATCACAGTCTGTCAACATTCTTTCTCTGCTAAATGGGGGCGATCCCTTCATTGTGAACAATTACAGGCCAATTTCCAAGCTGTGCATTTTAGTACAGGTTCTCAAAAAACTTGCCCGTAATCAATTAAAGGACTTTCTTGAGGAAGAACAGCATATTATCGAGGTACCAATCTGGCTTTAGGAAAAAAAAACAGCAGTTTCTACAGCCTCTAAGGTTTTAAATGACATTATGGAGGCACTGGACATGAAGAAAGTGTGTTTTGCGTTATTTAAAGACTTATCCAATGCTTTTGATACTGTGGATCATAACATCCTGATTGAAATACTGCAACAATAGGCTTATCTGAAAATGCAGTTTCATTTTTCAGAAATTATCTATTGGGTAGATCAAAAACAGATAATCAACATTTTTGAGGGTTTCAAAAAGGGTACCACAAGGATCAGTGTGGGGCCCATTTTGTTTTCCATCTATATAAATGATCTTTGAAATAATCTGTCAGATGCTTTTTATCATTTTATGCAGACCACACAGTTACACTGGGGAACAATTTGAAAAGAATTTCTGTTGAGTTATATTTTTATTCTGATTGAAAGTAAAACTGGCATGCTGATTCCAAAATTGCAGTCAGTTTTTTCCTTGCACATCAAGTTTTTTTCTGCAGAGCTTACCCTCCAGATAAACAAAATTCCAACTGTGAATCTTAACTTGAGGCAAAATTGGGCTTTTACTTCAGGAATAAATCCTGCTTCTCTCACTGAGCCAGGAGACGTCTAGTGTTGGTGACCTTCCATCCACTGCTTGATTGTGGTGATGTACTGAACATGCACCTGTCACATCCTTACGTTCATTGGATACTGTGTCACTGCTTTGAGATTTGTCACTGGACGCAAAAATCAGGTTCCTCATTGTACTCTGTACAATAAAACTGAATGGCCATCCCTGTCTAAGAAGATCCACTCATTGGTTGACTTTAATTTATAAGGCTCTTCTTGGTTTGGTCCCATCCTATCTTGGGATCCTTCTTGTCAAGAACCATTGACATCACAGCCTATGATCCAATGACTTTCTTACTCTGAATGTCCCTCATGTCCTCACACAACTATCAGGAAAAGGCATTTTGATTTGCTGCTCCCTCTGCATTGAACTCCTTGCAAGCTACATTGAAATTGTCAGACCTGATCCCATTTGACAGATTTGTTGAAAATCTAAGAGCCAAGGAACTGAAAAGCATTGGTCTTTGTCACTGTTTTGTAGACTTTTTTAATCTTGCTGATAGCCCTTTTTTCTATTTTATTTATTGTAAGAATGTTTCAGTTGTTTTGTCAACTGTAAAATTCTGCTGCCTCTTAGCCAGGTCACTTTAGCAAAAGAGATTTTCAATCTCAATAAGCTTCCAGCTGATTAAAAAGGTTAAAAAAAAACTAATAAACTAATGACCTAAAGTACATCACTTTAGAAAGGTAGGAGGGACAGAGAAGAAACCTACCCACTGCCATGGTAGTCAGTGGTCCAGTCCAGAGACGGGTGGTGGTTCGGCGTGTGTCGGCCCATCTGGTGGTAGTCCACTGATGATGACATCACTGCTCCACCGTTCAGCATACCTCCTCCCATCTGCTGGTAGTCAGACTGGTGGTAGCCCTGACAGATTGAAAAAAATCCCAATAATATTTACTTGAAGTCATCTCTCAACATCCTAACACTGAGTTTGAGGTAAACAGGAAAGTTTGTCTTGTTGTCATATGATGGGCTGTTGAGCTGATGCTGAAACAAGGACATGAAAAATAAAACTCCAATAAAGGTTGGAGCCCTTTGCTAATTGTTTTTCTTAATTCCTAAATAAACTGACAAACTTCTGTCAAACTTTATCATTTATTGGGCTGCAGTGTCGCAGTGGTTAGCGCCATTGCCTCATAGCAAGAAGGTCACCAGTTTGGGTCCCCAGTTCAGACAATAGACTGTTTAAACAGTGGACGCAATGACAGTCAGCTCTAACTGAGGTCTACACAAAAACTGCTCCCCCTGGTGACTGGCTGCAGTATTAGCCAAAATCTCTGGCTCCTCATGCATCTCAGATGAGAGGTGGTAAAACTGAAGAAAATTATTGCACCTCATAGACATTTTTCACACATTCTTATGCTGCCGTGACATGAAGATGTTATTTATCTGCTTTGTGTTTAAGTCCCCTTTTTTCAAAGGAGTTGTTTTTTATGAGTTATTAGACATTAAAAACCAGGTTATGGGGCGCAGATGGCCAAGTGGATTAGGTTGCGCACCATGAGGTTCGCCTTCGAGCGGGTGGCCCCAGTTCAAATCCAACCTGTGGCCTGTTTCCGGCATGTCACTCCCCACTCTCTCCCCCTTTCCTACTCTATCCACTGCTATCTCTCTATAAAATAAAGGCACAAAAGCCAAAAAACAACAAAAAAACTTAAAAAACCAGGTTATAAGTTTAATTTTCCGATGACTGACAGCTGTTGTTCTTGTGTACTTTTTATCGGGGATGTAAGAAACTTAAAGAAAGAGAGCCAAAAAGAAAATAAACCTTAGAAAGGAGAAAAAAAATGTTTGCTGCTTTTTTTGTTTCGCGGTTCCACTCAAATTCTCAACTACTTAGACTCTGGCTGCACAATAGTGGCTCCTGTGATGGGTTCTTTTGGCTTCGAAACCATACCATGGTGAAAGGTGGAGCCAAGTTGTCCATTCTGTTTACAGTCTATGGTTCAGACATGGTGGACCTTCCTGTGTGGAGTTTGTATGTTCTTCCTGTGCATGTGCAGTTTTTTTTTCAAGTACTACAGCTTCTACTACAGCTCATCAGGTAATAATAAGTGATTTTAAATTAACTGAGTCCAGTCTGGGGTGTATCCCACCTTTCACCCCAAGACAGCTGGGATAGGCTCCAGCCACCTGTTAACCTGAACAGGATAAATGATACAGGGTGAATGAAAGAATGACTGAATGAAGTTATTTCTAAGTTTGAGGAACATTTGTGACAGGGACCATAAGAAATCCACCAAAAGAAGTTAAACATTTGATGACTTTTGGAACATGACCCACAGAGAAATCAGTGAATGAACTCAGACAAAGAGAAGTAAATTATGTTTGGGGTGTTTAACTGATTTTATCATCTGCCTGTGGGGATGAGGAAGAGAGGGAGGAAGGCTGAGGATGAGTGAAGTAAAGATGAAAAGGTTTGATGAGAGGAGGAGGAGGAGACATGGGAGGAAAGGAGGTGAGTATCCAACTCAAACTGAACTGAAAAAAGAGAACTAGACTCGAGGAAAGGAGACAAGTACAGTGGAGGTTGTTTGGGTGTGTGTTTGTGTATGTGTGTTTGTTTGTGTGTGTGTGTGTGTGTGTGAGAGAGAGAAAGACAGAAAGAGAGAGAGAGAGAGAGGGAGACAGAGAGGGAGAAGCTGAAAGGGAAGTTAATCTGTTGTGAGTGAAAGAGGAGAAAGAGGAGGACAGCAGGTGGTTGGATGCCCCCCTCTCCCTCCCCCCCTCTCCTCCTCTACCTCACCTATTCATCCATTGTTGAGCAAATTCTTCTCCTTCACTCCTTCACAAAGACCCCATCTGCCTCTTTTGTCTCTCCCTCTCCCTCTTCTCTCCCTTCCCCCATCATTTCTCACTCTCCACCCGCGGAAAGAAAAAAAAAAGTTTACAGCTCTGTCACTGTGTCCTCTCCTTCTTTTACTTACTCCACTTTCTTTTTTTAAACTATACACAGAATTTCAGAGAGAGAGAGAGATGGGGATTATTTGAGTGTGGGATTTAAACATGCACAATAAAAAGGGGACACAATAGGAAGTGGGACCCCCCCTCCTTTATTTACTAGTTTAAGAGTCTGTCTCACTCTCTGAATCAGTCTCACATCCATATGACAGCAACTTCTCTTCCTCATCCTCCTGTCCTGATGTGATCTTAGTGACGGTCAAAAGAACAAGTGAATAGCAGAGAGAAGCTAAGTGAAGGCTGATGGACTGATGGACTGTGTAATGAGAGAAGAGATGGACATGAGGAACCAGAATACAGGGAGATGACTCAAAACAAAAAATGATGTGTGATCATTTACCCCTCATTGTGTATCTGACTTTACGTATCTCATTGCGCTGGACTCAGACTCTGAACGTTCCTCATATTGATCGTCAGTCACCCATTTTTTTTTACAGATGACAGCTTCATGCAAACATCAGGGACTTTTGTTTGCTCTTCACACACAAATCCACGCTGCTGACAGCTGCAATGATTTCCTTTCAAACTCTCTCCAATGCCAAAAAATACAACTTCATCAAGGGGCTTGTTATTTAAATTAGATTGTTTTCAGTTGCCGGATTAGTCAGTACCTTATGTAACAGTATTACGTCTTGTACAGTAAGTACGTTTTGTTGGGCATGAGTGAGTGTTACCTTTTGTCTTGAGATCACTTTAATGCATTTACATCATTGGAATCAGTTGATGGTAACTTTTGAAGATTTAAAAATCACATCATCTTATACAAACTTTACTGTTTTGATGCCATAATTTACCTCATTAACACACTATGCACTGAATCAATTTTTGGATCGAAAATTGTTTGAATGGAAAATCGAGAATCGTTTGAATGGAGAACCGATTTTGGAATCGAATTGTGAGACACCCAAAGATTCACACCCCTACGATTCATGTTCATACAGTGTTAAAATACAGCTCTGGAAAAAATTAAGAGAGAAATCAGCATCTCTATGTGACAGCCATTTCATTGCAGTGTCTGTTGAATTCCAACATAAGCACACCTGTTTCTACCTGTTTCTACCTAATAAGGTACTGATGAGGTGATCACCTGAACAAAATCTTATTTAACTAAGAAATGTACAAAAACCATTGCTGTGGTCATCACTTTCCTCTGTGACTGACTGGTGGAGAACATGAGAGATGTTAATGCAAATCAGGGTTATTCTACCAAATATTGATTTCTGAATACTTCCAAAGTTAAAACAATAGTAATGTGTCGTTTAAAGTTGAATATGAACTTGTTTTGTTTTTTTTTGCATTATTTGAAGTCCGAAAATAGTGGGCTTTTTTTTTGTTTTTGGATTAGGACCATTTGTCATTTCCTGCAAATAAATGCTCTAAATGGCAATATTTGGGATTTGGGAGTAATGTTGTCAGTAGTTTTACAATTAAAAAAAAACTCATTTTACTCAAACAAATACCTATAAATAGCAAAATTGGAGAAACTGAAAAATTTGCAGTAGTCTCTTAATTTTTTCCAGAGCTGTAAATGTGCTGTAAAACAACTTTAATAATAAAAATGTGATCTTGGTCAGACGTGGATGGATCATGTGACTGACCTGTGACATGGCAGGTGAATGAGTCATCCCCATGGAGTGTCCACTGAGCTGCTGGTGCTGGTGGTGTGGACTGTGCAGCCCCCCCAGGTGTGTCTGGCTGTGGAGAGGGGGGCTGACTTGAAGAGGAGGGGTGGACGCCGCAGCCATGTTGCCCAGGGACAGAGGTCCTTGATGGGGGGCGCTGGGCCGTGGAACAGCCCCTCTGGAGGACAGAGCCTGGAGCTGGGGGTGCATCTGGGTGTGGGGAGGGGGCAGGTGAGGGCTGGAGGGGTGGGATGGGTGGGACGGGTGGGACGGGTGAGGGTAGGACATGTACATGCCTGAATGCTGAGGAGGAGGGAGGGAGTGAGGATGGGTGAGGGAGTTAGAGGGAGGGTGCTGGCTGGGGTGACCGGGGTAGACTGAGGGTTTGGGTGTGAACATGGAGGTAGAAGAAGATGAGGAGGAGGAGGAGATGGGGGGCTTCATATCAGCGGGGTCGTTGTAGCTCTGGAGGAGAAAAAGAGGACGACAGAAAATGAGTTTGACGTCTTTAAAGAGGCACATTTTCTTTAGTATGGACTTTATGCTAATAACCTGTGTGTGTGTGTGTGTGTGTGTGTGTGTGTGTCACCTGTGAGACGAGGCTGGCCCTATAAGCAGCCAGCTGTTTCAGGTACTCCTTCTTAGCCGTCTCAGTCCTCTTCTTGTAAACCTGAAACAAACATTTTATTACAGTTTACAGCCTCTGAAAATAATCCATCAAAGCGTTTTTCTCACTGACATTATCTAAAACCACAGAGATAAATATCGAAGGCTTCTCCCACACGATGCCTCAGTATCTGAAAACAGGAGAGCGCTGCCTCTTTAGTGCTGATTTGTGGTCTCTGTGGTATTGTTAGAGCTGATTTCTCTGCAGATCTGTTGATTTCTGTCACAGAGGATGAAGCTACTCACCGTCCCTCTCCTTCCTTCTTTACACTTTTATTAACAAGGATGGAAATATTATATCTTTCCCCAGAGATTTCTCTTTGTTTCATCATTTTGTTTCATCACTTTGTTTCATGTCAAAGTCAGAGAGGAGGTTAAGAGTCTGGAGCCATGTCAGCTCCTCTGTGATGCAGCATCGAGAGCTTTGAGACAAAAATTTTCATCAGCCTGTCACTATAGTCTCAATGTCAAACCTTTATTAATGACATTAAAGCAGATTATCATCAGACTCTTAATGCTTTTGTCTGATTGGTCAAAAAATTTGTTAATAATCTGAAAAGCAAATGTGAGACTGTAAGGATAACCTGATCAAATGTCCCACACATCAAATCAATATGTGGATGGATTTACAGCACATCTCACCTTCATGTGAACATCAAGGAGTGAAAGTCATGCAGGAAACACCAGATATGTAATATTAAAGGGAAAAGTTACAAACTGAGTGCCACGAGAAGGAAATAGACTTGCTTGAAAAGGTCACTGAGTTCCTCAAATGTCTCCCTTTTAAGTGTTCCTCAAGTTATTCATACAAACAGATCAAAAGTTTTCTGCTTTTAAGCCCTAAATAACTCAGGATCTCTCTGCTCTTGGAGGTAAAACATCTCTCTGTGTTTTTAAATTAGGACCAGCCACAAATTTCTTTAAGCTCAAAGTGATATATAATTGCTGTTTATTGTTTTTATTGCTTTTATTTGAATTGTCATTATTTCATTTTTATTTTGGTTGTCTTCTTGTCTTATTCAGATATAACTGGTTTGATTCAGTTTTAATGAGCTCTGGTCAGTAAAAATACAAGTGAGCTAAGTTGTGTTCAGTTTGCAAAAAAAGTCTTCAAAATATGAAAAGAATATTGATAAGATTAAGAATCTGTGAGAAAACTTTTGTTGAAATGTTATTTTTGTCCTCTGTGGTAAAAAACAGTGAGTGTAAAAATGATCCAAAAGTCTTTGTGAAGCATTAACACTGCCTCTTTCAAACCAGGTGAAACCTGTGCACAGATAACGAAGAAATAATGAACATATATTCATGATACAGAAACACTGGGCCCAAGCTCATTTAATTTGGACCAAATTGGACATTCTTTTTGGAAATCTTGGACACTGCATCGTCCTGCTCCTGAAAGTAGAGCTGGCTTATTTCTGATTGTCAGGATAACTCTTCCACTCAGTAATTCTTTGTGCTGTCACATTTGCGCAAACATGTTTTGAATTTCAATTATTACAAAACAGTTTGAACAGTCAGCAAAATAATTACGGTTTGTGAAAGCTGAGATGTTACTTTTTCAGTCAAGCTTTTTCCAAAAATGCCAAAAAGAAGATTCTCTTGGGTCATAAAACCTCCACTGAAGTTTCTGTGTGATCCTGAGACTGAAGGAGCAACTTCATTTGAAACGATAGTGGAAAAATTAAGTCATGTTAGATTGGATGAATTCAGGATGAATGAAGCTCTCAATATTTTATCCATATAACTTTCAGTTACAGTTACATGATGAGAGCAGTCATCTTCAAGTGGCTTGTGAAAAAGGAGAGGAAGAGGCAGCAGGATGCGTAGGGTTCTGGTGATGCTGTCACAGACCCTTCTTTTCAACAAAATAAGAGACAAAGACCCCTACGTGTTGTTGTACAAATATTAATTTACAAATTTCATGTTAATCGCAAAGTTTTTTTGGCTATTTTTTTCCTTTCCAGTGTTTTTCTTCAGTTAAAACAGATACTTTCATATAAAATGCAATCAATTTGTAATAACTTCCAAAAAAACAGGCCCTAGCACTTACTCTCAGGACATTTTTTTGTCATAACAAGCAAAAGTCCAGGCAGACATTTTGGGACCCAGGTGTCAAAAGGTTTAAGTTTTAACTGTAATAAAGGAGAAATTGAAATGTTGTGCAGCTGAAATTCTTTATCAGGCAAGAATGAGGAATTTACTTCAAGTGCCTGTCCAAACTTCTTTAAAATTCCTTTTTTATATTTAACATTTTTTTCCAGTTTGTAGTATTCTAAACACACTTCAGTTGACTTTTTTTGAAGTTGATAAAAAGTAAAATGTATTTAAGTTTATCAATCCAAGTTGTTTGGTCCCTTTAGGTTAAATCTGTGCATATGATACGTGCCATGTGTTAGCGGTAAGACCCGTTTGCGAATATACATTTACGCCTGGTTGGTTAAATCCACAGAGCATCAGCTGGGGGCTACATTAACGTGCTTCAATAAAAAGATAACACTCACCTGTTTCTGTTCCTCCCCCAGACCGTCCCACATAGACGCCACGATCTTCGACACTTCTCCAAAGGTGGCGTTTGGGTTCTGGGCCTTGATGTTGGCCTGAGTGTCCCTGAAGAACAAGGCATACGCAGATACCGGCTTCACTGGCTCATTGGGGTCCTTTCGCTTCTTCTTCTTTGGTGTTTTGGGTTTCTTGGAGATGTCCACAGTTAATGGTCTTTTCTCAGCTCCACTGCTCTGTAAATAAAGAAAGGAGAGAGGAAAGATATTCAGAATATAGATAAAGTTGTCTCAGTCCCTCCTCTGGCACTTGTTGCTTGTTACAGCACGCTTTAGTTAATTTTGGAGATCTTGAGTTAGATTTAATTTTCCTCTCTTCTGTTCTTTGCTTTTTGGACAGCTGCCCTTGATCTGAGACCAGCACACCTGCCTGCTGTCAGACAATCACCTAATCTTACAAGAATGCTTCACCAGCAGTCAGGTGCTATTGTGCCATACACATCTTTGGGTAGAAACCAGGTGTGCCAGTTAAACCAGCCCACCTGTCAGCCACCTTTTTCTTTCCTGGAGCGCCAGATCACTCCTGAGCCCAGAGCCCCCCCCCCCCCCCCAGTTACCCCTTCATCACTCCCTCACCTGCTGATCAAACAAGGATCAGTTTGTCTATCGTCTGTCTGCACCTGAGTCCAGGTAAAAATTTCAATATAAATAATGATTAAAGCAACACCACTCCCCTCTCACCTGGGGCACAGCAGGAACTCTCTCATATGCAAATGAGGAAACAAAAACTGCTCATTTGATGATGTTTGTGTACAGCAGCCCATCAACCCAGTAACTTTCCTCCAAATTAATGCTTTTTAACAAATAACATAGAAACAGGCCTCAACACTGTGACAAAAAGCCTTCCGTTAAGATTTACCATCATGAGTTGATTTAAACTTCTTCTTTCTCTTTATTCACCTCATCCATGCTCATAGAATCATAAGCAGACAATTACAAGAGACTCAACAGTTTCTCAGGTGTTATAACTGCAGATCTGATTCCATCAACAAAACAAACAAAACAGGATGAGGAGGGGCAGAAAGAAGCCGTGTCTTGTCCCTTAATTCATAGATTCACTTATACATCAACAGTAGTACCTTTGATTATTTAACAGTCATGTACTCAGTAAACCTTCAGTTTATAAAACAAGAGAAGACAATACAAAAGAAAAACACTATACATTCTTATACATTCTCCAACTCATTACTCTTGTACAAATTTATAAAGGTCTGTTTATAATAACATTTAAATAAGTAAATGAATAGTTAAACTTCCAGCTTGGACCCTCTAATGCACATGTTGCTCCACTCACTAATTCCCTACATCTACTCTCTGTCTTAACCTGCTTTGTCAATAACAGCAAATGCCCCAAAAACTTTAAAAAGTGTTCAAGCATTTCGAAGTGCCTCTGTGTGGAGATGTGGAGCCAAAAGCTTTTACTGTAACTGTAAAAAAATAATGAATAGCAGAAAATAATATTCTGAATGCTGCTGAAAAAGCTTGGCCTGTTCTATGGTCCTGGGCCTCTATGCATGTCCAGCTGTTAGCTATGAAAATGGACCATTTGTACGAATGGTGTAAAAAATTGATTAGTGGTACACATGAGCAAAGTTAATACCCCAACAAGCATTTAATGTAATGTTTAGATTTACCCTCTTCCAGAGTGATGGGTGCATCAGGGTAAGAAGAGAGGCAGGTGAAGTGATGCACCCATCATGCCTAGTGCCTACTGTACAAGCCTGTGGGGGCAGTGTTATGATCTGGGGTTGCTGCAGTTGGTCAGGTTCAGAAACATCATGTTCCCAAAGAATGAGGTCAGCTGACTACCTGAATATACTGACTGACCAGGTTATTCCATCAATGGATTTTTTTCTTCCCTAATGTCATGGGCATATTCCTGGATGACAATGACAGTATTCATGGCGCTCAAACTGTGAAAGAGTGGTTCAGGGAGCATGAGACATCTTTTTCATACATGGATTAACCACCACAGAGTCCAGACCTGAACCCCATTGAGAATCTTTGGGATGTTCTGGAGAAGACTTTGTGCAGTGATCAGACTCTTCCATCATTGATACAAGATCTTGGTGAAAAATTAATGACATTGATGGATGGAAACAAATCTTGTGAAGCTTATTGAAACAATTCCACAGTGAATGTGTGCTGGAATAAAAGCTAAAGATGGTCCAATGAAATATTAGAGCATGTGACCTTCTTTTTGGTGGTGACTTCTTGTTTTTAGCCAGGCAGTGCATTTTAAATAACTTGGCAACTAGTAAAAATAGGTAGTGGTGAAACCCCTAATAACTTCTAGCCCCAATCTGGACCTGGCTACTTCCCTGAGATCAGCATGTAAAAGTTAATCCTCCTGATGAGACGAGAGAGCTTAACTATCTTCCAAAACTAGAATGACCTTCCTGCAGAAATCTAGTGCTAGATCCAAAGGAAACTGCTACGGTCTTTATTCACTGATTCACTGCACAATACTAAGGCTTTATAAGTGTCTAAGCTACCTGATAAAATGAGCAATAACTCAGCTCAAGGCTTCAGGTTTTTACTTAAGTGCTTTTCTTCAACAGATTTCAAAATAATCTTTCTTCCTTTGAGGAAGCCTGTCCAACTAAAAGTCAATATTAAAACAATATATTGCAAGAGATCCCATGGTGTACAAGGACAAGTTGATGTAATTGAATCAGATGTTACTCAATATCTCAGTAAGTCATTTCCAGGTGAAAGTGAGGTCAAATAAATAAGGAATGAAATCTGTTCCTCATATACTCAGGCTGTTATGTTATTTTGAATCATTTGTGTGCAGACAGTGTCACACTTTCTTCACACAATAGTCGAAGGAGCTGTGATTACAGATCCACTTTGTTAACGATCATTAAAGCACTGAGTCTTTAATTAATCTGAATTTGATGAGTCAGTAAGAATAGTTCTGGCAATGAGCTTCACAAAGTTGTATAGATGTAAGGTGAGGAGGGTGTGAAGTTATCACGATGTTTCTCTGTTTCCATGATCGCTCCTTTCCTGTAAAGTCTCATGCTTTACAGTGTTCTTTTAAAGATGAGAATGGTACAATATATGGCAGTAAATATACTTAAGCGGAACAGAGTGGTTTCATTTCCCCAGAATAGAGAGAGCCATTTGGGTGGAGAGTGATTGTCTCAGAGTGAAACGACAGAGTGGAGAGAGAGAGCTCATTTCCATCTCGTTGATATGCAGAAATAACGGGTTTATTATGACACATAACATCAACATGAGAACACTCCTCTGTCTGCGCACACACACACAAGAGAACACAAACTGTAATGATCTGACTCAGTTGCTTGTGGAAATGTGAAAAAGTGTGTGGTGTGTGTGTGTGTGTGTATTCAGGTATTGTTACCCTGAGTCCATCATCATTCTCGTCCTCGTGCGCTGAGCTGGAGGGGGAGGGTGTGGCTGATTTACTCCCAGGAGGTGAAGGAGAATTGTGGGTAATGGAGTTCCTGCTCAGCCCCAGCTGTGATTGGTTGATGGTGGACAATTGGTTCTGCTGGCCCATGCCTGATCCTGATTGGTTCCTGGGTCCCAGCGCTGCCTCGATTGGCTGTTGGCTGCTGGTGAAGCGAGAATCAGAGTTCACCATCTGCTGCATCTGAGGAAGATAACGAGGATGGATGAGTCAGTACAACTGAATAAAACGGATGAAGATCATTTACTCAAAGTTTTCAAGCAGACATTTAGAATTTGTTGACACGTTAAACAGCTTCTTCACAGAAATGATCAGACCACACAGGCCAACATTGTTTTTATCCATTAGTTTACCAACAGGAATTCACCATTCGTGGAAGCTGTTTGGTGCCATTAACTGTTCTCAAAAAAAATAAATAAACAAAAAATAAAATCAGGATTTAGACTTTACTTGTTGGGTTACGATAATCCAACTAGCTTCCTTTAAAGGTAGAGCATGCAGAATTTTCATAAAAATAAATTAAAAGTTTTCACAGGAACAATCATCATCTCTGAGCCTCTGTACTTATGTGACAGTGTCTGCGTGTGCGTCACCCCCCTAATAGACCCCCTCCTTGCCTGTTTTGTTAATATTAAACTGGACTTGGGACGTGTCTGTGCAGAGAGCAGGAGTTTTATAGGTGATGTACCAGCCAATCACAGCGTGCCCAGTGTGCATGTGACTTTGTGAGTTGCTGATAGCGAGTGGGAGATGCTAACCTGAGCGGCTACGACAGCGGCCGTAACACAGAGAAAGAATGAGTCTATGTCCGCAGTGTATCTCAGTTACCTGCAGAAAGTCAGGTGTACAGCTGTTGAGTTTTTCTCACACAACATCGTTATGCATGAGCATCGTTTTTCTGCTGGTGGCTCAGTGGAAAGTTTCGGAAGTCAAGGAAGAGATGCAGTTATGGGAATCATTATTAAACTGCAAGAGTGATGAGTTTCATTCAGCAGCTGAGACTTTCGAGACCAATTTTATAGGAACTTGGTGAAAGCAGGGATAGAATGAGACAGAACATTTTCACAAATACTGAGTAGTAGTGGTGGAAGCAAAACCTTCATTTATTTATAAATCATCATCAGACAGTTTTCATGTACAGTCAGCTGTTTCAGCTAGTTGATCCACTACAGCAGCTTGTAAAAAAGAACATGGTTTTAAACATATATCTATTCCTGTGTCTGAGAGATAGTTTACGCTTTTTCCCTCAGACCAGGTTTGTATTTGAGATCCTTAACGCTCCAAAAACATCTACAGCTACTGAGCTACATAACTATTTCCAGCCAGTGCTCCAAACAGAGTCTGCCTTTGCATTAAATGGTTTGACTGATGCTCAGCAGGCCAGTTCACACATAATGAAGTCCGATAGCAACCATGGCAACAGGCAATACAGGTCAGACAGGAGACTGGATCGGGACTCGTAAAAACATCAATTCCCACTTACACACCTTTAAAGATGCTTAACTTCCACTGCTGCCCTCCAGAGAGGAGGTGCAGCGTCTTATTTGAAGGGGGTGTAATGGTGAGGACAGGTGCAGGAGGAACCTATTAGAGAGCTGGTTGTGCACCAAGACACAAAGAGCTAATGTGCAGCTGCATTTCAAGGGACCACATGGTCAACATTTCTATCAAGCTATCTATAATTGTGCTCATTAGTTTACATACTCCGGCAGAATTTATGATTTCTTGGCCTTTTTTCAGAGAATATGAATGATAACACAAAAGCTTTTCTTTCACTCATGGTTAGTGGTTGGGTGATGCCATTTATTAACAGATTAATGTTGGTGATTTTTGGTGATTTTGGCCTGATAACATGAACACAAACTGTCACAAATGTGTTTGAATGTCTACTAAACGTAACCATCCTCACCTGTCATCTATTTGCTTTTAATCAGTGTGTGTATGAAAGGTCAGTGAGTTTCTAAGCTCCTGACAGATGCTTGCATCTTTCATTCAGTGTTGCGCTGGCATTTCTGGATTCTGAGTCATGGGGAAAGCAAAATAACTGTTAAAGGATCTGCGGTAAAGGTAATTGAACTGTATAAAATAGGAAAGGGATATAAATAGATATAAAAGGAATTGAGGATGCCAATAATTAGTGTTCACACTCTGATTAAGAAGCGTAAAATTGGGGTTCTGCTGAAACCAAACCATGGTCAGGTAGATCAAGAAAAATTTCAGCTACAACTGCCAGGGAATTATCTCTCTGAAAGAATGTGATCTGGCTGTTTCAAGATGCACAATAAGGAGGCACTTAAAGAAAAATGGGCTGCATGGTTGAATCGCCAGAAGAAAGCCATTTCTACACAAATGCCACAAAGTATCCCACTTACAATATGCCAAACAGCACAGAGACAAGCCTCAAAACTTCTGGAACAAAGTCATTTGAAGTTTTGACTTTTTGGTCATAACCATAAACGTTACAACGTTACAAGGCCTATGATGAAAGTTATACCATTCCTACTGTCAAACACAGAGGTGGATCACTGATGTTTTGGGGATGTGTGAGTTACAAAGGCTCAAGAAACTTGGTCGAGATGATGGTGAGATGAAAGCAGCATGTTTTCAGAAAATACTGGAGGAAAATTAACGCTCATCGGCCCAGAAGGTGCACATGAGATGTACTTGGACGTTCCAACATGACAATGATCCAAAACACAAGGCAAAGTTGACCTGTTGTTGGCTACAGAATAAGGTTAAGGTTCTAGAGAGGCCATCTCAGTTTCCTGACCTCAATACCATCAAAGTGACCTCAAACCTGCAGTTCATGCAAGACAGCCCAAGAATTTACAGGACCTGGAGGCTTTTTGCCAAGAAGAATGGGCAGTTTTACTATCTGAGAAAATAAAGACCCTTATTCACAATGACCACAAAAGACTTCAAGGTGTCGTTGATGTTAAAGGGGGAAATAAAAGTTATTAAGAACTGGGGTATGTAAACTTTTGATCAGGGTCATTTTGGGAGTTTCTGTTGTCAATAAAATGTGGAGATGAGGGGAATCTCCAATCCTGCTTCAGTTTATCGTAAAGCAGAGTTCAATGGGTGATCGATACCTTCTGTCAGCCCCTTCTGAGGTGTCTCAACCTTTATAAGTGCACCCAAAATGCGAGAACAGTTTCAGTGAGTCAGAGTTCAGTAGCAGGTAATCTCTCAGGAAAACAAAAGTTATCATTGCAAACGCCCTCTGTATGGGAACTTTGACACCTACTGTCACAAAAAGAGACTCGCTGGATGATTATTGTTCAAGTTTCCATTTAGTTAGCGTAATATTAGAGCGGATGTGGTCTAATGTTCTGCACCCTAATCGAGGCCTGAAGATGATTTTCAACAGCAGCCCAAAAGCATAGCTGTGGTATTTCAATGGAAATGTTGTGACATTTTTCAGATGCAGGAAGAGGTTTTCAGACCAACGTGTGAGAATGTCAGAGAGAAATGCTAGCTGTGGTTGGCACAGGTTAAGTTGGGACACCAATGACGGTCAGATTCGCTAAATGGGCTTTTTTTCCAAAATCAGTCAGAAACCTACGACAATGACTCATAATTATTAGAAAGACTCATATTTTCATTCAAACATATTTTTCCAATTCAGAATAAATGACTTTGTCAAATATATTATCTATATTCATGAAAGAAAGTGTAACATATCAAGTGTCCAGCTGTTGCAACAATCATGTCATGAAGTTTGGTTGGTATTTTTTACTGTAATCTGAACAACTGGTAATTGATTTAAAACATTTAAAATATGTCTGTATGAATGCATCAAGATGAATGAAGTTTTACTGAGCTGTCATGACCTGATGTGACCGATGTTGGAACAGTGAGAGCAAACACCTTCATGTGTTGGAAACGGTTAGATAACATCTATGCACAGTGATTCATGAAACTTCACACTGATTTAGACAGGCAGTCTACTGCCTTTAAATTGTATCATTTGACTTTTTGGAAAAAAGGCATTGATAAAATACCTTTCAGTGCTCTATTATGTTCACACAACAGCAAGTCTGACAAAAGAAAGATGCTTAAGTCTGATGTTGAAGCAGTGAAAATAGACTTACTATGAGTGTTTTCTTCTTGAATTTAGCATTTTTTGATGTTTTTGTATTATTCACATATTACTAACCCAGCTGTTTGGTTCAATCAAAGCCCTTTCTGTCATTAAATCCAGCTTATTTGAATGAAACAATTTTTAAAATGATAAATTAGGTTTTCTCTGACCACATCAGCTAATATCTTTACATCCACTGACATAGATACAGTAAGCATCCAAGAAACAGTTACAGTGTGTCTTTCTGCCCCATAAACAAACCAGGAATTATGAATTTGCAGTTTTATCCACAAAGTAAAGCAAAGAGCAGGAGGGAACACTGTGAGTGGAGGATGGTCTGGTCACCTGAGATATTCAAATTTCATACATTTATATGTCTGAGTTCAGCATTTCAATAACTTCAACATACAATTGACCCCATCTTAACACTGTACACTTTTTCCCCGGGGGAAACGTAAATGTTTGATCAATGGTTAAAAATCAAGAGAAATACTACAGCGCCACACTTTGAGAAGCTGCTCTGTGTGTGTGAACCCTGTTGTGATGTTGACAGCTTTAATAATAACAATCATGGTGCATGAAATCTATTAGACATACTCATTAATTTTGTGCTAATGACATTTGTTGAGTTGAATTCATTATACATCTAAAGCGAATGTGATATTGTCTATTCAGAGGTGATTTAACCGGAAAGTAAATGTTACCTGTGGGTTCTTTAGGTGGGATCATTCTTTCAGTCTAATGGACAGTTTATTAATTTGCAGTATTGCAGATGAAATAATGTGAAGCTGTTTGTACCAAAACTATTTCTATCCAGGTGAAATGATCAAGAGGTGTGTACAAAGATTTAAAACTGTGTACATTCAGTCCCTCCACAAAAATGAGAGAGCTGATTCACAAACAAGTGAACATACTTTCAAAATCCAAACACAATCCTGCAAATGTTTAAACAAATTTGACAATGAATTCTGATTGAGAAGTCAAAGTATTTTCGTAACAAGACCTTAAAGCAGGGCCGAATGATTTATTGTTCTCAGATCAAAATTGCAATTTCAGACATTGTGACCATGTGATTGCCAAAGCTGTAATTTTTTGGCTGCGCTCCTGACTGACCCAGGATCTGTTGTGTCTGCTGTTTTACACACATTCTTTGAGTGTAAGACTGTTGGGCAAGATCTTTTTTTCCTTGAGATTGTTGAATTTTGTTTTTCTTGCTATTTACTTATTTAACTTTGTTGTTATTTTTTATTTTTTTGTATTTTATTGATCTTTTTTAATCTAACACCATAAGGATATTTTGCACTTCATTATTTTTAAAAGTTAAGAGTGAATGATCGCTAGATTTGTTCTTAAAATACTTAAAATAGTGTACATGCATGTTTTTTGTTAATCAATACATTTGGAAACAATTCTTACCTTCAGTTCTCATCCTTGCATTACAGTAAAAGCTTTTGATGTTTTGGTGATATGATGTAATTCTCTATCAAGTTTGTAAATGTTACTGTACATTGTAAATTCTTCACTAAAGCTTGATGTGAAGAAAATTATGAATCGAATCAAATCCACATCTGCATGAAAAATCACAATTATATCTTCTTCTATAATCGTTCAGCCCGACCTAAAAGTACTTTCAGTGACTTAAGCTTAAGTTCTGCAATGTGTGACAACCTCAAATAGGTAGAAATAAATAAAGTAATTGAGGAATCATCAGAAGTCATGTTTTAATTGCCTCAAACTCAGATTTGCGAGCACAGATTGCCAGGCCACGTCCTGTCTATGTATGTGATACATTCGATATAGTTTTTCAGATCTTTCCTCAAACAGTGGACAAACATTAAAGGATCATTTTACTCAGTAAAAAATATTTATGCAACACTACCATCTCTGTAGAGTAAAAGGATTGTTTTCTCTAGTGTTTCCCTGTCTCCAGTTATGACACAACAGCAACTGTGCTAAACTGACATGAACAAAAGCTGAAGATCTCAACATGAAAACATGTTACATGGTCTGTTCCCCTTTTAGAATGATAAAACACTAGTTATCTTGAATCTTTATAGCCCCCCTGAACACACACACACACACACACATACACACATGTGCACACAAACCTCGATTAGGCTGAGCAAGGCACGGTTGCCAAGCAACCATCATTCATGGACCGGCAGTAAATGAATGTTAGTCTGAGAATATAAATGTAAGGAGAGAGAGGAAAGGTAGGACTGAGCAGCAGAGATGGAAAATAAGATCTCTAAGGTCACTAAAACCCTGTTCCTCAGAGAACACACAGAGAACTGAACATTCACAGACAAACATTAGATTGTATATAAAAGTCATTACTGATCTACTGTGAAGCATCTCGACCGTTTTAAAACCGTCTCTTGATATAACACTGAGCAGATTTACAATGGAAACAAAAGAGGGATTTTCTATCATCATCTCCTGAATTCTCAGTTTCTGTGACAGTCAGACAAGTCTGGGCCGAAGGTTTCCATCTTCACAGTATGACACAGTCAGCCACATCTGAAGGTCGCAGCTCAAAGCAAGGTTTCACTTTCCTGTGAAATAGAAACTCAAATTTGAAGAAGAGCTGCCAAATAATCATACTGCTCCAGGTAATATCTGATTACACACTGTTAGAGTGAATTCAATCTCATAGAGAGGAGTCAGTGTGTCTCAGACGGCTGTCAGTTCACATCTACAGTCAGAGTGACTTTAATCAGGACATTAACTGAGGGTCCTCTACAAAGAGCAATGCCCCAAGCATGAACCACTTGTTTATGTCTTGTAGATATGATCTTAATAGATTTGATGAGTCACATTCTCCTCACAAGTCTAGAAAAAAAAAACATATTAAAAGACAAATATGGCATCTGAAGTTCTTGCAGAAAGTAAAATAAATCTGCCAATGAGGTAAGAAAAGTTTGCCTGCCAGGCTAAGAGAAACAAGAATAAATTCTGAATATATGTAACACTAAAAGACAGATGTTGCCCAACAGGAAGATAAAAGAAAAGTTACAACAGGCTCATGGCTGACTTCAACGTAACTATGGCAAGCTCCAGGTTCATTATACTTTAAGGCATTTCTGCAACTACTTCAGGACAATAACTGGCCTATGACATAAAATAACATAAAACAAAACAATACATTGGCTTTATGTGACATGTTTTTTTTCCTTACTTATTTCTATTTCTTTATGTACAGAGATATCCAGATCCAGTGATCAACTTCCTACTTATGTACTTATAAACTCTATCAAATGTTGTTGACAAAGAAAACCTGTAAAGCTACTTTAGGAACTGATATCGGTTCCAAGGGCATTGATATCGATAAAATCCAATCAATACCCATCCTGATTTGAAATGAACTGGACAGGAGAGTGAAAGCAAAAAAACTTCAGAATGACCGACATTTAGAGGAACCTCTGTTGGAAAATTTGAAGTGTGTTAATTTTTCTGCTAAAGATCGCAGAAACGAGCAAAATTTTATCTTGGTCCTTTTTCGTTTTCTGAAAACTCTCCACTTAATGCTCATTGACGGGTATGAAACCTTTGTGGGCCAACTCACCACAGACAGAGTGCTGGTCATGGGGCCTCCATTTGGACTGAATGTTCCTCCATCTTGGTTCAGCATGGAGGCTCCGTCTTGGCCACCGGGCATGCCGGGCAGATCCAGGCCCGACAGCTGGTAAGGATGGTGTGATGCTGAGCTGGGAGGGGGCTCCAGAGGGTGGTACGGTCCAGAGGGGGAACCATGAGGAAGATGTGGGGGCAACATGTGGTCTGGCAGAGTGGGGGGAGTGATGGGTGGGATGTTGAAGTCGTCATCACCCAAACCTCCCACGGAGTACGACTACAGAGAGAAAGAGAGAAGACACCAACGGAGAAAAATCAGTTAAAGACACTTTCAAAGGCACACCTTCTCAAATTTATACCTGTGTCTGCACATGGGTCATGATGTGTCCTTCAGCATAGTGTCACCTTGGCAAGAACCTCGCAATACGATACGCATCACGATACGCATCACGATACTGGGGTCAGGATATTACAGTTTCACAATATCACAATATTGTGATATATTGTGGTACTGTACAGTCAACTAAGAAAAAACTTGAGATGATGCACTTACATCTTTGATGTCTTTTGTTTGTTTGTTTGTTTGTAAGACAAGAGGGGTAGGTTTTATATAAGCTTTAGCTCTAGCCTTCACCCTTTTGGTTACCTTGAAAATTTGCAGTTTCTACCTTGAGTTTGTGCCTTTGTTTAAATTGCTACAATGGTGAACCGGAATAAATTTCATTCATTCATATAAATCACATAATATTACTCAAATTTGAAAGGACAAATTACGTCGAAACTATTTGATTGAAAACAACTTTTCTATTTTATTTTCGAAATAAGTCAAGTGTCACATACATACACTTGGCTTGGTAACATAAAGTGCATCAAGTCACTTAAACTAATAATCCAAAGAAATTATTATCATAAGTATTCCCTTTAACAATGTATTGAAAGCATCCTAACCTGCAGTCAAGCTCACAGTGTAATTCAACTAGAGTTGTTCCGATTCTGATACCAGTATCCGAAATTGCTCCTTTAACGCCAAAAATGTATCAGTATCGGTGACAACTGGAGTCCAGGCACGTAATTTATTAAATTAGAAATCTAATGTTTTGCTCCGTTAAACTCTGGCACAGCCCTCTTTGCCGCTCTTAAAACAATAGCGCTGTGCTGCAACCTGCAACCAACAACCTGCTTGATCACATGACACAGACTCAATAGACACAAGTGTGTCAGAACTGGTTGACGCGAGACTTAGAGCTAAGCTAACTAGCACAATCATGTCAACAGTGTGGCAGTATTTCACGCTGGATGCTCCAACCAGCAAGACTGAGACATGCAAACTGTGCAAAGATGGTATCACAAGGGGTGGCATGAGTGTTGCCAATTTCAACACAACAAACTTAATTTAACACCTGATATTGTTATATTTAAAAATAAATGGCTTTAATTTCCTGTATTTACTGATGTTTTACAAAGGGTTTAACCTGAGCCAGATCTTACCACAATGATAATCATATCGCTGTCATGTAGGCCCAGTATGATATTTTTTTTATAACATCCAACCCGACCAAAATATAAGTCTTTATTTAAAAAAATCAACATTAGGACCCCTTTAGTGGGTGGTCCAAATTCAAATCCAGCCTGTGGCCTGTTTCCTGCATGTCTCTCCCCACTCTCTCCCCCTGTCCTACTCTATTCACTGTCTTTGCCTATCCATTAAAGGCATGAAAAGCCCAACAAATATATATCTAAAAAAACCCAAACATTTGAAATATAAATATTATATCAGAGGTCAAAATATCGTGAAATGATATTTTTCACACCCCTACTTGTGAGGGAGCTATAAGAGACTCAAGTGTCCTCCTGTCAGAGTTAATAGATGAAGGAGATGGAAAAAGTGCCCGTCAGTATTAGCACAGATCTCCTCTGAAGCCCAGCTCTGTGTCATGTGATCATCCCTCTCAGTCAGAGCTCCTATCACAGACTGATTATCACTAACGATATCACCGTCTCTAACAAAAAGCTGTGAGCGCAGACACTCACTCAGCGCTTTATAAGAAGAAGCAGCATTTACACAAAGGAGTTGGTAAATATATGTCAGCGTTAATGTGACGTGAAAAAGAAAAAAACAACAGCTCCAAACATAAAGAATCACAGTATCCTCCAAGAAGACACAAATGGGGCAGAGACATGGAGAGGGGAATGGAGTGAGAGAAGGAGAAGAGTGAGAGGCATGAGGCTAGAGAAGCCCTCTCATACTAATCTGACAGAGGAGATCCTTTATAGAGACTGACAGCCTTTTCTGCTCGGCTGGCCTCACCAGTTTCTCTCACTCCTAATCTTTTGCTCTGCATCTTTCACCATCCTTCTCCTTCCACCTCTCTCTTTAAGTCTCATCCTTAATTCCTCTTTCATCTATCTATTCCTCTTTGTTCATCCTCACTGTTTCTTCTGTATCTTACACCGGCGTGCTGTGCTGTGCTGTGTTGGTAGTTGTTTGACTTGAGGAGTGATGAGTTGTAGGTCGTGTTTTTCATGTGTATGTGCTCTTTGTGAAAGTGACACCTGAGCTGATTGTTTTTACAGCTGAGCAAAGAGTGGGAAAAGAAATTCATTTTCTCGGAGAAGCACACACCTGGCACAACCATAGACTCTATAGCACAAGGACGTCACCAGTTTGTTTGATATATGGAGTTTTTCAAGCTGTTTGTCAACAGGGGCCTTTGTGGAGAAGCTGAACTCAACCAAGATTTTCTTTGAGTTAGGATGAGGTGGGCCTTCTCTACAAGCCCCCACACTATTCTTTAAACCAGGATGTAACTATGTTCATTTTTGCTGTAAAAATCCCCCCGTTTGGCTTGGTGTGTTTTTTGCTTGGGGTTTTTCTGCAAGCATCAAATGATCTGACACACAGACGGACAGTTTCATACGTATATCCGCAGTGGAAACATTTTGCTAGTCCATCTGGGCAAGGGTCGCTCGCGAATGTTTTCGGTTGCGGGACTTCACAAAAAATACAGCAACTGGTGATTGGTTCTGCCTGACGTACTCATCACAGACCAATCCACATCAAGCCACGGTGACGAAGGGGGATGTGTAACCTGACACCCCAGACAGACAGTTCATATATCCACAATGGAGACATTTCACTCATAGGTTTTTGCTCAAAACATCGTTTCCTGTCAGAAAGGCTTTAAGTGACATTCTGTGTTCTTCTTTTAAAGGAGAATTTGAGTCTATTTCTGATAAAACTGCAGATATTGCCGCATCCATTGTCTGCAGCACCAGCAGCTCCCGCCTCTCTTCTCTGATTGATCCGACAACATCTCTGCCAGGTGAAATCGGTTGTGATTGAATCTTAACCAGATCTGGATCTGCAGGATTTTAGAAATGAATAAGGCAGCTCAATCTGCTCTGTAAGGTTAAGCATCAAGCTCAAGATGTGAGAAATGAAGCCCATGCAGAAGTGCTACAAACTGCAGTTCTTTCAGACTCAGCTGATGGGTGGCTCCAGAAAGACTAGAAATCACAAAGTTATTAAGAAAATGGGAAGAATTTTTACAGCAACAATAAATGTTTACAGCCTGGTTCAAAAAATGACTCAGATCTGAAGAGCTAATCTCTTCATCAGCACACACCCACAGACTAGGGCTGAACGATATGGATATTATTTCATATCTCAATATTGATGCCAGATTTCTAGATATTGATACGATACAATATGATACTGGGTTTGGTGAAAACTAACCATTTTTCAGAAAATAAAAGCATGAAATTATAACAGGATGAGGAAAAAGGGGTTATCTGATCTCACTGTCTGTCATCAACTTTAACAGAAAATCAACAATAATCATGTGACTGTCTGAGCTTTACATGCAGGGTGAGCTGGGAAAATCTACATCATATCTTCCATATTAGGATATTGATATCTTGAATTTTCACAGCTTGATATCAATACAATAACGATATATCTTTCAGCACTACTACAGGGGAAATCTTTTTCATAACTGAGAAGTTATGAATGTGTCAAGATTACAAGTTTATCCTATCAGAGACACAGCTCACCTGACCGACAGGTTGGCACCCTGTAGCTGTTAGTACAGAAGCTAAAAGCAGGCCTTTTCAGTTCAACATTTCCAATATGCCTTAAAACCCAATTTCAGAAACAGACGTGTGACATCACAGAAACTACGTCCATTTATTTTTCAGTTGATGTGTTTCTTCAGCCAGCTTTTTTAGAGATTTAGTTTATAATACTTCTGAGTGGGCCTAATTTTCTCATATCTGGAGCTGAATATTGATGAAATAACACTTTTATACAGAAATTCCATGTTTTGTAAAAAAGATCATGAATTGTGAGCATAAGAATGTAAAGGGAAATATTCATAGTAGTTGTTATTTACAGCTTTTTATGCTGATTTGTCTGATCTGGCTCACTTGAGATTAAACTAGGCTGTATGTTGCCCCTGAATAAAAATGAGTTTGACACCTATGATGCATAGCGTCTCTCACCAGAGATACTAAACCCTGATATCCAGGATACACATGATCTGATGATGAATTCTTAAAACAACTACTGACCTGAACCTGTATGAGCTGTCCAACATTTTCCCCTTCTTTTCTCTAGGTGCTTTTGAATCATCTGATCATTCAAAGATGACAACATACGACAAAACCTTTGCTTTATAGGTTTATCACTGATGGAAAAATGATACAAAAGCTGCTATTTGTTGATATTCCAGTCACTTTCCACATCTTGTGCTACAAACAGTGATGTAGATAATGAAGTGTCTCTTTAGCTCTGAGGATACTGTTTGTTTCCCACATTTAGTGTCAAACTCTGTATCTTTCGGGTCCTGACAAAACAACAAGTCCAACAGCTCGTTTAATGGCTTAAATCTCAGGAACAGTTTCCTGTAGGAGCTTGGAGCTCTGCATAAATTACTCTGCCTGTCTGTTGTCTGTCTGTCTCTCTCTCTCCTCTTAGACTCTCTCCATCATTTCTCCGAGTTCTGCATAAATTACTTTCCCTCTCCCTGCTCGTCCATTCATGTCAGTACAATAGCCTGTTTCCCGAGCAGTGGGAGCAAAAAGAAAGACTAATGTAGTCAGGATTAAGTCTTTTCACACATGTTTCACACTTCTCACATCTCCATGTTCAGAACAGTTTCATATGATGTGGAAAAGCACAAAGTGAACCTGAGCACCAGTTTCCATCATCACACCAGTCATTTCTGACCACAATGGATGGTTTATGACTGATCTGTGGAGCAATTTACCAGTAATTGAAAGAGAGTGGAGCTGTCAATAAAACAAGAGAAAGCCTATATTATTTACTCATCTGATTGAACCTCATCCACTGGTGTAAGGCTGCATATCATACACTCACTGGCCACTTTATTAGGCACACCTTATGCCAGGTTGGACCCCCAATCTGGCATAGATTAAACAAGGTGCTGGAAACATCCCTCAGAGATTTTCTCCATATTAACATGACGGCATCAAACAGCTGCTGCAGATTTGTGTCTGAACATCCATGATGAGAATCTCCTGTTCCTCCACATCCAAGAGGAATTCTACTGGACTGAGATCTGGTGACTGTGGATGTTTTTGGAGTACAGGGAACTCACCGTCTTGTTCAAGAAAGCAGTTTGATATGATTTGAGCTTTGTGGTGGTACACTGCACATAAAGCAGGGGCAGCCAAACTTTTTTCAAAAAGGGCCACATGTAATTCTGTGAAAATGACCCAGGGCTGGCAGCTCTTACAGATGCGTTGATTAACAATGAAAGTAACAAATGAGTGCTCTATTTGAGAAATGTTTCTTTTTAGTTTTTTTATGAAAAAAAAAAAAACAGTCTCAAAGTTGAGTAAAATATGCTTGTGTTCTCACTGCCAGAGTACATGCAGGTTTTGGCAAGTCAAATTTAAGACTTTTTAAGATCTTTTTAATGCCACTTTGAATGAAATTTAAGACCAAAAACACATAAATATGGTTGATGATTGGGGGATCCTGCTGCATTACAACAAAATCATAGCGTGTGTGTCACTAATGGGACCCATTCAAGTTTACTTTTTGTCAGTAGCTCGTCTTCTCCATGTCTACATGACTAAATGCTGCAGAGTTGCTGCCATGTGATTGGCTGATGAGATAAGTGTGTTGACGAGTAGATGAAGAGGTGAACCTCATACAGTGGATGGTACCATTTTTTTAAACTTATGATTACAGATGCTGCATTTCATAGCATATCATCTTGTTACTGTATAACTCTATCATGTTTCTGTATAAGCCGTATGTGCTTCTCTCTTTAGTTTTCCAACATACACTGCAACATAGTGCATCTTTGTTTGTCGATCTATGTATGGTAGTTATCACCTCTGTGTTTGAGTATCTTGCAGATAAACATCTGTCTATTATCTGATAAGATTACTGACATGCTGCTTTGAATACAGAGCTGGAGGAGTAATACAAAGTAATAAAATATCAGATCTTATGAGGCTGAGAGAGACAGGTAGGGATTTTTATTGAAGATTCGTTGAAAAGCAATAAATAAAGAAGCGTATCAAACGAAGGTTGAGTCTGTAATGAATACCTGGTAAGAATTTCCTCTAGTCTGAGTATAAACCAGGCCGAAGCGTCTGTTTTGAGACACAGACAGGGTCCGACAGCCAGCGCCACATTTTTAATGTGAAATGAGCAGCAGACACATTGAAACACTGTGGTGTTAGTATTAGTCAGCAGATTATGTGAATAAAGTGTGTGCATGTGTGGGTGAGTGTTGGGAGATTCCCTTGAGCAGGTACGGTGGCCCAGTGAATGACTCACTCACACTTGGTTTGAATTCTCCTGATGAGGTGTTTTTATTTTGTTTTCATATTTATATGTAAATGAAGTGAGATACTGAGGAGCAGAATTTGTGTATAGCTGAGATGATGCTTCAGCTAAGTTTGAACACATTTACGTAGAAACTGGTAACGTATCCAGACAAATGTAGTGGTTGTGTTTGTAGGTATTCACATCGTAGAGGACAGGACACGACCATGAGGCGGGGGTCTGCCCTCACAGAGTGACAACCAATACAATAAAGACTCATAAATTGACCCGGGGAGGCAAACAATTACACTTGTTTAATTTAAGTAATTTTAATTTAATTTAATTTAATTTAATTGTTGTGACACTCATATCCCACCGGGCTTTGCATCACTTGTCTTGTAGTTTTCTTTCAACTCAGAAAGTCGTGTTACACTGTATTTTTAGCATCTTCTTAAAAAAGCTTGTGTCTCATTGATTCCAAAACAATATCTGTCATGAGCCACATTAATCTGACAAGCCTGGTGCTCTGAGACGTGTCTGTAAAGTGTAACATTCGTGAATCCTGGTTATGTCCTACTAGTGCTCATCTACCAACTCCAATATCACTAAGCAGAATAAACATAACCTGGCTCTTCATTTTATTGACAGACTCTCAGGTTTGAACACACCACTGCAGGATAACTGCTGCATGTGTGTTGGAATAAACACAAACGGATCAATCTGTTTTAGCCTTTAGCCTGTGCTCTATGACTCTCCTGTTTAGTTTTCTTCTGCTCTGACCTCCTTTTTCTGTCAGACAGTCCAGCTCCAGTGTTCACCATTACTACAAAAAGAATCCAAGAGACCCCTTTTAGCAGAGAAAAAGACATATCTCTCCTCTCACAGCTAAACTTTGATGTCTGGTGTGGTGTTGTCATGGGGACTAAGTGCTGTGAATCAATCCTGACCAACCTGACTGGGAAGCTAAAATTTGGCATTTAGAAATGACTTATTTTTGCACTGATAATATTTTCAAGTTGTGGATTATGATCAGGCATATCTAGATGTGAGACTTTTTCAAGATCACGTGGAAAGTCCTCCCAGAGACCTCAAAGATCTTCAGATGAGACATTTTTTTGATTTTTCAGGTGAATCTGGCTCTTTTAAGTCTACCAAGACAAACTTGTTTGGATTTCAGGTTTTTCAGTGTTGAGATTCATGAAACACCATTGTGGATCTCACTTGAAGCCTTGCCGTTTGGCGAGGAGCCCCATTGTTGTCCTGATTAAAGCCAATCTGACTTAAGATTTGAACCATTAGCCATGCAAGACACATTTCATTCTTTCATTCTGAAGTCCCTCTAACTGTGTGAAATCAGATATTACCTGGGACACAGTGATTTGAATCGTGGCAACTCGTGCTCAAATTTAAGTTTCTATTTCACAGGAAAGTGAAACCTTGCTTTGAGCTTTCAGATGTGGCATTTCAGAAACCCTGGAAATAGTAGTGTCAGGGAGTGGTGACCCCATGCAAGGGAAACTCCCTAATACAGCTAGATGTTTAATTTAGCTGATCAGTCAAAAATGAGACTACCCATGAGTCAATATTGCTGTGTATCCTG
Source organism: Thalassoma bifasciatum (assembly GCA_008086565.1). Classification (NCBI taxonomy): domain Eukaryota; kingdom Metazoa; phylum Chordata; class Actinopteri; order Labriformes; family Labridae; genus Thalassoma; species Thalassoma bifasciatum. The sequence continues at coordinate 320,663 of RPOG01000463.1, read as the reverse complement.
AATTAACCTGGTTGAGTCACCTTGGAGGTCTTTGATAATAAAAGGTGTAAAACAAATCCAACATTTTCTGTTTGCATGCTCTCATGTCAAATTACCTCCAATTTTGTGTTTATGTTAAAATAATGAACTCTATGCAGTTGTAAATATATATATTTTTTTTTTTTTACAGTGGAAGGTATTTCAGTACCCACTTCAGGAACCACTGTCATAATGTCCAGAGTACATGTGCTCATGGGCCTTAGTTGGAAAGAGTGTCAAGACCTTAAATTTTGCACCATGAATTAATGAACTGTGTCAGCTTGTTGACTACAGCACTTCAAGTGCCCTGCTAGATGTAAATTTCAATTGGGGCTGAATGATTTGCAAAAATAATTGTGATTATTTTTCCCTAAATTGCAATTTTTTTGTGCAATTATTCCCAGGTCTCCTATCCAATGTGTTTTGAACAAACACATTGCAGGAAATGATAATTGACTTAAGTAACAGCACTACAACGACCCATGACATTTCATTGTGCTACTCATGACTGCTTTATGCTCATTTAAGTCACTTTTCACTTTTTTCCCACCACTTTTGAAACATTTTTTGCCCCCTTCTGACAATTTTTTAACTTTTATCCCAACTTTCTTGCCATTTTTGTTGCCACTTTCACTGATTTTTTGCTACTTTTTTCCCCCATTGTTGTGTCCCTCTGACTTTTTTCCAAGTTTTCTCAGAATCTTCTTGCCATTTTTTGTTGTTTTTTGCACATTTTCTACTATTTTTTGAGTATTTCACAAGTTGTCTCCCAATTTTCTTAACAATTTTGCTGCTTCTTGAGCATTTTTGCCACCTTAAACTTTACTTTTACTGCTACTCTTGGCTGTTTTTGCCACTTTTCACTACTTAGGTTGGATCTCTAGTAAATTTAGTTTTCAACAGTTTTGCTATTTGGCTGAGTAGGGTTGAGTAACACTGGTGTAGAGCAGAAAACATCTACTACAAAAATGTTTATCTGGTATTCTGACATAGGTTAACTAATATTGCACTATCTGTAATTAGAATATTGTGACAGGTTATATTGCCATTTAATCTAATTTGCATTTAATGGCCCAGCTCTAATTTTAATGATCTTGAATCTGAGATTTGTCACAAATCCAAAATGCAGTAAAGTAGTGTCTTGTTGGTGTGTTTATGCTACTGTTGTGTGATAACTAAAACTAAATGTAAGTTATAATATTATGAGGTAACTTGCTTGATCATTCCTTCTGTGTTTGGTGTGTATGTGTGTATGTGTGTGTGTGTGTGTGTGTGTGTCAGAGTATCTTTATTCACCCAGGGCAGACGGTGTGTGTCCACCATGTGTGTGTCTCTCCTCCAGTGCTGTGAGGGTGGGTGGGGCGTCCCCTTGCTTTGTGGATGAGGGGGCTGTGGCACACGGAACTGTGGGAAGAATCACAAAGACAAACAAAGTTCAAATAAACCAGGAGGCCAAGAAAAGGTCAGAGGTCAAATAGAAAGGTCGCGTAGTGAATAAAGCAAGGACAAAGACAGGATAGAAGGGGGTGGGGTGGAGACGTAGAGACAAAGTAAGACTCCACACGGGGTTTATTCACTCAGACACACAGAGAAACATCGCAGAATAAAGCCGAGGTGATCGCTTTTACTGTTTTATGAACAGCTACAACTGAAATGAAACTGTTGACAGAAGGAAAGAGGGAGTAATAAAAGACTGTAAGGCACAGACTCAGGAAGATAGACAGACAGGGCAGTAAATAAAGTATTCAATCCTGTCTCAGCTGAATCCTGATAACATGAGTGCTGTACAGCTGCAATGAATAAAGACAAACTCATAAAACACCCAAGATAACAGCACTCACTACAGCGCCTTTGCTTCATGTTTTTTTCAGTGTCGATTTTCTTTCATTCTGCATTTTCTGTCCATGAATGCATGACTGCACTGTACAAAGAAGCCCGGTTTATGGTGAAAGATTTTATCAAGAAGAACGTATTATGTGACTGTTTTTTCTGAATTTCACATGAGATTGGCCACGGCTGTCATCGGCTTTATTGAGCATAAAGACAGTTTCAGCTCGTACACAGGTGATTCAGCTTGTGAGTCTTTCAGACAATGTATACACTTCAGCCAAGAAACACTGAGCATTCATTCCCTCTCACTCCAGATTCATGTGTATCGTCTGTCTAATCTCATATCTAAGAGAGAAAATCAATGTTTAAATCTGGTTTGTGTGCTTTAACCTTATTTAGAGAGACGATATTGTTCTTTTTATACTCTATACTGTTCATCTGGTTTAAAAACTCCCTTCTTCGCTTTGTTTTCAGCTGCTGTCTAATCCCATTGGCAACAATAATTGCCATATTTCTTTTTACTTGAAGTGTAAGTTTCATTTGAGAAGCTAATATAAGTTTTAAACAAAAGAATAGCAAATAAAAAAACTAAAAAAACTTGTAAAATATGACAAAAAAAATCATATATATTATGTACCAGGAGGGTCTTAGGGATGAAATGCATGCAACAACTTTGTTCTTGCACTTATTCAAAATTTGGGATTAATCAGGTTAAGGCTCCCAGCTCCACAAACACACTTCCCTCTGATTGATCAGCCTTCTGGAAACCTTTTTGTGAGTGGAGATATAGCTAGACCGTAGTGTTTGAGGCCCGCCTCTCATACACATCACAGACTAGTTAGAAGATCCATGCTGATGACCTCATCATTTTAGCAAATCATTCCAGCATGAAAATCTCATGGAGATCTGGTGCTCATTTTGTAATAGACTGTTTTGACCAGCATTACCACTCATATATGACTTACGGTAGGGCTGGGGGATATGGGTAAAAAAAAGAGACAAGAAAATCTGAAATGAACTGATTCGCTCAACATTTGTTGACGTGCAAAGCAAATAACAAAGCTGCAATTTTGCAGGTATATACGACCCACAACAATCGAAATGCCTCCTCATGGGTAATGAAGACTTTTTGAAATTGTACATTATCATTATTCTAGAGAAATTGCATGTGTAAGCATTTTTCTCATCTTTGAATGTTGCTCAATAGCTGCAAAAGATGACACGATTGATTCTACGGCTGTTGTCACACACATTGCACCATGTTTAATCAATTAAATATGCTCACAGCTGATCATCGGAATCAATCTCAAATTTAACACAATCACAAATCACGATCACATTATTGCCTGGCCTTAACTCAAAGTCATATTTATTGCATTGGTATCCATTGTTTTGTTACATAAATTTTATGTGTAGAGGAGTGTTCTTGTGTTTCCTTCCTCCCTCTCTCTCTGCTCCTTCGCTTACTTTGTTGTGCTGCAGGTGTGGTGCGTCCTGATTGGTTGACAGCTTAATGGGCAAACCAGCCGCAGATTGTTTGTTATTTAGTGTAGCTATCCCTTCCTGAAGTAACTTTTTTTAAATTTAAACAAAAGAAAAAATTAGAATTTTAATTTGGCTGGACTACAATTTCTTCTCCTGTTCCTGTCTGTCCTGGATCATTGTAGTAGTAAGAGAGGAGTGGTCTCCTTTTGCAGTATCTAGTATCTCCTGGACTGAGGTGTAACATCTGTTTACAGACAGATTCTGTGATTTCTACAACATATGAATATGTCAGGGTGTAAAAATCTGCACGTATTGAGTCTGAACTTCCAGCATTGTTACTTTAAATTCTTGTCTGTGAGGCAGGATACCCCCTCTTTAAGTTCCCCATGTTACCAGATGTAGTTTTCATGTGTGAGGTCATTTGGAACAGAACACTTGTCTCATAAAATGGATTTTTATTAGATTATCAAAGAGAGATTATGATTTTAAATTAGGTTATGATTGATTCAAATCTAAATTTACATACTGCTGAATGTACATTTGTCTTCGAGAAGCCACAGCTTACACTTCCACTGTAGCCTCTTGTGTCATACATTATGAAGAGGACTCTTAAAATAACCTGATGACCACAATACTGCAGTCACATGATGACCTCTGCGGTGTTGAGCTGATAACCACAAATTAGATGTGATGAGACTGAACATGCGGCTCAAGAAAGACTGCATGAGGAGAGAAGAGTCTTTTACACTCCTCACAGACAGTTATTCATTTCAGAGGGCAAAGGTTTGTTGTTTATGGTGATTAAGTCAATTAAATATCTTTATAAGGCAGTCAAAGTATTTACCATCACAGGAGAGAGGATTATCTACAGCACGGCAGAGTTAACCTTATGCATGAAACTACTTTACAGTGTGACTGAGAGAGAAAAATCACAGTCTTCCTGCTTCTGAAACAGTGACATACAAAATCATGTACAAAACAACTTGTTCCATCAAGTTTTTCCTCCTCCTGTTTCGGCTGCTACACCATAACATCTCTCTGCTGCTCCATTAAGGCTTTAAAAAAAGACAAAGTTGAGGGTCAGACTGAAAATTGGCTGCATTCATCACAACATGCTCTGACTTTATGTGAAGGCAATGGTACTTCAATAATAAAGCTATAAATTCTTATTCCACACACCACTCCCCATCTTCTTATGGCAAAACACTATGAATAAAACATCAAATCATAGGTTCCTATACCACAATATTCTCCATAGTGTGCTCCATGAATAATGGATCTCTGGAGGAGTTTCTTCTTAATACCAGCCTTGCTTGGTTGTGAGGTAATTCTGCTCCAACAAACACACACATCTTAATCTCTAGAGGCTCCCTGGCCTCAGGAAAGGACTCCTGAATTCAGTTGCACCCACAGCCCAATAAATACGCTGTTTAATGCCCAGTGCTGTTCCTGTGAGGCTGCTTCAGGGTCCAGAAACATGATGGATGTTATTCTGGGGTAAAGAAACAGGACAACTGGACACATGGCAGCTATTAATGGGGCTGTTATGTGGCTGTTATACTAAATGAGGCTAAAAAAGAAGAATGATTGACTCTTTAGATTTATAATCTGATTAATATATTCATAGCAAACATAAAAAAATTTGACTAAAAAAAAAAGTCCTTGTTGTGTCTTTGTACAAAGATGCTGCCATCATGACGCCTCATCCTGTAGCTGCTAAATGCTAAAGAAACTGTTAGATTTCTGAGTGGATTACAACCATCTTAAAAACCTACACCCAGGAATCTATATGAAACTATTTTTATGAAATGCATCATTATCAAGCTACCAAGATCAAAGTGTGGTTCAAAGAGGCTGAGACAACTTCACAGTCATAATGTATTATTTATATAACTGACTTATGTTTCCACTGAGGATTAACAGATACACACCTTGTCAAAATTTAAGACAACTTAGCAAACTGCCAGAGTTTACAATTTGCACTTGTGGAATAATTATTTGCACTGTTTTTCAACAGGACAATGCTACAGTCCATAATGTCCGCCTGACAAAGGACTTCTTCTTCTTCCAGAGGAATAATCTCACTCTTTTGGAGCATCCTGCGTGTTCCCCTGATCTAAGTCACAGTGAAAACATTATGGGATGGATGGAGAGGGAAGTTTACAACAAAGGATATCCGCTTCATGTCAAACATGAAGCATCTTCACCAATTGGAGCAATGTTCACACTAAGCTACTGGAAATACTCACATCAAACATGAACAAACTAATTTTTGAAGAACAGTGGAGCTCCTCATCACTGAGTCCTTTTTTAAACTTTGATTCCTATTTTAGAGGATTTTCAGGTTGTTTTTTTCAGCTGTCATCTTTAACTTTTGATCAGCTGATGAACAGACCATTTACCTTTAATTGTTGTTTCAATAAATTGCAAACTCCACTTTTTCTTTTTTATCTCACTCTCATTTCTTTTTTGCATTTCTGAACTCAAATTAGAATCTTTTTGAGATCCAACAGTGCCAAATGTAAATCAGTGCAATTTTTCAACACGCCTTAAGATTTTGCTCTGGGGTGTATTGTTTTCACTCTGGTGGCAAATACCAACAAACGTCAGTCGTAAGACTAACATCCTCTTCTTCACATCAATTGGCTGGTACGCTCAGTGGCTTAGCTTGTTGTAAGGTTTCCGCTTAGAAAACAAAAGATGCATTTTTACGATGCTCAGCATTTCAACATCCTGTATTTGCTGGAAAGAAATGCGCCCCCCCCCTAGTTATCTCTCTTTTTCATTATTCACCTTTCATACTTACTTTTACTGCATGTATGACAATTTGAAAGTACATTTTATAAGAACATAACTGTAATAACTGTATTTAAGTTATTTTTCTGTTGTTCCAGGTCACTTCACTTCATTCTCTTACTTTCTCCTTACCTATTCAGGAAATAGAAATAAACAGTGAGCTGTGCTACAGATTTCTGAGCATGACAGAAATTTGTGATATAATCAATATTATACGGCATCATTATTTGATTAAAGTGTGTCATTTGGGATACAAAAAAGGTGTTATTATTTAGTTTGGACAATGGTGGCTAAAGTAAATGCTCACACTCAGGAGAAAGTGCTTAATAGAGATAGGTAAATGTACAGGGCTCAAAGTCAACTTCTTAGGGAGCCTTAGTAGGGAGTCAAATGGCTAAACTTAGTGAGCAATCATAAAACAACTTTATCCCTCCTCTCCATTGCACAGCCTGTTGCGATGACATTATTTCAAAATCCTAATAATTCTAGAGGTCATAGGTCAATGTTTTTATTCTGCCAGCCTCTTCCCTCAGTCTTTTAGTTGTGTTGGGAGATGTTTCAATACACTTCACTTGGGCAATAACCCAGCGAGATAAAAAGCTAAGAATTCGAGTAGTAACTAACAAGAAAAAGAAAGAACACACACTCATGCACACACACTCTCTCTCTCACCTGGTTGGCTGTGGGGAAGTCGAGGCCTGCGTCTTGCACACCCAGGAACATGGTGTCCCCGTCCAGCTGCAGGGAACAAAAAGCAAGAGAGCAACAATGTCAACAAACTTTAATCCAACACGACAAACAGAAGACAGACAGAATACGGTATGAGAAGATGAAGAGAGGAGATAACTGTCGCTCCAAATGTGTGAGCAAATAATCTTTATCTGTCATCACTGGTACACCATCTTCTTCAGACTTCTACTGTTCTTCTCATGTCTTCCATGAGGACTCAAAACTGTCTGGGCTCATGCTTTTACTCCTGCTCTATATTCACAACTAAAGCTGTGGTTTGGTTAATATGGAGAAACTGTCTGATTTAAAATGATTTAAACAAGTTTAAATCCTGGTTTGGACAGCGTAGGCCCGTCTGGGAGGTGTTTGCATGTTCTCCTTATGCATGTGTGGGTTCTCTGTGGGTACTCCAGCTTCTTTCCACAGACTAGAAACATGCTCATCAGGTTAACTGGTGATTCTACATTGTCCGTAGGTATAAGTGTGTGTGAAAGGTTGTCTGTCTCTGTGTGTCAGCCCTGTAATTGACTGAAGACCAGTTCAGGGTGTAGCCCACCTCTCACCCCAAGACAGCTGTGATAGGCTCCAGTCACCTACAACCCTGGTTATGACCTGGTTTGTAGTGTTTCACTTACAAAGTACAGCTGAACAAGGTCTTCGAAAAAAAGTTTGATGCCTGTACTAAAATCAAAAACAAACCTCTACAAAAGGTTTTGGACCAGGTCACTGAGCTCAGCTCCGCTCCAATGGAGCAAAGAAGATGAACTCAGTGACCTGGTCCAAAACCTTTTGAGTGTCATAGTGGGAGGAGATGAAGGTCCCTAGAAGACAGAGATTTAATGAATAGGACTCGTGGATGTCGATCAGCTCAGCGCTGCTCCAATGGAGCATGTTACCCTACATGTTAGGGTAAGGGTTGTGGCTCAGCATTTCAACAGTGAGTCTTTCTTGCAAAAAAAGTGCTTAATATTGAAATATGGCTCAGCATTTCAACACTGAGAGTGTTGTAATGGGATGCTCAGCATTTCAGCATCCCGCATTTGCTGAAAGGAAATGCCCCCCCCCCCAGTTTGATAAGAGCCTCAGCTCAAACTGCTTACTACGAAGAACTTCTAACGTTCACACCTCAGATGTAGTTTTATACTGCCCAAACTCTGCTGCTAAGACCCATTTTCCATTCTACCGTATGTACAACTATGTTCATGAGACAGCTGATGGACTTCCACAGACTGGTTCCTTTAAAAAGAGGATGATCCTGTTTCATGGTTACGTGGATGATGTACAGGCAAAGATATTAAAGCTGGATTATTTTAAGATGTTGCCATCAGCATCATCTTTAATAAGCAGGTTGTTAATGATAGTAAACAAAGCAGCAGTTGTCCTTATAATAGAAACACATCATCTCAACGACAACAACAAAAAAATCCATAAATCAAATCAAACTCTGTAACCACTGTCTTTGTTGACAAGCACGCACAAAACAAGGACATTTGAACAGCTGGATCTAGGCATCACACACACTTCCACACAGCTTTACAAACACACGCACAAAATGCAAACACACACAGGTAGGCAGGTGGACAGGTGGACGGACAGGTGTAACTGCCCCATCCATTCCCCAGCTGTTGGGTATTATGCAAATGAGGTGTAGGTTTACAGAGTCAACAGAGAGCCAGGATGGGGCTATTACATACAAGACACACACACACACACACACACACACACACAAAAGGCACACAAATAATCTCTTGACTACGTTTTTATTTTTAATTTATAGCAATATCAGAGCAGGAGATGAGATGATTTGTTTATTAGTTTTTGGGTGTTACTGAGGAGCTTATCAGATTCTCTGTCCTATCATGGACCCAAACTCCATCCTAAACCAACTCTAACTACCTATTAAAAGCCTACTGTCAGTCCCTTATTACAATAAGTCATGGATCAATAGAAAAATCAGCTGCTCAGCTTTACTCATAGCTTTGAATAATAGTCACTAGTTTCTGCTGTTTGTCGAGCAATAGAAAAAATGATAAACCTAACAATAATTGCAAAGTAAATTACAATTGCAATACAGGGATAAACAATCGCAATTAGATAATTTTTGCAAATTGTTCAGCCCTAGTTTTAAAATATGCTACAGTTACAAAGTGATAGTTAAATCAAGCTTATAGGAAGTATCAGCACTGAATAGATGAGAGGAAGACTAGAGGAGCTGAATGAGTGGACCAAGTTGTTTCACCTCTGTCCTGCTGTTGTGTGTAGTAACAGAGGCAGAACATCAACGCTGGAAGCATCATGAGTGTGTACGTGTGAGTGTGTGAGTGTGTGTGTGTGTGTGTGTGTGTGTGTGTGTGAGAGAAGCGCTCGCTGTGTGTGTTGTGTTCCCACAGAGCTGTAACTCCACGTGGAATCAAACAGTGGGACACTAATATTAGGCCACTGCAGGGTTCACCGTGTGGGTACAGGGGAGGAGCTCTGCTTTGGTTATGGCACTGGAGCAGAATTGTAATTATAAGTAGCTGATGTCTGCGAGAAACTGTTGTACTGTCTGATAAGGCCACAGAGTTCAGACATCAGCTCTTTCTACAACACAGCAACAAGAGTCAAGATGATTACACTTCCTCTGTGATTTTACACTAAACCCTACATCAAACTAAGGCTGAACAATTCATTGTTTTCTGAAATCACAATTTTACGTATCATGATCAGGTGATCACAAAAGCTGCGTTTTTTTTTCTGCTGTCCTGACTGACCCAGGATCTGTTGTGTCAGCTGTTTTACACACACGTTCTTTCAGTGTAAGACTGTTGGGAAACATCCTTTTTTCCTTGAAGTTGCTGAATTTTTTCATTTTTTAAAAATTACTTAGTTAACTTTATTTATTTTTTAATTGTTCTGTATTTTATTCCTTTTTACCTTAACACAATTAAGGATATTTTGAAATACATTATTTTGTAAAAAAGTTAAAAGTCAAAGAAAGCTCTTTTTGTTCTCAAGTTGTTATAACTAAAACTATGATTAAAAAGTAGAAAAAGAAGAAATAGCAACAATAATATTTTAAAGTTCAGACTCAGTGGAGGTGTTAGACTCAGAAAAGTCAAAATTCTTTTATTTATCCTTTTTTTCCCAAAATATTGACTTTCATCAAATTGTTTTTTCTTTATTTCTCATGACTTTGACATTTTAAATCAAAATTCCAACTTTGTATCTCAAACATGGCCTTAATTTCTAAATGTTGACATTTTATCTGTGAAAGACTTTTGTCTTTACCTTAAAATTTTGGCCTTAAATGTGAAAGTGTGACTCTTTTCACAGAAAGTTTAACTGATTTCTTACAATTTTGAAGTTTGATCTCAAAGTTTTGACTTTTAGTCTCAGAATTTATCTCTCAAAATTTCCACTTTTTATCTTAAAATATTGACCTTTTATCTAAAACTTGGAAACAATTCTTACCTTAAGTTTTCATCCATGAATGAGAGTAATAGCTTTTGATGTTTTGATGGTATGATGTAATTTTTTGTCAAATTTGTAGCTGTACTTCACAGCAGCTTTATTTGAAGAAAATCATGAATCGAATTGAAATCGTAATGTGTGGCAAAAAAATCGCAATAAGATCTTTTTCTAAAATCATTCAGCCCTAAATCAGACTAAAATGAGTGCGACATGATACACAGTGTTACTGATTTACAGAAGCAGAAGGCGTGACGTGTAAACAAACAGTGTGAGCTGTATGTCCACACACACACACACACACTTGGCTCTGTTCCATCCTGCTCAGCTTACACTGATGCCTCTGTTGAAACCTCTGATGAGGGCTCAGCACCAGGACAACTTTACTCCACCATCCTGTTCCCAAGACTTTACCTTACAAATGAAGTGGTTCAGTGCTTTCACTGATATGTGAAAACAGCAGCAGACTAACAACATGCTGAAGAGATGCTTGAATTTGCTGCCTCCTCACTGACCATGTTTTGAATGATGATTTCATGTTTAATATTCAAACTTTCCCTGCTTCTGTCTACGTATTCATGTGTTGTAGAAATCTCTGAACCTGTCTATAAACTGCCTGATGAGCACAACAAGATCTTCACAAGATCCTGATAAGACTTTTTGAAATGATGAGGTCATCATCGAAGGATCTCATAACTGGTTCATGACTGTTGTAAAATGCATAAGAATTTTCAAAGTTGGAAATTTCCCATGAGAATTCTTCAGGGATTTATATTAACTTCATTTCCTTGGCCTTTTAGATACTAAATATTGTGGTTGTTATAAGCAGACATGGATGAATATGTCTAATGCAATATTTTTAAACTATTGAGTCTAGCTGTCATGAACATAGCCATATACATGTGTGTCATGAACAAACATAAATGCAAATATGTCTGATACAAGACTTCTAGACTCCAGATCCAGAAATGTGGTCGCTGTGGAAATACTGTAGGTGAGTGAAGCAGAGATTGATGATGACAAATTGTGCTTGGAATTGGTCACATTTATGTTACACAGCTTGTTTCAACTACTCAAATTGATGACAAGAAAAAAAATTCTAATATTTTCAAGCCAAGATTTCAAGGGATATTTTAGAAGAAGTCACTTAAATTGATGGCCACAAATCCCTGGAAATATTGAATATTCCCAAGCTAAAATTCCCATGGAAATTTAAAGGGTGCTTTCCTGAAATTTAGTAAAAATTTAACCGCTGCTTTGCAACTCCAGTGAAAACTCATTGAAAAGGTGGGCCTCAAACACCAAGGTCTGCTCATAGCTCTGCCCTGACAGGCCTCCAGAGGGCTGGCCAATCAGAGGAAAAGGGGATTGTGAAGCAGGAAGCCTTAAGGCTGGATAAGGTTTTCCATACGAACGTGCAAGATCAGCACGTGTTTTTTTTTACTTTTTAACACTCCCGGTACTGTTCATTGGTATCTGTTTCCAAACTGCAGGGGGCAGTGTTTCACAAACATACATCTACCAGAGCACTAAACTAGAGTAGAAGTTTGTATTTGTTTACATCATTTACATTGCCCATCTCTCTTTTCTGCTGAGTGCAGCTACAAGGAAATGTTCATTACACGGTTGTCACGGTGATCTCTGCACATCGTCTGCACATCTCAGTCAGGTAGTTACACATTTTTGGAGGTGTGCGATGCAGAAATGTCCTGTGTTTGAGAGACTGTGATGGGGGCGAGGCTGCTAAGATGACATCATCGGTCAACACAGAGCTGTCAAGCATAAACCAGGCTTTAAAGAGACAGTAGCTCATATGAAGTGGTTCATACAGAGGCTGAAATAAGAGTTTTTTAAACACTAATGAGAGAAAAATAGCTGCAAATCATGTAAAACTAAAGTCCAAAAATCCTGAAAACCAACTTTTCAATTTGAAGAAGCGTCAACATCTTAAAAACATGGTTATCTTATTTTGTTTTAATTTTTCGGAAAACTACTGAAAAGCCAGTTTTTTGACACATTTTAGATTTTATCACACAAAAAAAGTACTTTTCTTTCAGATGTGATAGGTTATCAGTCAACAGAGAAAAAGCAGCGTTATTATAATCAAAGGCATCCATCAGATAAAGATGTGATTCTTTTCAAGAAATTAGAAATTTAGATAAATTCTTATACAATGTCAGAGGTTTGTGCATGCGTCAGAACATCTCAAGGAAAATATGAAAGCATGGTTCGTTTTCAGACCAACTTATCCTCTCTCTCTCTCTCCTCCCGTTATCTGTGTCTCTTACTCTCTCATCTCTGATGCGCTTGTGTGTGCATGTGTGTGTATGTGTGTGTGTGTGTGTGTGTGTGTGTGTGTGTGTTTGTGTAAGCAAAGCAAAGGTTTGAATAACAAGCAGCCAGCTAAGTGGGTCAGGGTCGGAGGAAGGGGGGAGAAAGGGGAAGAGAGACTATTAGGATGACAGACAAGGACAAAGGAAAAGAAGAGGAATACAGAGTCCTGTAGAAAAAAAAGGAGCAGCTGAAGAAAGAGAATGAAGGAGAGGAAGGAGTGAAACACTGAGAGACATATACCATCTGAAAAAGTATGATCATCTGATAACCTTTGATGGAAAATGCTGTCACAAAAATTAAAGCAATAATGTGATTGCACAGGCAGGTAAACAACAGAGAAAAAAGCTTAGAACATTTCTGGTAAAAATTTAGACAAATGATGAATCTAGTTAATTCACTGAAAACATTAGATACAATATTTACACACAGAACATGTCAGAAACTGAACACTATTCACCTCAACAACAAAAGAATCAGGTCAATTATCTGTAGTTTGAGTTTAACTTCCTCTTTAAATGATGTCAGTGTCCTGGAAACAGACACTACTTTAACACAGGTTGTGTGAAAAGTCAAACTGTTGAAAAGTGTGCATGTGCTGCAGAGCATATTTAGCACTAATTGGTTTGGGTGGAGTGTGAAAGCATTTGGCTGAACTGATCTGGATGGACTTCAGTTTAAACTCCATAAAAGACTTGAATCGACCCATAGACAGCTCTAGAGAGAGAGAGAGCGAGATAGAGAGAGAGAGAGAGAGAGTCTTAGAGGGAGCAGTTCGAGCAGCTGTGAGCTGTCCTGTTTAGCATTGTTTACCTGTCTTATCTCTGTCGCCATGGCAGCAAAAGTAAACCTGCTTTTATTGGCTAAAGAGTGATCGACCTGACCAAGTCCAGAATCTGAGTGTGTGTGTGAGTGTGTGTTTGAACGTGAGGGCATCTTCAAGATTTAATTCTTGCAACTATACTGGAGAACTTTCTAGTCTTTTTGACCACTCACAGCGCTTTTTACTGCTCGGCTCTTTCACACGTCCACACTTCATCCACACACTCCTGGAAGAGACTGCTATCATTCATATTCATTCACTCAGGCTGGGCAATTCATCATAAATTAGATATTAAATCACTATATGTCCCATTGTATTATTCTAATCACAGACAGTGCAATATTTCTATAACCCGAAATGTATCAAGATGTTTTCTGCTCTACACCAGTTAATCAACTCTACTCAACCAAAGAGACCAACATTTAAAGAACTACTTTTACAAAAAAATCAATCTAAATGGCAAAAAGAGGCGAAAACAGCCAAGAGTAGCAATAAAACTTAGTTTGAGGTAGTTAAAGTTGCAAAAGAAGCATCAAAAATTGGCAATTAGATTAGGAAAAAACTGGAAATACTCAAAAAGTAGCAAAAAATGTCAAAAAAAGAGTGACTACTGACTAAAATGTCAAAAAGCAACAAAAATAAGCAACAACATGGAAAAATATTTCAAAAAAATAAAGAATAAGAAAAATGGTGGGAAAAGAGGTAAAAAAGCAACCAGTACGGCAAAAAGGTTGGAACAAAACTTGGAAACTTGTTAGTTTGTTGCAAAATGGTACAAAAATGTCAAAATAGAGTGAAAAGTGTCAAATATGGGTAAAAAAGAATAAGCAAGAAAATTTTGGAAGAAACGTAATAAAAATTCAAAAATAGTGACAAAGTGTCAAAAACAGAAAAGTGACAAAAACAGTGAAAAGAGGTAAAAATGGCAAAAGTCGACAAAAATGGCAAAGGCTGGGATAAAATTTGGAAAAAAGTCAGCTTGTTGCCAAAGATTGTCCAAAAGTGGGCGATAAAGAGTGAAAAGTGTCAAAAATGGCCAAACATTTAAAATTGGCAAGAAAATTGGGAGGAAACCTGGAAAATAGTATGAAGGTATCAAAAAATGGTCCAAAAGTGGCAAAAAAAGAAGTCAAAAGCGATTTAAATGGACAAAAAGCGGTCACAATTGTTGTGGTGGTGGGTTGTTGTGCTGTTATTAATGTGACTTGTTTTCCTACAACTTGTTTGTTTAAAAACATAAGAGGGACATGGAAATAATAACACAAAAAATCACAATTGCAATATAGGAAATAATCATCACATTTTTGAAAATTGTTCAGCCCTATCATTAAGACACCACTGATGTATGAGGGGAGCAATTTGGGATTCAGTGCCTTGCTCAAGGACACTCTGGCATTCCACTGCAGTGGCTGGGATTGAACCCCCAAACCTTATGAGTGAGAGATGAAGACTGTACAGCTGAGGATCAGTGGTATGTGCCTCTTACTTCACAAGATGTTCTGATTGAATCTTATTACAGCCTGATCAAACTCCTCCTCAGTAAATGATGATTGATTCAGATGCAAATGAACAGAATGAAGGATTTTAAAAAAGCAGAGCAGCAAAGCAGAGAGGAAGCTGTAAAAGGAATAATTTAGTATTTCTCATGCTGTGCAGACACTCCTGGTGTCCATGTACCACAGTGAAGTCAAAGAAGCTCAGCAAACTCTCAGTCATGACGTCACAACTCTGTTTGACTCACTCTGGAAAGAGTTTCAAGTTTGATTCCTCTGTTTTTGAGTAGTTTTACACTTCCACTAGTAATCAGCTCTTTGACATTTTCAAACTGGTTTTGAACCCACATGGCTCTGAGATGAATCTGTTCAAGGTCTCCAACAACGTCAGGCAGGGAATTCTGACACACACGTCTCACAGATTCATTAGTGGATATTTATGAACCATGTTGTTCAGGGTCCCTCAACAGCAGGACAAGAAGATCTGCAGTTAGAAAATATATTTCAAGTGACTGTGTTATTATTCTCTAAATCTCCTAGTGTTGATGACATAGTATGAGCACATGGCTGATGAATAGATCCATCTAATGGATTTTTCCTTGTGTCACAACACCTGATCTTACTTTCTGAGTCTGTATCATAGCAAGATCCTGTACCAGGATCAGATCAGTGCATCCTTTGTTTGCAGTTGAATTCAGCAGAACTTCAAATAATGTCAGCCCCATGGAAGAGACAGACCAGTTTAACACTGGTATAAATCTGGGTTTATCGCTCTAAATCTTTTATATTGAGCATCTGCCATGACTCCTAATCCAGTATCCTCACTCTCTCTATTTCTCTCTCTTGTTCTCTCTCTATCTCTTTTACCAAACAACAGAGAAATCGCAGTTGGAGGTATCATTGGCAAATAGTTTGAAAATGTCAAAGCACAAAATCAAAAATAAGTAACAGGGTTGCATCGATGCCAATATCAATACCAATATCAGTATCGGTGCCGATAACACAACATCAAGTATCACTATAAGCAGCTGGCTTAGTATTGTCGCCCAGGTCGAGGGCTGTTGACCGTTAAAATGTTCGCAACACGTGCAGGTGCGTCATGGTCTTAATTTCATTTGTTAAAATGAGAGAGTGAGGAAATAAAAAACATTTTCAAAGTCACATTAGAACTACAGTGATGTTATCAAATATTCAGATCAGTGCTCGGTATTGCTGAGTACTCAAATATAAGTACTTGTACTTGGTTTGATAAAATGTAGTATCTCTGTATCTGCAAAAAAATGATTCTACAAACGATCCAATAAATAAATATTTTTGGCTTACAGAGGTTTTTTTTTTTTAGGGTTTTATTCTGTCCTTCTGGTACCCCTGTCATGGCTTTACCGCTCAAAAAATACTCATCTTTATCTCACTGGTGTTTCAGAAAACCTTTAGTTCAACCTCTGTCTAAAAATTTTTGTTTTGGTTAATGTCTCTTTTAGGCCCCCTGCTCCACAAACCCCTTCTCTATGATTGGCCAGCCCTCTGGAGGCCTGTCATGCATCGGATATACGGGAAGACCTTGGTGTTTGAGGCCCGATGACCTCATTAATTCAACAAGATCTCATGAAGATCTCGTGAAGATCTCGTGATTTTTTACAGACGCCCCTCTTTGAGTTTTGGGTGTGGTTTTGTGTCCCCCTTCTCCAAACTGTTCTGCAGCCCTTTTTTCATACAGGTTTCCAGAAGTCACCACACTGACCATCAGCTTTGAGAGAATCTCAACACCACAGGTGACTCTTAAAGCTCTCTCTGTTTGAGAGGGTGGGAATGGAATATTGAACAAAAAGAATGTTGTTTCCCATTTGAGTTATACCTCTATATACTCCTGATCAAATTTTGAGACCAGTTGAAAAAGTGCACACATTTACATTTTTATACTGTTCTAAGTAGAGTTTCAGTGAGACAAAAAAACCGGAATACGCCATTTATTGCAAACAACAATTAAAGTGAAATAGTCTGTTCATTAGCTGAGCAAAAATTGGAAAATCACAACTAAAAAAATTGCAAAACCCCCTAAAACAGAAACGAAAGTTTGAAAAATAGACTCAACAATGAGGAGCTCCACTGTTCTTGTTGCTTACTTCAAACATTAGTCTGTTCATGTTTGATGTGAGTGTTTCCATTTTTGTCAACTTCCCTCTCCATCCATCCCATAATATTCTCAATGTGATTTAGATCAGGGGAACACACAGGATGCTCCAAAAGAGTGAGATTACTCCCCTGGAAAAAGAAGTTCATCATCGGTGGCTATTGTGAGCCACAACATGTCCTGTTGAAAAACCCAGTCATTAGCTCACAGAGCAGGGCCCTCAGTCATGAAGGACGCCCCCTGTAACATCTCCACATAGCCAGCCGCCTTTTCACGCCCCTGAACAACCTGATGCTCCATTATTCCATTGAAGGAATGCAAGTTATGTTGAAAGTCAAAAATTTTTTGTCTCACTCCCATTTCTTCTTTGACATTACTAAACTCAACTTAGAACCTTTTTGAGATCCAACAGTGCAAAATGTAAATTAGTGCCATTCTTCAAATGGACTTAAGCTTTTGATCAGGAGTAAATGGTAACTGATGCTGTTCTTCCATGAATGACTGACAGGTGCATGTGTACCTGACCATGGAAAATTTACCTTGACTAACTCACTAACAAAACAGGCACAGAGGATAATACGTCATTACAGTTTCCAGTACTGAAAGCAGGGCAATTTTCATACGAAGCACAAATAAAAAGCACTTCATTTTTGGTAAACCAAGCATCAGAAGTAATAAATCAGACAACAACAATAACAGAAACATCAGAAATGTGACTCTGTGTTGTTCATCAGTCTCCAGTAATTAGCTTTACAAAACCTCAGTTATCAATCTTTGAATGTGAATAAAAGCCGAGCGCTAAACACCACAGTAGCAATAAGAACTCTGTAATAATTCCTCAGGAGCAGATCCAATCTCTTTCACTAGTTAATCAATCTAACTTATTGTTAGTCATATGGCAAATGCATACACACACACACATAAACACACACACACACACACACAGACACAAACATAAACCGAACAATGCAGGGATGATTTAAGTATGTGATTTGATTGCAATATGTTTGCTTTGGAAAAGAAATCCTGATAATTAGTCTCCTCTGGCATCGCTCTATCTCTGCCCATCTGTTCCATTTGGCATCCCTCCACCAACTAGGAGTCCCACATCGCCGTGTCCTCATAATCCAACCAACTGAAAAGCTTTCAGAAACACAGACACACAAGCAACAGAGCTGAAAGTCACCTGATCATCAGCGAGCTTCAGGGAAGGAAAGTGTTTCTGGGAGGGGGGGGTCTGGCGACATGTTCAGCTGCAGGAATTACAGCCAACATGGACAGACGGACAGACAGATTGACTGGTCGTTCTGACAGATAATTAGATGAGATGCCGACACACTGGCTGGTAGGAAAACTGGAGGATGGGACAGTGGGACCGTAAAAACAATAAAGAAAATGCTGGAAAAGAGCAAAAGGGGTAATATACGATAAGCTAACAGGAGGTGTGTTTAATGTGGGCTGAAATACTCATCTCTGCAGATACTATACATCATGAAATGCTCCAGCAGACAAGCTGATTGAATCAGAGGAGATGTACAAAAAGCCTCTACTTCAAGCACACTGACACATCCAGTCTAATTAATATCTGCTCTGCTGACTGACAGCCATTGTGCTTTAAAATAGAGCGGCTGCCCAGAGGGAACAGAGCTGATCATCCTGTTTATGACATGGCTACATGCCAGTTATCATAATATACTGCAATAATAAACCATACTTTAGTCAGACAACTCATGTGGAACTGATTTTTTAAGACAGAAACACAAAGAGAGCTCCAAACATGTGAACGCAAATAAAAGATAATAACCAAAACTAAGGCTCAGTGCTGTCAAATCAGCAGCGAGGACAAAAATGGACAGAGGTTGGGAGTAAGGCGGGGCAATTTATCGCAAATTAGATTTAATGGCATTGTGGCCTGTTGCAATATTGTCATTGCAGACTGTGCTATATTTCTTTAACCTGAAATGTCAGAATACTAGAGACAATATTTTTTGTAGTAGATGTTTTCTGCTCTACACGTGTTAGTCAATCCTGCTCAACCAAAGAGACAAACTGTTGAGACCAACCTTGAAAATCAGCAAAAACAGCAAGGAGTAGCAATAAGAATAAGTTTAAGGTGGAAAAATAAAGCAGCAAAACTTGACGGGAATGTTGGGAGAAAACTTGGAAAAAAGTCAGAAAGTGGCAAAAAAAATAGTCAAGTAGCAAGTAGCAAAGAAAGAATGCAAAGTGACTAAAATGGACATAAAGCAACAAAAATTGGCAAGATAGCTGGGGACACTTGGAATATCGTCAGAAGTAAGCAAAATTGGTGAAAAGTGACAAAAACAGTGAAAGGTTGACAAAAAATGGAAAGATACTGACAACTCCTGAACCCTCAAAAGTTCCACTTTAATTGTTTTCCAGTATCTTTCCTGACCTGTGTGTGTGAAAATTAGCCCCCTGAGAAGGTCAGGCGCATGGTTGGTGATACTAACTGAGTCTGCCTTTATACTGACTGGACAGAGGTCAGTTGCGGCCTATTGAATAGCTACGGCTATTTTCTCTGATTTGGTTTTCTCTAATGCTGTGAAGTAGTCAACACACTCAGTTCCCTTTACAGGACAACGGTTTACGAGTAAAACGCAACAGGATTGTTGCATTCCAGCCTCCTGTTCACACAGAAATGGCGTTTTTGCAGACCAAAAACACAAACTTTTCAAAACGCACTCCAGATTGGAACTTTTCGGCCGTTTTCACTGTCTGTATTGTCCGTCACTGCCATGTAAACACTAAGCCGGGGGAAACTTGGATACACTGACATCACATATAGCTCTGTGCTGGTGCAATAAGCCTCCACTGTGCCAGGCACAAACTGAAAAACAACAACAGCGACCTTCGGTTTAGTTCTTCTGCTGCTGAATCTGCTGACCGACTACTACCAAGATGTGCATTTATTGCACTATTTCTGCAATTACAGAAGATTTTTTAAAAATAAACTCCAGATGATCAGCTCACCTCTTCTTCAGTCTCTGTACAGTTGTCATGTTTGCGGCTTGTTCAGTTATATCGCCCTCTACAGGCCTGACATGAGTACTACAGCATTTTCAGTCCCTCAGCGTTTCTGTGTAGATGCAGATTTTTGTCATTGCATTTCAGGGTGAAACAATGTGAAACACTGTGAAACGCTGTGCAAACGGGGCCTAAGTTAGACAACACCCTGCCAGGTCTATGATGTAGTTGCATGCTGATGTTGGTCCTGCATGCTTAGCTTACAGCTTTTAGTCCAAACTCAAAGTACTTCAGTGAAACTCTAATGCTATTTGAAACAAAATGCAATGTACTTTTAGCTTATTGACCTCAATTTCCAAGAGTTTTTAGAAGTCATTCAAAAAACAGCCAATGCTGCTTAGTCAATACTTAAAAGCTAATGATGACATCCTACATCTTCTATTTTTGTAAACATCAATTTGTGCTGATATGCTCTTTTGACCAACCTTGGATTTCTTGAGACCCTTCCTTCAGAGGGTGTTTGGTTTTTCAGCTGATAACAGATTAGAGAAATGTTTGAAGCACAAGGATCAAAACAGCCCATCTTTATATGATGACTGAGTGACAGAGTGAGATCTTTCTGAGGGTCCCAGTTCAAACCAAGTGATGTGGGTCAGAGGATTGTTGTCCTCTTCAGGACCCAGACTATGGTTTAGTTTTTCTGTTTTATTTTTCATCCTGTCGGTGTCACAACATTTCTCAGGTCTGGTTCTGTCCCCTGCCTGTTTTCAAACAGTTTCTCAGCTCTGCTTCAATCCTCCTCTTGGTTTCTGAGCTCTACTTCTGTCCTCCCTGCTCTCTCATCCTCTCTATTTGCTTAAGAAATACCTCAGCCAGCTTTCACAATCATCATGTTTACATTAGCCTCTCTCACTCTTTCACACGCACACACACACAAATTTCTGCCACTTTATTTCTCTCTACACTGAGTCTTTCCTTCACTAACCACTTCATACTTTCCATCCCTTTTTTCCTTTCATTGTTTTTCTTACTATTTTTCTTTATTTATGTCCCCTTTCTCTTTATTTCTGTCTTCAACTGTCTTTCCATTTTTCTTCCACTCTTTTTGATGTTATTGTCTTCTGTCTATCTTTCTTTTTTTATTCTATCTTTCTTAATATCTTTCTTTATCCCTCCCTTTCCTTCTGTCAACCTTTTTCTCTTTGTCTTTATCTGTTTCCCTCCTTCTTCATTTCTTTCTCATTTTATCTCATTCTTTCCATATTCTGTTTCATTTTTCTTTCTTGATTTTATGTCATTCTTTGTCTTCCCTCATTTATTTCCTTTTGTCTTCCTAAGACTCTTTTTTTCCCTTTTCTTCACTAAATTCCTCGCTTCATTCTTTGTTTATTCTGTATTTCTTTTAAGTCTTTCTGTGCCTTTCCCTACTTTCATACTTTTTTCCTCCTCATTTTCCTATTTCTATTTCTTTCTTTACTTCTTTCTTTCGTTTTTACTTCTTATTTTATATATGTCCTTCTTTATCTCTTCTTCAATTGTTTCTCTACATCTTTCCTTCTTTTTCTTCTTCAATTATGTCCCTACTTCTTTATTTCTTTCTTCACTTCTTTCCCTCATTCTTTACTTCTTTCTTTATTCCTTTCCCTACTTCTTTCTTCACTTCTTTACTTCTTTCTTAACTCATCTTCCTACATCTTTCCTTACTTCTGTCTTTATTCCTTTCTCTACTTCTTTCCTTCTCTACTTCTATCTTTACTTCTTTCTGTATTTCCTTATGCACTCCTTTCTTTACTTATTTCTTTACTTTCTGTACATTTTTCTTAACTTCTTCTCCCAGTACCTCTTTTCTCTTATTACTTCTTCATCTCAGTATCATTGTTCTTTACATTTTAGTTTCTCTCTTTTTTTCTGTCCGTCAAGTTTTCTGATGACAGGATAAAATTAATTCATTCACAGACTGAGTGAAATAAATACAGTTTTATCGTTTCTGTTCACACACGAGTTGTTTGTTGGTCCTGATCACAGAGTCAGAGACTTTGGTGATGTAACTTTCATTTTTAACTTATGTAACAAAACCAAATCAAAGTAAAAGAAATGATCTCTCCTTTAGTTCAGAACGTTGTACTGGAAAGATAAATGAGTCCATCCATCATTTTGTTAACCACCTGTAGGCAACAATCCAGTTTGAAGGACTCTAAGAATCACAACTGATCCATATACAAATGTAACAAAACCAAACAGGAAGTGCAGTCATAGATGAAAACAGGTTTTATAAGTTTGATAAAATGGTTAATTTTCCCCAAATCTTTGCCACAATTTTGCTTTGAGCTGAGTTTCTTAACTTTGAACACCTGCACTGAACTGAGTGTCTTGTCCTTTAACACCTGATTGTACATAAATCTAATGTTGCTAAGCTGGACAGGCAGATAAACAGCTACTTTCACATTCTATAATACACTCTGCTTTTTGTCCAGTTCTGCCTGTTCTGGTTGTGAATACATTGATAAACTGATGTAGTCTCCTCTGAATAAAGTGAACCCATCACTCTGTCAGCATGTGAAGTAGCTTCAGTCTCTTAGATATTGTGGTTTTGATGCCAGAGGCAGGAATTCACCTCAGTGAGGCAGCTCTCAGGTTTGTGTTCTGTTTATCTGAAGCAGCCTGTCATAAAAGTTAAAAAGTTACCATCACTGGGACAGTCTAAGTCCTTACGTAAGAGTGACTAAACACACCACCGACACATGCAGAGTAAAAAACTACCTATACAACCTTTACAATACAACTGATGTTCCTCAAATACATGTTACTGGGTCTGCCCAGTGGAAATAGGGCTCTAGACAGACTGAAGTCAGGGTTTTCTTTGAAACTAGAGAGAGAAAAATATGATTTTTTTATATTGAAAATCATGTCAAGATACTACGGTGGTACCAGAGGGACAATGTAAAGACTTAAAAAAACATAATACGCCCGCTTTAAGGTGCCAATAAACCTCAGAAACTTGAAGCACATTGAGTCAGTATTGCAATACCATGTACTTAAGGCTGTGAAGGGTTTTTTGATGTATTTATTTTGAGATACAATTACATAAACAAAAATGATTCCAGTGTGAATTGACAGAAAAGACAATACACACTATTTATTATAGCAATGAGGTCATTTTTACATTAAAGCTTCATTGTTTTGAAAGGACAGATGCTCAAAAATAACGTTAAAAACTAAACAAATACCCCCATTAACCCTTTGAATTCATGAACATCAGCCTGGTTAAAATACTTTTAACTCTGGGAGACATAAATACTTGACAGAAGTAATCGTCCAGTACAATGCCCCTGATTTGCCGACCACCAAGAGTATTTCCTCTCCACACACATCTACAGACATGTCTCTACCTTTCTCTCTTTCACACACACACACACACACACACACACACACACACACACACACACACACACACACACACACACACTCATACACATACACACACCTCCCTTTTTTTCATTCTGTTTCATATAACCACTTTCCGCTCAGGTCTTGCTTTTTTTCTTCTGTGCCTCCTAAGTTTCTCTCTCTCTCTCTCTTCCTGTCTCCCTCTTTCCAATGTCTTTCTCTCCATTTTTATTTAACCCCCCATCTCTCTTTCTCTCCCTCTCTCTGTTTCCCCACAGAGTAATATGATCTCTTCTATCAGGCCGACAGAGCCGTGAATCAAAAGACACAGAGAGAAATATAGTACAAACCTTAGTGGCCCCACCCCCACTGCACTCGCTCTCTCTCTCTCATCTACAACATCCCTACCCCCAACAACCCTCCTCTCTCTCATTCTCTCTCCCTCTCTTCTCTCTCTCCCTTCCTCTCTCTCTCTCTCTCTTTTCAGTCCCTACCCCCAACCACATAGCTCGCTCGCTCTCTCTACATCCCCAGCCTCTATCTTTCATCTCTCCCTTCTTTTTCTTTTTCTCTGAAACAAACACACTGACTGACTACAACACTAAGCTGTGTGAGCTGTGTGATGCTGTGCGCCGAACATTATCTACATGTGATGTTTCATTCTGAGTCTAATGAAAGCCTGTTTGTACACAGCGGTCTGTTTGTCTGCCTTTAAATGTGTCTGAGAGTTAGAGAAAAAACACTGTGAATTTAGATGTTTTAATACGAAACCTGCTGTTACATTTCAGGAAACACTCTGTGGTTTGGTTGATCTATGTTTGCGTCTGCGTTGTGATGGTAAAGGTCCATGTGAGTATGGCGTGTGAGTCCCAGAAACAATTTACATGTAAGATTCCTTTTTGTGTAGTGTAGTTACTCCTCTGAGTGAAGTCGCTGTGTTTTTTCACTATGAGAGTGGATCAAATTTCAGGTTTCTGAATGACAAAAGCCCAAGAAAAAGGTTGTTGTTTAAAAAAATGAAAACAAACAGAGAAAGTAGTGAATCCACTCCAATCTGAGCCCAACAAACCTCTGTGATGTCAGAAAAAATAAACTAGTATGCTCCATTTTTAAAAACCTCTGAAAAGCTGGAAAACATTACAAAAAGTGTGATTCTCACCATCGTTGTGAAAATCTATATTGATGCAACCGGGTGAATAAAAACCAGGGTGGAGCCAGTTGTAGTAAGCATCAGAGGCTTAGATCAGATGTAGAGGAGTCCGAGAGCATTTCATGTCAAAAACACTGAACATCATTTGTGAAAAATGTGAGTGGCCACTGAAAATATCTTTCTCTGTAGCCTGCATCTATTATGCATTGTTCTCCATCTGTCTACATCGTTCAGAGACTATAAAACGACACACAGATGATAAACGATTGGCCTCCTAAAAAGAGGCAGAGGTTTTCTGATGTTGATCTTCTGAAGTGTATTCAAACAAGTTAAGATTAAGTATGAATATTTGAATCAGTATTAATATTTCTGAGAAGGATGATGAAAAGCAGAAAAGTAGTTCTAGATTTAACTTTGCAGCTTCCCTGTTATTTATGTGCATAGTGTTTTAAACTGAATAAATTGGTTTAATGACAACAGCAACAACGTGTAGGTGATCTATGACCACTCGTGGGCTTTTCAGTCTCTGTTATGATCAGTGCAAACCATCTACCCATACCCATCTTAGTCCCGCCTGCTTTGTGACTTCTTTCTTCAAGTGGTGACACCTGTTCCTCTTTGAAAGTACCAAATGAGAAGTTTTAGGAGTAGCCTTTGGAGTGGTAACCCAACACTGAGTGCTCTGAGAAAGATACTGGGTGCAATGGTTTCTCTAAAAGTTGTAACATGTTTCTGATCTACTTTTCAGGACCAGTGAAAAAGTGTTATTTGGTGATATTTTGAAAAAACTGTTTCCATGCACATTGAATAACCTGAGTCTTATGCCTCCTGTTTGCCTGGCTGCTGATGCTGCTGGTTCACTCCCTGAAAGCCTGAATGACAATAAGACTTTCCAGCTTTCACCATAAACAACTGAGTGTTCATTTCATTAACCAACACGCTAATTTGCCAGCTAGCTTGCGGACATGCTTACTGGGGTCTGATAATTGAATAATGATTTGTTTTGAATGAAACATTTTTACAAAGCTTTGCCAACCCAGTCAGAAACTGAAGGGATCAACATAAAGTGTTACATTGACAAAAACAGATTTGTGTTAAAAGTCAGCACTTAGCTCTCCTTACTTTGGCAAAATTTTGATACAAGAACAAAAAAATCCCAAGCTCAACAAGGAAATCATTTTCAAGAAAAGAACACGGAGTATGTCAGCATCTGACTGTCTGGAGCACTGATATTTCAGGAAAAAATCTGTCATTTTTGCATTAGTCTCTGCTGCCATCAGAAAATTACTTTGGACGTCATTTCCTGCCTGTAGATCAGGGGTCACCAACAGGTGGCACATGGGCCCTGAAGAAGTAGCTCATCAAGCAAATGGAAAAAGGGAAAAGATAAAAGACGAAGGAAAAAAAATACAAAGAATTGACACAAATTCTATCAGCCAATCACGTTCATATTCATGTCCCCATCACCTGTCCTAATGAGCGGTACTTCATGTGTGGACTCAGTAGCGAGCAGCGATTGTTTTCGAAGTGAATATGAACTGAATCATTGTGACAAATTTAGGTTTTACTTTACTGTTACTAAAGCTAGTGTACAGTTAAGAGAAAAACGATGAATGATCCAGGTCTAGACTTGTTGTACCAGTATCTGAAATTGCTCCGATACTGCCAAAAATGCTTATTTCAGTATCGGCAACCACTGGAGTCCAGGCACTGATCTGATACCATGTAATTTATCAAATCAGAAATCTAATGTTTAGCTGTGTTAAACTCTGGCACAGTCTTTTTTGCTGCTCTTGAAACAGTAGCACTGTGCTACAACCTGCAGCCTGCTCGATCACGTGACACAGACACCTGTTGATGTGAGACTTGGAGCTACTGGTATCTTTCAGATACTGGTACAACAAGTCTAGACCTGGATCATTCATCGTTTTTACATCTATCATGTTATACATCTCCTATCTCCAAAAACAACATAGTAAACATAGCACTAGCTTGATGCTAACATATATGGGAAAATCGTATTAATATGGTAGCGGTTCGCATACATCCATATAGCTTCAGTTTTAAAACAGAATTTCAAGTCTCATCACCATGTCACAGTTATCTTTTAGGACAACACTGAGAACTCCAAATATCTAAATACGAACAGGCAGATGTTTTCCAACCGGTGGATAAAAGAAAAGTTACTTTCAGACTCATGACTGACTTTAGCAGAACTACGGCAAGCTCCAGGTTCCACACAGTGTAAGGCATTGCTACAAACACTTCAAGACATGAGGTGGCCGAATACAGTCAATGACAACAAACAAAACAATACATCATCTCATGAGGCGCAGGATTTTTACTTATTTTCATTTATTCATGTCCTATTCATAAATACTTATCTACTTATAAAGTCTATAAAATGTTGCTGACAAAGAAAACCTGTAAAGCTACTTTAGGAATCGATAAGGGAATTGATAAGGGCATCAATATCAATAAAATCTTATCAAAACCCATCCTTCGCTCAGTATGTTTACATGCTTGAATAAGGTCATAGCTTGGTCGTAAAGTCACAGTGAGGGATCTAGCCTCGTTTGCGTTTACATGCAGAAAAGAAAATCAGACTTCAACATCAACGTCTCGCTCTGCTGCAATAGGTGGCACTGTGTCTTTTTCTGGTAAGTGAAGCTGTGTGAGTACCAAAGTACTCACAGTTCACCTGCAGAGGAAACAACACTCGAACAATGATGGCTGAGATGTATGTAGTGGTAGCTCTTTGTTTTTTTATCTATCTATGTATGTAAGGGCCATAGTATTATTTCTGAGCTGTTTACATGCATTTGGTTTCATGCTGACTAAGTCTAAAGTCTGACTTCTGAAGCTGCATGGAAACATCCTGAGTGACAGCTACAGTGTGCGTATGTGCCAATGAGGTGAGCAGCCTCTCTGATTAGGTGACAAGTAATTCTAACATCTTCTGAACTGCTGAGTATTTCAATAATTGCCCCCTAGTGTAGTGTGTGCCGTTAGAGAAGTGAGCAATCCAGACTGAAGTCATTACTTTACGCCAGGCTTTAAACATGTTTATCATTTCAGTTTAAAAATCAGTATCTAACTCTTCCACATGAACTATCTCTCTTGGGGAAATTTCAAGGTGGAGCACCAAAAACGTCTAGAAATTCTCAGTTTTATTTGTATAAAACAGCATCTTAAGTGGAGCTCTGTGGAAACAGGTCAGAGAAGAGTCTTCAAACAGTGTGTACAACAACACTCATTAGGTTTGACTTCAGCCAGTGAGCAACATAAAAGCACGGGAAAAAAAACAGAAAGGGGCTGAAATAGAGAACGGTCATGTGAGCGAGTAATGGACGAGGTATGAAGACAATGTTTGTTCCTGCTCCTCTTTAATAATCTGATACAGTAATCCATAAGCTTGAGTAGCTAAATACATATTGTTTCATTAATCTGCATGTTATTCTCATTCACAGAAATTCACCTCTTTTAATGGCATTATGAAACCTGAGACTTGATGAGATGAAACTTATGATTTTTCTGTTGTTGTGTGGTGAAAAAGTACATGGCAGCATCTCTACACTGACTTTAGTTATTTTCTGTATCTATGAAAATGATTGAAAAGATTTTTGCAAACTGCATTCGGCAATAAAAAATCCAATTCAATCTCATTGTGTGAAGAAAGTGTACAGGTTAATAGTCTGTCCTTAAATTTAATGGCTGCACGGATCAGCTGCACCCAGTCAAATAATTAAGCAATTCATCACTGTCACAAAGCATAGTGTCACTGTGACTTATGCACTTCCAAACACACACATATATGCACACACATACACAGATAAATGTAGACATGTATGTGCAGACAGATAGATAGACACTGTTCTCTACCGGCTCCAGGTGTCTCCTGTGATTCTGACCCTGACCTTTGACCCTGCTGTGGCTGGACGAAGACATTTGACCTTCTCAGACATCAATTAATAAAATCATCACAGAAAAAGAAGCTGATGAAAGCCTCTCAAATTGTGTTTCTCTCTCTCACTTTCTCCTTATGTTTGAAGCTCATTACAGTGTGGTGCATATTGAAACTTTTCATTAACGGTTGTTCAAGTTTTAATTGAAGTGTCATTACATCCCTGACTACTCCCTGAGGATGAAATGAACGCCTCAGTGTTATCCAATGAATAACTTTGATGAGAGTGAAGTTACCATAGATGAGTGCGTTAATAATTAGAGCCTAATAAAGTAATTAATCAGCTCTTAATTGGCAAAGGGAGAAATAGACAGAGCTGGAGAAGAGCTGGGGGGGGGGACACACACTAAATGTGTTTTTAATCTTCAGGTAATTAGGATGAAACTCATGTTAAGACTGTGCACCTATGTTGAGTTTTCTTACCTTGTTGGTCCCAAAGGCCGGTTCAGAGTAGGAGAGCTGTCCCAGCCTGGTGTGCTCTGAGGCGGACAGAGGCTGAGGAGGAGGCGGGTAAACTGTTACATCCATGGCTGAAAATACATCCACCTCTCCCTTTACACCACTGTTTCAGAGTCTTCCTTCAGTACTATCTCTGTCTTTGTCTTTTTTGATAAAATACTGAAATAGCGCTTCTTTTGTTCCTGGAAAGTTGACACGAGAGTCCCTGAGAGAGAGAAGAGAAACGCTCCAACGGTTTTAGAAAATAGGTGTTTCAAGCAGGTAAGCAGCGAAATGATCCGAGCTCCAGCATCTGGAGTCAGAGGAGTTCAGCTTTCTGCTCTCACCGGGTTTCAGGGTCCAGTAACGGCGCTTTGGAAGGAAAAACTTCCCAGTTTGAAGCAACTTCTCAAAGCCCTGATGTTAAAAACAGACCTGCAGAGACAAAAGCGCGCTTTATAACACAGTTTCCTCCCAGAAAAGCGCGAGGACAGGGAGAAGAAATAAGCCCTGTCTGTGTGTCCCTGAGTGGGACCGTGAAGTGAAGTGTTCCTCCGCGTGAATCTGCTGCTGCGCGTGTTCGGTGCCGTGGTACCTCGCGGAGCAGTAATACAAAGAGCTCACACACAAAGCTGACACGAGTGGGCTTCAACCACACCGGAAACACTGTCCCTCACAACAATAAAGGCGCAACATTAGTACAGATTTTTAAAAAGACTTATTTATTGATTTATTTTATACATTTTTCATTGATGTTTTTTCATCACAGCTATTCAAACACGGACTTTTTAATTACAAACACAAACCGTTTATCCCCAAATCTGTCTCAATAAATAAATAACTAAAAATTAATAAAAATAAATAAATAAAGACATTTCTTCAATAAATTCAACAATTCCTGTAGTTGATGCACTGTTTGACCTTTTAATATTTATTTATTAGTTTCTTTCATCACAGTAATTCAAACACGGACTTTTTAATTAACAACAAAAACATTTAATCTCCAAATCAGGCGAAAAATAAATAAACAAATAAATTGGGGAAAAAAAATATTAAATAAGTAAATACAATTTTTCAACAAAGTCTATAATTCCTGTAATTTATGCACTGCTTTGAACTTATCTAACTTATTTCTCTGTACCTTTTTATCTGTTTATTACATCCCGTTATTCTTTGTGTATTTATGTGTATGGCTGTATAAAGATTTCTGT
The DNA here is from genome assembly GCA_008086565.1 of Thalassoma bifasciatum. Taxonomy (NCBI): domain Eukaryota; kingdom Metazoa; phylum Chordata; class Actinopteri; order Labriformes; family Labridae; genus Thalassoma; species Thalassoma bifasciatum. Next base: position 290,439 of record RPOG01000463.1, on the reverse strand, counting down.
TTGATTGGTTTCATCAAAATTAAAGTTCAGATGAAAAGTTAATTAATCACTTGATACGTTGAACACCATTACACCTCATTCAAATGGGTAATTTCATTTTATTTATTGTAGTTTATTTTATTGTAATTTATTTTATTTTATTTTATTTTATTATGCTCTCCACAAAATATGCAGGATTGATTGAAAAAATAGACCTTTAAGAAGATAATTATAGAAAAAAAAAGTGTGAATTAAGCTCTGGGTACACTTGGGTAAAATCTAGAGCAGTGATCATCAACTGGTGGCCCGAGGGCCAAATCAGGCCCACCAAACCGTCCAATCCGGCCCACGACTGGATTCTAAAATTGGTTGACTGTGGTTCAGGTGATAGGAGCCTGACTCATAAAGGCTAAAAATGTGTTAAGTTTTGTAATGACATGGAAAACTATACGAACAATAACCATCAACTAACAACGTTATGCCAAAATTAGATTTTTGTTCAATTTCTATTTGAGGGTCCGGCCCCCAAGGGGACTGTCTGATCAAATTCTGGCCCTCTGATAACTATAGTTGGTGACCCCTGATCTAGAGCATTATGTGGGCAAAAAACTTAGCTCAAAATGTATTTATGCTCTTATTTTGACAGTGAATTAATCATCTGCTTACATCTGCCTTGATGAAAGAAGCCACTGAGGAGCAAAGTGTGCTCCACCTAGAGGAGTAAAACTCTGAGATGTCCTAACAGGTGTTCACAAAGTCGATGAACCTCTTTACTCCAGATGTGTTGGTGTCTGAATGAGCTGGATGGAGGGGAAGAATGTTAAATGAATGAAAAGCAAATGGTGAAATTAAGGTTGGACAATTTCAGGAATTTTCAAAATTGGATCTTTCCAAAAGGAGTTTTCAGAAAGTAAGTTAAGTTAACAGGAACTTATATGAACTGCATCTACATGGTAATACACATGCATACATATTTAAGATTTTGGTTTGGAATGAGCAGACACATGCAAATATGTCAAAGGCAGTATTTTTAATAGCCTTAGAAAAGATTTTTCACAAACTGGGACTGCCATGAATATAAGCACAAAGATGTTTTACGAGCAAACACTTATGCAAATATGCCTGATACGTGATTTTTAAATAAAACCAATAATATTTCTAGAATTGCAGGACCATAGTGATTGCTTTCACAGAACAACATAAAATTTAAAAAAAATAAATAAAAGCAATTGAATTATCAGAAAAAAACCATTGAAAGCCAAGTTTATATGAGAAGGCTCCACAGCATTTCACCCTAGAATGACCTTAAATGTGGAAAAAATCTGCGCTTACACGGAAACGGTTAGGGACTTAAAACGCTCTAGTATCATGTCAGGCCTGATGATGGCGATATAACTGTAGGAGCTGTATATACAACAACTGTTTAGAGGCTGAAGAAGAAGTGAGCTGATCATCGGGAGTTAATGTTAAAAACTTTTTCTCTGATTGCAGAAATAGAGAAATAAATGCACATTTTGTTCGAAGGCAGTCAGTAGATTCAGCAGCACAGGAACGAAACAGGTCAATATTTGTGTTGTTTTTTGGTTTGCGCTTGGCACTATAGAAGTATAGTGCACATGTGCAAAGCTGAGCGTAACTTCAGCATTTCCGAAAACACCAGCTTTGAACACTGGAAATGGTGTTTCAGAAAAATTCCCCTCTGGAGAGTGTTCTCAAGAGTTTGTGTTTTAAGTCAGCTGAAACATTGTTTTCGTGTAAGCAGGAGGGTGAAACGCAACAATACTTTTGCGTTTCACCCTAAAACCGTTGTCATGTCAACAGGGCTTCTGGTGATGACAACAAAACCCCCAAAATTTCCAATATTCCTGAGCTACTATCCCCATGAAGACTTTCAGGAAACTTTCCTTCAGTTTATTATAAATTTTCCACCTCTTTGCAACCCTAGATGAAAATGACAACAGGAATCTATTGATATGGGAAGGCTGTTAAAATTGGGGTGAAAAATCCCTGGAAGATAAAGTGCCCAAACATCTACATATAGATCTGTTGCACTCTACAGCCCCAAACCACCTTCGTATCTGACAAATATAAGCCGTTCCCTCTGTTGTCAAAATCGTGGGCCCTTTGTGTTTAGAAATGTGATCAATAGTACAAAGAGTTCCAGCAAGAGAGTGCAAAATTATTCCGCGTAAGTACAGTTTCTTTAATGAAATTTTATTGAAGTAACAGTATCCATAAGCAATCTATTCAAGTTAAGAAGTACTTTATTTGAAATCTACACAAATCAAGGAGCGTGGAGTGAGTGGGTTGAAAACATCTCTTTTCCCTGTGCTGGTATTGAAAGTCTAACCAACAGGACAGCACTAATGTGAAAAAAAACACATATTTAGCTCAAAGTTTCTGGATTTTTGAGTTTCTGCTTTGTTTTTATTACGACCTCTGGAGATGCTGCTGTGAGCTCAAAGAGTTCACTATTTAGTGTCTGGATTGCAGGACGGCTTTTTCTGATCAGGATCAGGTTTGGGCTCACGTTAGACCTGACTGTGGTTGGAAAGAGGAGTCAGGTTTATTCAATCAGTTTGTCTGAGCTGTTATTGAGTGTTTGTTCTGATATCAGCATGAGCAGCATGTTCGTCTTCAGCCAATCAGCTGCAGGCACACTGTTGATGGACGGCTTGGATCCTTTAACTCAGTAACTGTTGCAATGGAAAATACAAAACTTCCAACAAAATATACTCAAGAACAGGTACCAGCAATCAAGAAAGCAAAGGCTGTGTTTATTTATTCATTTATTTGTGTTTTCATTTCCATTTATTCATTTATAGCGCTGTCTTAGTTTGTTTCAAATATATGAAGTCGGGCTTTTGGCACAAATTTAGAGGAGAGCAGAAATCATTCAACGAATCCTAATTAACTACATGCAGATTCAATGATTTATTAAATATGTGTATGTGTGTGTATTGAGGGGTAGTAAAGTACGTAAACGGTTGAATAGATATTGTGTTCATAAAAACAGAGACCACTCAAAAGGCTAAAGTCAAATAATGAGGTTTGCAGCCTTTTAGGCGATCCTTAACGACACAACAACACAAGTCCATTAACTGGAGATAAATATCTCTACACAGATGCACACGAACAAAGAGATTCTCTCTCTCTCTCCATCTCCCTCTACCTCTCTCATACACAGACACACACACACACAAACATGCACACACACATCGAGTTGTGTGCACCTCAGTGATTCACACATACAACATGCACAGAACAGATGGTCACAGATGCTTATCAAATATGAAAAATCTACAACACATCAAATACCTGCAGAGATACTCATGACTGTACTCGATAGAGACATGTTTACACACACAGCTTACAGTTAACCATCTAAACAGACACACACACACAGCCATGGACACAGGAAAGAAAAACCACAAATATGCATGTATGGATGCAGAGTTTATACCGAAACAAGGACGAATCAGGATATACATTTTCATTTTCTCATACATTTTGTCCACTTACACTTACACACACTCTCTCACACACGCAAACATGCTGTAAACCAGCCCACACATACTTAGTGAACATACATACAGTGTGAGATCTACCATCCCCCCACATACACACATACATATATGCACCCCTCCCCTTTAGAAAAAAGGCATAATTCACTTCCACATTCTCCTCCCCCACACACAGCTCTTCTATAAGACTACCACTACTACTACCACTACTTCAACTACTACACACACTATACACACTAATCTACACACACACATCATGAACATATATGCAGTAAAGAATTTAGATATGTATTTTAAAAAACTGCCTACATGAACATTCACACGGGCAGAAACACGTGAATATAGATTTTTGAGAACAAAACTCTTACAGCAAACATGAACACATTATGCCTGAGCTGCATCACATGCACGTCAACACACACACACAGAAACACACACACTCGCCCTCTTTCTCCCTCTCTCCCTCTCTCTTTCTCACCCTTTTACAGTTCTCAGATTTCCATGCATTTTCAACATATCAGATGGGCTGAAATAGTAATGTACTGTCACATTTGAATGATGTGTGTCTCTCTGTGTCGGGGATTACATTATAAATTCATAGCACAGCAATCCTCTTGTGGATGAAAGAAGCCAGTCCTTTAGGTTTCATAGCTCCAGTGGAAGAGAGACACGATGCAAGGAGAGGTGAGGAAATCAGGAGAAAGAAGTTCATTAAGAGAATGTTTTAAAAACCCAAATAGGGAGATTCAGTTCTTCGGATGTTGTGTCTTTATTTACAAAAAGAACTAGGCTCCAAAATCTGTAACTGAATTTTTTAGTGTAGGACCACCGCAGGCTTCAGGTTAACTCTACGTTCTTCTAGAAGCTGCATCTTTTCAGCTGAACATCCTCCACGTACAGCAGAGTTGTGCTCTATAATCCCTGCTGATACATGATGTGGATGCTATGTTTGTAGGGCACACAGGCATAAGGACAGAATATGCCTTCAGTTACCTTGAGTTTATGTGCACCATAAGTTTGTAACAGTAAAATGCTCCAGTTCCATTTCACACCACATGATTTATTAAGCTTGGCTCTGCCCTACTTCACCTTCACGTCGCCATTCCACCTTTAACTAATTTTCAAATTTAAAACAGTGTGTTAGGAGTCTTACATGGAGACAGAACCTGAAGCTGAAAAAGCAAATTATTGAAACAATAATCAAGTGAGATAGTCTGTTTATCAGCTGATCAAAAGTTAAAGAGCACAGCTAAAAAAACTGGAAAATCCCCTAAAATAGAAATCAAAGTCTGAAAAAAAGACTCAGTAATGAGGAGCTCCACTGTTCTTTTAATCACTTCAAACATTAGTTTGTTCATGTTTGATGTGAATGTTTCCAGGAGGTTAGTGTGAATGTTGCTCCAAGTGGTTAAGATGCTTCATGTTTGTCATCCACTGTCTGGAACTGACGTCCAGTTTTGTTAAATTCCCTCTCCATCCATCCCATAATGTTCTCACTGTGATTTAGATTAGAGGAACAAACAGGATGCTCCAAAAGAGTGAGATTATTCCTCTGGAAGAAGAAGAATTCCTTTGTCAGACGGCCGTTGTAAACTGCAGCGTTGTCCTGTTGAAAAACCCAGTCATTAGCTCACAGAGCAGGGCCCTCAGTCATGAAGGCAACATCTCCACATAGCCAGACGCCGTTTGACGCCCCTGCACAACTGTCAGCTCCATTGTTCCATTGAAGGAAAAAGCAGATCATGATGCCCCCCCCCTCCACTAGGCCGCCTAGAAAACATCTCAGTGGGATCTCTTTGTCCTGAGAGCAACGCTGGACGCCATCAGGACCATCAAGGTTCAATTTTTCCTCCTCAGGGAATCAAACTTTCGTCCACCTTTCAACGGCCCATGATGCTCTCTGTCAAAAGCCAAACGGACAATTTAGTGGAAGGAGACAAGGTCTTTGAAGAGGTTTTTGTTCTTAAAGCTCTTCTCTCTCAGACGCCATCTGATGGTTATTGGGCTGCAGTCGACTCCAGTAACAACCTTTATTTGGTTCATGGATTTTCCTGCGTCTTTACAGACAGCCAATTAGATCCTCCGGCTCTGAGCTGGTGAAATGTTTTTGGGTCTACCACTTGATTTTTTTTGTTCCATAACCCTCAGGATCTTTGAAGAAATTCAAAATGGCTGCCTTATTGTGTCCAACCTCAGTAGTGGCAGTGTGTTGCAAAACAGCGACCCTCAGCTCACAGTCAACATAAACTAACTCAAAATAAATAAAAACAACTTTTTTTCATGTTGCCTTTGTGGGGTGCTTTGTTTGAGAGAAAACTGAAATTATTCCATTTTTGAATGAGACTGTAACATAACAAATGTGGGAAAAGTGAGGCACTGTGATTTTTTTCTGGGTGTATTTTGTTTTGGGGAACTTGGACAACACAGACTGATGTGCTAGAGACGTTTCAGATGTATTTGCTTAGTAGAATTCTGTCATACTAAATCATCAATCATTTTGTGCTGCTCACACAAGAGCAGTCCAGCTCAGAAACCTAAAAGCTGAGTAGCTCATCTTAACTCACTAAGGCCCCGTTAACACGACAATGGTATTTAGGTGAAATGCAGAAGTATTGCGGCATTTCAGCCTCCTGTTTACACAGAAACAGCGTTTTCGCTGCCCAAAAATGCAAACTTTTGAAAACACACTCCAGAGTGGAACTTTTCGAAAACGCTGTTTTCACTGTGTCTGTGTAAACACTAAGCCAGGGAAAACCTGTAAATGCTGACGTCACGTTCAGCTCTGCACATGTGCAATCAGCCTCCACTGTGCCAGGCACGAACCAATAAACAAGAAAAACAACAACAACAGTGATCTACCATTTCATTTTTGCTGCCAAATCTACCGACTACCTTTTACCAAAACATGCATTTATTGCACTAGTCCTGCATTTAGAGAAGAAGTTTTTCATTTAAACTCCAGAAGACCGGCTCACCTCTTCTTCAGCCTCTATAGTGTTGTCATGTATTCGGCTTCAACAGTTATATCCCCATCTACAGGCCTGACATGAGTACTACAGTGTTTTAAGTACCTCAGCGTTTTCGTGTAAATGCAGATTTTTTTTCATTGTGTATTCATGCGTTTCAGGGCGAAACGTTGTCGTGTAAACGGGGCCTTAGATGGGTCTAAAACAGTTGCTGTGTATTTGTTTGAGTCTCCACACTATAATTGGTGCTGACTTTTCATCAGAGGTTATAAAACAGAGTTTAAAAAAGAAATGTATCCCATCAGTCCTCAAACCTTCAGCCTCTGATTTAATCTGTTTATCCAATCTTTGATAAATTCCTTGTCTCGTTGATACATTTGTGCACTTTCCTTTCTTCTTGTCTTCTACTTTGCTTTCTGATTCTTTTCATCAGTAGAGTTCCCAGTCGGATAATTGTCAGGTTTTGAATGTGAGGCATTCACCAGTCAAGTGCAAACCACATCTCTTTGTTTCACTTCTTTTCAACATGTCAGGACTTTTACTGTAACTCCTACCAAGACACAGCTGTCATCTGCCATTTCCATCCTTCACCCAAACAGCTGAGATGCAGATCTGCCTGAAAAGGATGATTTGCATTTTGCATATCAGCAATTGGAAGGTTCCTAACAGGAGACGTTATGAATATGATAAGTGAAGGGGGCTCTGATAGTGCCATTTAAAACATGCAGAGAATAAAAGTGTGCACCACAGTCCCATAATTAATTATTCACAGAGCTGATGTATAAGGGATCATATATAGTGAAGGGTTGAGCATGAACCCAGGGGGAGTGTCCTGGACCCTAACGGTTATTAACTTTTGATTGATTCTGACTGAGTGATAAGGCGTCCAATTCAAGCACATGGGGTATTTTTTTATCAATTCAATCAATTATTCCATTTTTTTTCAAGCAATGACCAGTTTTAGATTGGCTCATTTGGGTGATATTCCACTTTCATTTAAAGCAGAAACAGCTTCCATCTTTTATTTTACAAAAAAATGTAAATCATGTATTGGAATTTGCTGTTCAGTGCTTTCTGATTTCTCAATGTGAGGTTTGCTCTTCGAAATAAACACAAAAATGAATATTTTTGTATATTATTTTAAGCATTGTTTGTTCAAAATAATCATTAGAAAATGATAAAGGTTTTTCAAAAACTTTTCAAATAATCAATTTATATAACATTATTCACTTTGTGTGTCAGAGAAATCTTTCAACTGTATTACCCTTTGAAAAAAAGAAAACAACCCTATGAATCATCAATGGCTTGCTCTATAGTCACATGACCTAAATCATTCGAGGCTACATCCTTTTGGTGGGAACCTGGTTTGTTTCAACTCCTCATCAACATATCATCACAATGATCACATGAACATAGTGGGCTGTAATTGTGTTATCCTTTTAACTGTGAACTAACTTTGATGTTATAATCACCAAAATGTAAAGAAAATCCACAGAAATATGAGGCTTTTGAGGTCGTGTGATGACCGTAGACTACATGGAATGAACAGTATGGCCTTTTGTTGTTTCACAGTTTTAAAGCCGAAAGAACTCTTTTACTGGAGCCACCAATGTGCAGCTAGAGTCTCAGCAATAGATAATTTTGGCTCTTTACTGACCTATACTGTAGCTAGCCACTAGAGGGAGTAGTTTTTGTAGAGACCTCAAATAGAGCCAACTGTCATGGCGTCTATTGATTATACAGTCTATAGTGGTGACATGTTCAAGGTCGGCATGAGGGTCAAAAATGGAGAAAATATCAATTGTGTTACCCCTCACTAAAGTTTGTGCGGTAGAGAAAGGTTTCTGTCTTCTTTTCCCAATCTGTCTGGTCAGCCTATTTGTATTATAAGTTAGTAGCAGGGTAAAGTAAGAAGGATGAAGTCTGATTAGAGGGAGTGACGAGATATAGACGGGAGGTGAACAAGACTCCTCGGTCCTCATTCGGCTCATTTTTTACTCAAGCTTTGCATTTGAAACTCCTTCGATCGTGAAAGAGGCAAAAGTCACATCTTTTGACATTTTTACATGTCTCACTTAAACTTATGTATCATTTTTCTGTGTATTAATTAGCACTTCAGAGGCTGCCACTGTTGTCTGGATTGCAGGACAGGGGTCATTCCAATTTTCTCTGTCATGCATGGTTGGGCCTGTTCTTCTGTTCTCGCTAACTGTTACTGTTTCAATACCAGCCTGAAGTAGAAAGTAACACCTTTTCCTCAGTCTTTACTGGTTTAGATTGTGGTTGGGAACTTGTGCATTTGCCTCTGGTAACTTTTTGTTTTGGTTTAATTTGTGTATTCAGTATTTCTGTTGTTGTAAACGGTTAATGACTGTTGCTGTGGTGTGTGGAAAAAATGAGGCAAAGTCTAACAGCTTGACATCACATTTGACAGAAAGGGAATGAGGATTTCATGATCTGAATCAATACACAGATGAAGATGGCAACAACAACCATGACAACAGCCATCGGGGAACAAGAGGGGAGACACAAACACACACATATGGGTGCACAGTCATAGTGGTCCTCAGTATAAATAAGAATTTATTTCAAAGAAATTTTACTCTCTCAGATGTTCACTTTAACAAATTTGTGGCATAACGTTTCACACATATATGACGCAGAGCATCCAAGTTTATTTGTTTGTTGGTGGGTGTTGATGCACAGAGGGAAACTTCAGCCTATCATTGGCTGCCGTCTGAGCGATGATCACCACACTCCACAAGACTTCTGCAGGCCACAGTGACAGTGGGTCAAAAATAAGATAGGTCGATGGTGGGTTAGTGTGTGTGTGTGTGTGGATGAGGGAGTGAGTGAGGAAAGAGAGTCAAAGAGAGCTAAAGAGAGAAAAGAGAGTGAGAGCTCAAGTGAAAGGGAAAGTTCAGGAGAGGAAGAGGTAGTGTAGCTGACAGCTTGTCAGTTTGCATGGACAACTGTGTGGAGATGAGTCCACATTATGACAGGTTACCCTAGTTTCTCCACACACACACACACACACACACACACACACACACACACACACCACACACACACACACAGTTACACTGGAAGGAGGAGTGCCAGTAAAGAGAGAGAAACAAAACATGAACTGGATCACTTCAGTACTTGCTGGTTTTCAGAGAAACAAAAATATGGAATACATATATGTACACATAAATTTATCAGATCACCTGTCATAAAAATTAGATAACTACCCAGCATCATGACATACTTGAATTAGGAAATGTTCCTTTACTTCACTATGTTGAACAGGAGTGACTAATATTCTATCCCCAAATCCGACCCACAAAACTGGGTCTAACAAAACAAGTACTCAAACACTTTTTTTTTTTCGTCTCAGAGTAAAAGTAAATAACTATAATTTGTCAATCAGAAAAACAATGATGCACTTGTTTTTTTTTTGTTTTTTGCTTTTTAACATTTTTGTGGATTAACCACACAGAAACACCAAAAGTGTTTTAGTGATCATCAATTTCCTGTTAATTAAAGGGCACTGGCCACAAACACCTTAAACTCTGTCGTGGTCTAATACCTTTGTTAAGCATTAGATATTCAATTTATATATTTTCATGAAAACACATAAAGTTTCCATATCAAAAAGGTTGTGTATGTCAAAGCACATTACACGTATTACATGCAAACAACACAACAAAGCACATCATCTTTTCCTCTGTCGTCATGTTATTGATCATTTTTTACGCAGGCACTTCTACGAGCTCTGTAATCACAGGCTGCTGCTTCTGTACATGTTTTATGTGTGTGTGTGTGTGTGTGTGGGGTGGGGGGTAAATGCATATTAGCATAGGTGTGGGCCTTTTTATTTACGTTCTCTTTATTGGATCCCAGAGAAATGCTCCTTTTGTGAGTATAGCGTCTAATGAAAATAGGTTTGATTTTATTTGATTTTGCTACCACACATATGAGCATATCTACACATGAACTGATTACACAGTGATGAGGTTGTAATACTTATTATATTTAAGTATACTATAAGATGATGTGTCAAAAAGCTATGCCTTCTCCTTTACCTGGACTCTTTGCTCAGACGTTCACCTCCAAAATACTTAAATGAACAACAGAGACAAGTTTTACACTTTTAAAAAATAAAAATCAATGTACAGGAAAAGAAAAAAACTCAGTGAAGTAAAACATTTAGCTTCTGTTTGCCTACTATTGGTAAACAAGGCAGGTTGACATTGAACTCTTGTGAATGGCCCAATATGAATGAATGAATAAATAAATAAATAAATAAAGTATTTCAAAAGTATAAAGTATTTTTCATTTCATGTCACTTCATATCCAAACCTGGATTTAACCTGTGGAATGATCTTAACCTCAAAATACTGTTTGCTCAAATCGCTTTGAAAAAGAAAAGCAGAGCTTTCTGTAGAGAGGATTTGTGGAGATGCTGAGCCCGTACAAAATCAAACTTTATTCTGTTCATTCAGAAATGGTACAAGACATTTTTTTCCAACCGGTTGTGAGGGGGAAATCATGGCGTTCTCTCTTTGATGTAAGGATTCATGGAACATATGATTTGACAAATACACAGTGATTTTGATCTTTTGTGTGGCTAGTATGGAAAGAAAAAAGGAGGATGAAATACATCTGAACTTGACCCTGTTCCCTTTGAAGATATACAGTTGTGTTGAGTCTTTCAGCAGATGTTTCAGTTTGCTCTCAAGTCCTTAATAGTTGAATACTATTCACAAACCAACAGCATCTCTTTGTATTCTATCATCTCCTCTTCACTTAACCTCTTCTTTAACCACCATTATAAGTATTTTTATTGCAACACACCAGCAGGAAATGTATTTAATGAAACTCTCTTTTATCAAAATAAACATCATCTCTACGTCCTGCTGAGATACTGATCATCATTTGTGTTTGTGTGTCTCCTGTTTTAAGGGTATGGACAGAGAAAAACATGGACTAATGCAGAAAGACAGACTGAGAGAAAAAATACAGAGAGAGAGTGAGAGAGAGAGAGAGAGAGAGAGAGAGAGAGAGAGAGAGAGAGAGTCCAAACGGGGAGAAATGGAGCGCAGCACATCAATCATTAGGATGATTATTATGGCAGTCGTCATGGCAACATTCTCCCTTCCCCCAGCTCCCTCCTCTCCTCTTGCACCCTCCCTTTCTCTCTCACTCTCTTCCTCTCTGAAATCAATTCAAATTCACTTAAATGCCACAGCCTGCGTAAAGATGGAATACTAGAAAATATAAAAGCAGAGAAACTGAGACAGGAAGAAAATCATGAAGTAAAAAACAAGGTTGAAATGTTTTTAAATGAGACAAACTGATTCTTTAAAAGGTTCCTTAAAGGCACTTTTCGATCATTTTTCCTCCACTCATCATCAAGGTGTTATATTTTTTTATAAATGATCATTTATTAAGTACCAGATGGCCTTCGCTTTATTTCGACTGTGACTGTGTCAAAGAGAAAGCTGCTTGATGTTCTAACTGAGATGTTTTAGTCCATCTGGAGCTAAAATAACTGTTTGTGTTTCAGATAATGACAAGCACTGGGAGGAAAGGAGGTTTAAAGAAAATGAAGATCTGTTTCTATTGTAAACTATATAAAAACAGGGAAAAAACTAACAGGACATCAGCCATTTTTTTCAAAGCCTAAAGTTTTAATTGTTGGTTATTTTGGAGACGGAGAGGAGGGAGGGGTCAATTAATGCTAAACTATCAAAGTTGAACAGTTCACACTGGTGCAGCTGTTGAGTAGAGTTTGTAAGTCAAAGTAGGCTCGAGTCAAACTAACAACATGTACTGAATAAACAACAGCAACTCATCATCAAAAATATCCCTCTGAGGAAGAGTCAATAACAATCTTGACTCTTATACATCTGAAGATTAATCAATGAACGAATATCAAAGCACTGAATTCTGCCATTTAATATATAAAGTGCTGAATATCTGATATGAAGTGGAAAAAAAATCAGTAAATATAAATGCCTCAATGAACATTTATAGATGAGGCCTGATGGGATGAATGAAACAAGATGGTATAAATGAATGAAAATGAACCATGTAAGGTCACATTTAAAGTTCCCTCAGCTTTACATCAGTCATGTTCACCTTTCACTCACTTAATATGCCTTCAGTATTTAAAGCTACATAACTCAAATGAGTGATGTTCAATGTGCACTGTGGGTAGAAAATTTCTAGTAAATTTCAGGAAAGTTTCCTGAAAATTCTCATGGGAACCTAAACTCAGGCATATTGGAAATTTTCAGGGGTTTGATCCCGCCAACTTGAATGATTTTTTTTTGTTTGTTTTGACAGCTATTTGTTTTCAATTTTCCACCATTCATGTTTTTCAATGTTTGCCGAAAAAACATTAATGCTCAACAGTTCTTAAAACTGATAAGTGTCATTTATAAATGTTGTATCAGACACATATGCATGTATGTTTGATTACAGCAATATTCATGACATTTAGACTCAGTTTCGAAAAAATCCTGGAAATTCATCCAAATGTCATTTAACCCTTTAACTACCTCCACGACCAAATGGTTTTGCACATTTTGAGTCACTATATTTTAATAAGAGGAGTCCCTAACTTAACTCAAACTGATTTAACCACCTCTACCACTTGGTAGAAGTATGTGATGGATCTTGAGCCTCAAAACTTTTTTTTGTTTTTTTTGCACTACCATAGTCGAGTTGTTGAGATGTCATATTGGAGGCAATCAAATGTGCCTTTGTTTTACACTTAATCCTGGTTTTTTTCCCATGCAAAATGAATATTTTGCACAGTAGAACTCAATCACAATTACAAGTGAATGTGAGAATGAACAGTTATTGCACTTTAGTTAAGATGAACATTTTTAAATTGCAGTTTCCCTTGTGTCATGCAATATTTTGAAATAACGTTGCTCAATATTTTCTATCATACTTACAGAAATTAAAACTGTTCAATGCCCTGGATATTTATGAGTATTTTAATTTCTTTCTAAACTAGAATTTGTGTGACTTGTGGTATTTGTATGAAATTTCATGTGATAACCTCTAAGTGACACTTTAGTCATTAGGTAGAGGTCAATATGTACAGACATCTCGTGCCACTCGTGTGATTCATCCATGTACATCAGGCTCTCATGTCCACGGCGTGCCCTCCCCACTCATGGTTACAAGACATTGTAAGAAATTACGTTCAGTTTCCGGTCCCAGAAAGTCCCAAAAGGAAACAGTAAAGTTAACGAGATTGTCTCATGTTGTGTGGATAAACTCAAAAAGATTGACTCCCAGTACATAGATGGTTCATGTTCCAAACAAAATTCTTAACAAATATTTTTGACTTTAACACTAGAAAAATATTTGTGTAAAGACAGTAACTTGAATTTTTATTGTTGATGTCAAGGATTTAGTTTAGTTAAATTCATTTCTCCCCAGATTCATTTTTTTCAGTGTGTAGGTCCTAAAACCCACTGATGTCTACATTTGCACCAAGATTATGCATATGAGGCCGATGAGGTAGAGAGAAAAGATAAATGTAAATGCAATCCATTGACAAACTCCACTGCCTTCAGGTAAATTAAGTTAAGCCACAGATCACCATTAACTGATTCACTGTTTCATTCTGTTGACAGTGAATTCTAATCTGTGCACCTGAACATGCCATTCAGCTGACATCTGACTGATTATTAAAGGTGAACTCGTCACTGACAAAGAGTGAGGTACGAGGAGAAAATATGTTTGTGTGGCTTGAAGAAAACACATAAAAAGAAGAGATGGAGCAGCGTTCACGCTAACAGGATTCATGTGATCATAAATCTGATCTAAAGCCTTGGCTGAGATGAGAGCAACCTTTTGGGTTTGTTTCAAGCTGCATGAGAACAACCTGATTACAATAACACACACAAACGCACACTCCTGCTAACAGGGTCATAATACACTCCTCAAGTTCTATACAAACCTTTGCTGCTCTCCTCACGTCTCAGAAAACAGAAGATATCATGTATGAAGAGGGAGAATGCACGTGTGTGTTTGGTGAAGTGATAATGAGAACAAATAAAGCTGTTCTGAGGGTTTTCACACAATAAGAAAATCATGTTTGATAGAGGAATGGAGTGGGTGAGGCTATGATAACGACACAATGGATAAATCTTTTTAAGTAAAAGACTGAAGCTGGGCTTTAATGGGCTCCGTCAAACACTAAGATTTCTGCAAGAGGAAGAAGAATTGGTGTCCTCATTAAATTCTCTCCAACTTTTGAGAGGAGTTTGTTAACCCTATATAAATATTTTTTACTTTTACCGTACTGTACTGTATTGTATTATAAAGTATATGGACCTTGTTAACATAAAAGTATACCTTTTTTGAGTAGAAAAAGCAGGAATTTCTTTTTTTTTTTCACTACGGATATTTTCAGAGATACAAATATTGGTGTACTATCACACAGGTGTATGTCAAAGTGTAGACAGGATATTGTTTTGGAATCATTTTAATTATTTAATGGCAGCAGGATGCTATGAATATTTATAAAACACACATGATTTCAAAAAAATAGTCACAGATAATTTTACAAGCAAATAGGATACGATGGAACCACCCATGTAAGTTTCAATCAATTCTGTGAAAAAAAATCAAATTTTGTCAAAATAACTTTTGAAAAAGGGTCAAATTGACTCAAAAACAAGAGGAGGGATACTAAAATACTACTTCCAAAGATAAAAATGCTTTCAGCATAATTCAGGATAATTCATGGGGATGTTATCATGGAGCGCTCCTTGTTTCGCGCACACATGAGTTTTATCCATGTCAGGGATGAATAGGGTCACATGATAAATATATAAAAATATGATTTGATTTATTCTTTGAATGAGAATGATTTACATCTAAGCATGCAAAAACATTCAGCCAATAACACATTTCACACAACAGTTTCATCTTCATAATATAACACTGAATGTGTACAGTCACCTTCCAGCCAATCATCAGCCTGTTTTTCTTACACTGAAAAAAATAAATCTGAGGAGAAGTTAATTTAACTTCATTGAATCCTTGAAATCAAAAATAAAATAAAGTATTGAAGTTGAAAATATTTGGTAAAAATATAAGACAGTGTGAATTTTTTTCAAAACATGAATGATTTGAATAATGTGAGGCAATCTTTTTGAGTTCATCCACACAACAAGAGACCATCTTGTTATCTTTTCTGTTTCATTTGGTATTTCTAGAACCAGAAACTGAACTTAATTCTTGACCATACTGTACCTTGTTACCATGAGTGAGGAGGGCACACAGTGGACATGAGAGCCTGTTGTACATGGATGAATCACACGGGTGGCACAAGCTGTCTATGCTGACTGTTCATGCTGGTGTGGACTCGCTGCCTACACTCAACTGTATGGACCAGCCACCCCTCATGCTTCACATGAATGATATAATAAAGCTGATATTACTCAAAACTTCATTAACTCCATTCATTTTGCTTAATCTACTCCTCAAAATTAAGTTCACTTTACTTGGATTTTATTTTCCTTTTTAAAAAAAGTGTTTTAGAAAAAAATGCAATCTTGCTTCAGCGACATGAATAAATTATGCAAAAAGTTACCTTAATTTTATCAAGTAGATCTACCAAAAAAAAATGTTGTCAGTGTGGTGGTACCAGAGGAACAATTTAGAGACTAAGAAAACACATTACCACCTTTTTAGGTTTGCTTTCTTTTTGCTTCTTTTTTTGTTTTACCTGGGTCCCCATCCTGTTAGATGTGCAAAATGGGGCAAGTGAAGCTAACTGTTCAGTCAAACTTCTCAGGGGCCTTTAGATTTCCGCTGGTCCTCTGACAGGACTGTGACTGTGACGCTCTGCTTTATGAAAACCTGTTTTCAAATAAGCTACCTGATTAAATCTGCATGGGGAGCTTCTGTTTGTTATCACTAACATTATCAATATAGCATCTTTTAATCAGCACGTGTGTGTGGAGCTCCAGCTGCTGCCTGATAATGGAAAATAATGGAAGATGTGAAGCACGTGGGCGTCTGTGAATCAAACAGAAATACTCTGCAGCACTTTGTGAGCAGCGTACAGCTCCACAAAATATTAAAAAACCTTTATGGGTGACATTTAGCTAAGTTCAGGATGTCTCTCTCTCTCTCTCTCTCTCTCTCTCTCTCTCTCTTTCTCTCTCTCTCTCTCCCCCTTCCTCTCTCTATCTATCTGTCTGTCTCTCTGTATTTTCTGGGTCTTTGCTCTGACACAATTACACTTCAGCTCCTATCAGCTCCCTGGATGCTCCACTGCACCCCAGGAATGGATGCACACACACACACACACACACACACACACACACACACACATACAGAGAGAGAGAGAGAGAGAGAGAGAGAGAGAGAGAGAGACTACAGTTACTCTCTCTTTCCCTGGGCTAAATTTGTATTTGATGTTTATCATTTGATGTTATTTCATTCAATCATCCTTCAGATGTAAAGATGACTTTAAACTCAAACGCTAACTCGACTCTCGGCATTATTGAAATGAAATTAATGAAAAATACTTTTCATTTATTTTAACTGAATATCTCATAAAAATAAAGAGAAATGAAACTAATTTATTCATCTGTCCTTGGATTTGAAAACAAGTTGGAGTAATAAATGATGGAAGTCAAAACACTCATCAATAAGAAGTCACAGTCCTGTGTTCAAACCCATGTAATCAGATGTGATTTCTGTTTTTGGTTTCATTACCTGGAGTGTTATTTGGTTGCAGTTTGATTTAAAAAAAATAAAAGAAACCGACTCTTTTATCAGCAGCCCAGTCTACCAAACTGTTTTATAGTTTGTTTTTAATCCAGATGGATTTATGAGATTTATATCAGATAATGAACTTCAAAGTAGCTCAGGTATAAATCTTCTACAGATTAAAGCCGGAGTCAGTAATTGGTGGAAATATCATCTGTATTAGATCATCCTCCCATGTTAAACTTGAGCATTAGCTCACTGCCTGAAGAAGATTCCTCTTAAAGGGACTGTGAGGAGAATCTGTATGAAGTGGACAGCAGCGACTTGTGCAAATTGCTGCAATGATGTGACTCTTAACAAGGCGTGTGTTTGTTTTGAAAACTGAAAGATAAGATCTTTTTAACACTGCTTTTCTCTGTTCAAGACAACTTTTTAAGCGATAAGGTAATGTATTTATCAGCAATTACGTAGCGCTGCAATTATGAAGTGTTTCATAAAAATACAGAATGAGAAGGGTTCATTCATGCACAATATTTACCAAGTTATACTAAAATTTGAGGTTACAAATAAAACCAAATTGAGAGCCATTTCGGAGCCAAAAGAACCAGCTCTCTGGAAAGAGCTGAATTTCCCATCGCTACAATATTACACAATGCAACCCTGCTGCAAAGAAGCTGGACCAAACTGCCCAAACATAGGTGAGCCAAGCTTCGGGCATCGCATTCAAAAAGACTTGAGGCTGTAATTGCTGCCAAAGGTCCATCAACAAAGACTTGAAGAAAGACTGTGAATACTTCTGAACATGTGATGTCTTGGTTTTTGATTTTTCACATTGTCACCATGGGTGTTGTGTGCAGAATTTTGGAAGAAAAAAATGTATTCACCCCAATTTTGAATAAGGCTGTAAAATAGCAACATGTTGTAAAAGTGGAGCAGTGTAAATACTCTCTGATGTATGGACCTGTCCTGTTCAGCATGAATCATGAAGAAGCTCAGGAGTGCAGGGCAATAATGATGAGAAAATGATTCATGTCTGCTCTGCAGAGAACTGACATTTGAGCAACAAGGTTTCATCTCACTTCAGTGAAAATAGTGATAAAATGCTCAAATGCTCTAAAGGTAAGTCAGGAAAAAAGGGGTCTCGCATGCAAAACCAAGAGTCATAGAATTGTAAACTGTACATTCAGGCGTCCACGAAAAGAACGAAGAAACAGCAGCTTCAGTATGAGTGGTAGAGTGGTAAAAATGAGACATTACTGTCTGAAATCAGAGGGAAATATTCATGTGATGGAACGACAGAAGAAAGTCTGAGGTGTCAAATTGTTGTTCATGGAACTTCACGAACTCTGTAATAGATAAAAATCATTTTCTTTAAATGAGTGGTAAAAAGAACCCCATGAAGAAATGTATATGTCATCATGTCCTCTCTCTCGTTTATCACCAGATATCACACTCACTCATTTCTTTTATCACAGAGCCCCCTGCTGCTTGTCAGAGAGAGTGACACCAGGAGGAGGAAAACATTTCAGAATCGAAAGAGGTTTTAAGGAAAATGAAAGAGAAGCAACAGTGATACAACTGCATCTTCTTCTAAATGAAGAAAAGTGTTTTATATCTGGAGAAATAAGAATCTGAGAATAACACCCAGTAATGAGGGGAAAGACAAACACAAGGAGGAGGGTGGACCATTGACTCAGAGCACAGGAGGACCTGAATAAAACTAGAAAAATCATCAAAATCTGAACTATCTGGGTGAAGATGACCAGACACAGGTTAGAGAGAAGAACAGGAAACAAGACAGGTGAGTTTGAAAATGAAAATTGAAAAGTGTGCCGTATTTATAGTTGTCCCTCAACAATTATGTTTGTGTCTTTATGTTTTCCTTTATCTGTTACTTTTTGCAGTCTGCTGAGGTGGAGGCAACGCGCTCATGTGAGGCTGCATGTGCTTCCCCCAGTGTCTGTGCTGTGACACCCCCCATCCTGTCCTTCCCCCTACCACCTGTGCAAGTCTTTGCGTTTTTAGTCTTGTAATGTCTTTTTTATGTTGCTTATGTGCATAGGTGTTTTTTTCCTAATCCCAAATTGTGCCTCCACCAAGGTGCCTAGTCTGGTATTTGCTTTTTTCCCCCTCCCTCTTCCTTCCTCTTGAACTATTTTTTCATTATCTAACAAACAGGGTTCAGCATACACTGGCTGTCCCACAGTTTACCTGCTCCTGTCCTCCCCATGTTATATGTTACTGTCTTTTTATGTTTCTTTGATGCGATGACACTGTGATTTTGTTCCTCTGAAATATGTGCATTGACAAATAAAGCATCTTGTATCTTATCTTGCAATAAATAAACAGTCAGAAAGTTGGATGGATACCAATGAATAAATCTATCTTTCTGTATTTATAAAGCCTAAATTCACAACAAATGTTATCATAAGATGTTTCAAGAACAGGTTACACTAAACTCATCTGCTAAATTTTAAAATACCACAAGGGGGCACCATAGACCCAAGAAATGCTCACACCGCACTTTATACATGTAAAGAAATGTAGTAAAACCAGTGTCATTAAAAATTATCTCAGAGTGAGCCATATTCACCTGACAAGTCCAGAAAAAATGTCTTATTTCAATAAAATATCATTTAAACTTGAACAACTAAGGCTGAGAGTTAACAGTGTTGGGCCAACATGAAGTCCAAAGGGTTGAATATTCAGCGTTTAGAATGTAAGGGTGCTGGGTCTTATGCTGCTGCTTTGTTAGAAATCAGAGTTGGGTTAGGGTTGAAGTTTCATTGAAATACTTGATGAGAGAATGGTGCTTAGCTTTTCTGAGGAAAGAGACCTGGAAACCTTTGAAAAGCGAATTGGAGACTTGGGTAATAAAAAGCAGAGATATAAGTCAGTGACCTGTTAAGAGAACTTCTCCTCATTTTCACTGGACTGGATATCGTAACAACTCAGAGCTGACGGCCTCATTCAGTAACAGCAGCGGGACATGGGACAGTGACAGAGTCCTATTTCTGACGAACTCGAACTTTAACTAGATGCATTGTTTTTTGCTTCTTTTTTTTTTCTTTTTTATGTTCTCAGCTTGTCAATCTTGTGATTTGAATTTTTGAAGGCTCTTAGAGTGAGGTTGATAGTGATGATACATTTTAAAGTTTTGAATTCAGAATAGGGACAGCTAAAAATAAGAACGTTGTTCTTCCAGCTGCTCCTTTCCATTCATGTCGAGTATCAGTTTCAAATGTTTAAAAATGTGTAGATTTTTAAATATTACATTGTTACCAACCTTTTACAGCAATCAGGGACTTTTCGAGGAACTATATGGGAACCTGGTCTAAATTTGGTCCTGGGGGATAAATTTACTTGTCGTATGTTGTAGCTGCCTTCATTTCTTTCTCCATGCGTCACCAGCCTGATTTGTATAATCCATAGTGAAAACACAGACAGTAATGGACCACAGGAACAATTTAGTACTGGGGATTGTTTACTAGAAACCAAAAGTTCCTCACCTTCTGGTCCGAAAACACAATGATAGAACAAAAATCTTTATTTCCCATATATGCACACAATTTTACAAGTCAGAGTTTTTACTAGCATTAACTGAAAATTAATGTGTTCAGTGTCTTACAAAGTGATCACCTGTTTTTATTTCAGATCAGTAATTAAAAAAAAAACCACTAAAACATGACTGTGAACTGTTTCATTCATACATCAAATGAATAAGGAGCACAGAAGTGTAAATCTATTTGTTTAAGGCTGATACTCTGTTTTTGCTCTTAATCCCTCTCTTAGAAAAATAAAGATTACAGGTCATTTAAAGCTATAAGATTACCATAACAAA
This sequence comes from Thalassoma bifasciatum, assembly GCA_008086565.1. Lineage (NCBI taxonomy): Eukaryota > Metazoa > Chordata > Actinopteri > Labriformes > Labridae > Thalassoma > Thalassoma bifasciatum. Next base: position 269,395 of record RPOG01000463.1, on the reverse strand, counting down.
AGGCTGGGTTAGTCCCAGCAGACTAAACACAGTAATCAGCAGTCTTTGTCACACTGACTCACAGCACACCATGGTAAATCTATCAAAGTCAGCTGCAAATATTGAATCAAGCTGAAGGAGTGTTGACTGACTTACCGCTAGATTAAACTGACTGAAGAGAACATGTATTCAAATCAGGTAAGGCTCTATGTTTACTCACAGGAGGAGACTGCTGCCAGGCTTCTCACACCTCACGAACGTTTCTTCTGCATCTCTTTTTCGCTTTCTATATATTACCAAAGCATCACTTAACAAAGACACAGGAGAGACTGAAAAAGTGTGACAAAGACAGTTACACAGACAGACGCAGGTTATATCTGCTCATATTCTGTATGGATCAGCTAATATCCTCAGTGCATTATTATTAGCTAACAACCTGTGATAGGAAATTACAGTTGTGCTCATAAGTTTGCATACCTAGGCAGAATGATTTATGTTGTTGATATGATTTTTATTAACAAACAACTGTGTTTACTCTTTTTAAATCATAATGACGACAGGAAGTACCAAAATGACCCCAATCAAAAGTTTATATACCTCAATGACATTGAGGCCAGGAGACTGAGATGGCCACTCTAGAACCTTCATTTTATTCTGCTGGAGCCAATGGCAGGTGGACTTGACCTTGTGTTTTGGATCATTGCCCATCCTGCGTGATATAGGATTCAACATTTGGGAAAGCACACCAGAACAAGCACTATCTGTGCTGGTGTACTAGAATGATCCAGGTGCAAAAAATGCAGCGTTGTGGGGAGTTTTTTCATGATAGATATGGCATGGCTCCATTTTGTCACTGGCCCAAAATCAGCCCCTATCTCATCCAGTAGCTCAGAAATGACATTGCTGGTGAGGCGATATGTCTCGAGTAGTTTGATTCTCTCTCCTCTTCATCTGTCATTGCACCTGTGCCTCCTTCTTGCCACAATGACCGCAAAGACCAATGATTGTTCAAGGGGTTAAAAGAAAAATAAAGGCACAAACAGCACATTCTCACCACTGAAGAGGGCACTTAAACATATCTTTTTGCCACCCAGGAGGGCACTCTAGTACACGTTTTTGGCCAAGGGGGCAGTTCAGTGTGCTTTGCCAACTAGGAGGACACTTAAATAGGCTTTTGGCTCCCAAGAGGGCAGTTTAGTGCGTGTTTTTCTCGATTTTGGCAAGAGGGTTGGTAACCCCCCCTGGGCACACCACTGCAGCTGCCTGTTCATCTTTTGTTCCTGCACTTTTTCCATTCATTCCTCTTTCTAGTAACCGTCTTGGATCCTGCACTCTGTGAACAGCCAGCTTCTTTAACAATATCCTCTTGTGTCTTACTCTCTTCTGGATGCTGTCAGCCAGCAGTTTGAACCATGAGTGTGTCACTGTCTGAACCATTTAAAGGCCCAGGAAACCTTTGCAGGTGTTTACAAGTCATCCACTGGTTTGAGTGTGACACTACAAGTTACAATATTCAACTTTTTCACTTTATTCTAATCTATAAGATGCAGAATTTGGGTTTTCAAGGTGCTCCCAAGCATCGGGTTGTTTTTTTTCTCAGCCCTGTTACACTGATAAAATATTTACTGGTGATCTACTTAAGAAAATTAAGGCAATTTCTTGCAGAATTTATTTATTTATCTAAAGTCTTAGAGCACAGAAAGCTGGTCCACGCTGTTTAGTGTAGGCAGCCAGTACACACCGGCTTGAACAGCCAGCATAGACAGCTTGTGCAATCCATGTACAGTAGGCTCTCATCTCCACTACGTGCCCTCCTCACTCATGGTAGCAAAGTATGGTAAGGAATTAAGTGCAGTTTCCTGTTCCAGAAATATTAAATGGAACATTAAAGATAACAAGATCGTCTCTTGTTGTGTCCATGAACTCAAAAAAATTGCCTCACATTACTTGAATTCATGTTCCAAAAAAAATTAACACTGTCTTGTATTTGGAACAAATATTTTTGACTTCAAGACTAGATATAGTTGTGTCACTAACTTGAACTTTTATTGTTGATTTCAGGGATTCAGTGAAGTTAAATTTACTTCTCCTCAGATCTATTTTTTTCAGTGTAGACAGAATAAAAACAAATGTCTCTCTTAAGTATTCAGTTTTTCACTTTATTGGTGCTTTACAGTAACAGTCAGCAGCCATAGATGAACTCACTGCAGGTTCAATCAACAGTTTTTATAGATGTGATCCTCCTCTATCACAACCAGAAACAACTCTAAACGTTAATGAGGGCATGAGTGTTAGGACATATTTGCTTTGGGTGAAATACAAACAAGTTGTTTTAGAGAGAAAACAATGAAATGAGTGATGAGAGCCTCCTCTATCACAGAGCTCACTCACAGATACAGTGACAACAGGAACTGTATGACCAGTCTGTACATGAGACGTGTGAACGTGGAAGTCATTAAAACCTAAATCATGGTCTAGAATCGATGACTTTACAGGCTTTGACAGTTTAAAAAAAAAAAAAAACAATCCCTACTTCCTGGCTGTGTGATGTGCAGCTCATGCTACCATCCTATTAATGAATAAATTATGACTATCTGCTTTGTTATCCCAAATTATGAAACACTGACAAAAACAGAAAATAAAACACAGCATTGTAAAAAAAAGTGAAACAACTAAAAACAGATCTCACATAAACAAAAACACACAGCCTTTTTGTTGTGTTTACCTAGATTGTATCTGATTTAGAAATCTGTCCAAAAAAATACTTTGAAAAGCATCTCTACAAACATGTCTTTATGAGCTTTTTTGTTGTTGTTGTTTTTAACCCTGTAAAGCCCGACCTATTAAAAAAATAATTCAAAAACTTGAATTTTTTGGGAACTGAGATGTTAATTAACCATTTGAACAGAACCCACAAAAAAATATTGCTTTATCATTTCACTCATGATATATTTCTAGCACCACATTTGACACTCTGGGCAATTTTGCATACTATTTTATTAAAGTGTTTTAGTAATTATGCATTCATTCCATGCAGAAATCACTAATTTAAAAAGAAAAAGTAACTATTTTAAAATTATTCTTCCTGCAACTTCTTGAAAATGAAGCAATGATTTTCTGAAAATATGTGAGCAGATGATTTTATGAAAGTAGAGATTTTGAAAAGGGTCAAAATACAACTTCAGCTGACTGTAGTGATATGACAATCCTCAAGGTGGTAGAATGAGTTTTTAAAAATATTTTTAACAGGTTTTTAAAGAAACTACACATGTATCAAATTGTTTAGGAGAAATGATGTTGGCTTTTCCTTTTATTTCAAAACAATGATTTCTGCAGAAGAATTGCTCCTCTTTGTCCGAGCATGAAGACATTTCACTTTCACTCCGATAGTTAACGGTTCAGTTCATTCGAACACAAAAAGTTTGATCCAGTTTTAGTTTGTTACGCATGTTGACTAAGTTCAGGTGAACAGAAAACCAGCAAACACATGACGCTCATGTGAGTTTAACCCCTGTGTGTGGAAGAGTGAGTCTGTAGTTTATCTTTTCTGTTGTTCTAGTAGCAGTACACACACACACACACACACACACACACACACACACACACACACACACACCCACAGTGGCACAAGTGTTACTTTCACATACATGATGATGATGTGTGTTCTTAATGAATGAGAGAGGGTAAACAGAAATGAACACACCTACAAACACACACACACACACACACACACACACACATATCAAGACAACAGCACTTATTAGAGGCATGAGATCCACAGTTTCTCCCTCAGTCACTCTCTCCTCTTCTTTATGAATCTTTTTTTCTTTCCCCTTCTTTTCTCCTTCACTGTAAAGAAGAAAAATAAATAAACTTTATTATAGTTGGACCTCATGATGCTGGTGACAGACAGATACAGGTGTTAGCTCCTCTTTATATTTCATCTGAAGACAAATATGAGAACTTGTCTGAGGTTAAAGAAACAGGGCGTGACCTCTTTCTTAATCCAGCGTTTGGTCTTTGGTAGAATTTAGAAGAACAGTTAAGACTACATGGACATAAAAAGCACCGCCATGTGTCCACATGTAAACAGGTGAGCCCTAAGATGAGCCTCACCCGTTTGTCATATAAACAAAGTTAGGAGCTCATCAAAAGGGGCCGACATGGCTCGGTTGGAGTGTTGCCCTGCTTTGTTACTGCAGAGAGGATCCTAAAACTGGAGCAATGTTTCATCCAGAGCAGAGAGAGATGAGTAATGACAGAGCTGCATGAAGGGTTTAAGGCTGAGACTCAATATGAGCCACTTTCACCTGAAAAGTTCAGAAAAGTATCTTCATTCAAGATATTAAAGACAAAAATGAGGCCTCAGTTATTTGTACAAGTGAGAAAAACTGAGAAGAAAAATCAAACCTGCCAACATTTGACACCCACCCCCCACCCATTGTTTGACATGTTGGTTTTTATTGCTTTTATTATGTCTTTTACTGTTTTTACTGCTTTATAGTTTGTTTACACCTGTTGTTTCTTAATTACTGTTGTTATTGCTGTGTAGTATTTATAGTTCAGAACTGTGTACAGCACTTTGGCTAACACTGTTGCATTTTAAAGTGTTTTATAAATAAACCTGAGTTGAGGTGAGGTGAGAACACATTTACATTCATACTACATGACTCTTTTTGAGCACCTTGTTTCACCTAAAGGCAAAAAAACATCATCTTGATTTGTCTCAAGCCACTCCTTGGTCAGGCTTTCCTGGGAATAAGGCTCTTAAACAGTGAGTGTTTGCATAAAAGAAGGGACAGGCCTCAAACACCAAGGTTTGATCACAGCCTCACCCCCAGTCGGCTTCCAGAGAGCAGGCCAATCAGAGTGAAGGAGGTCTGTGGAGCAGTGAGTCTTAAAGTGAGCTGTATATCAAATTCAATATTAAATGTTACTGACTTATTCAATTGCCGTGTCCTGTCCAGTCCTTTTTCCTCTCTGTTCCCCCACCTCCTCTCTCATGTCCTGTCTCAGGTTGGTTTATGCTGCTGAGACCAGATGAGTATCATTTTTCACGTACAATGGTCCTCTGTTCTTCTGCTCCTTTTTGCCTGGTCTGTCCTCTCCTCTTTCATCCCTCTGGCATTCTCACCTCTCTTCACCACAGTAGCCCTCTTTCTCCCTCCTCGTACTTTTCTTTCACTCTGTTTTCTCTTTCTACTCTCAGCTTCCTGCTTCTCTCACATCTTTTCGTCTCAAAAATGAACAGAGGATGTGTGGATGGCTAACAGTGGTGTTGGAGGGTTTTCTGGAACAATCTCAGTCTTCATTCAGTGCTCAACTGTTGCTGTGTGAAAGGTCAAGTCTTTTGACAAGACTGTTGGAGGGTTCAAACTGTAAATGATCGATTGATGATAAAACCTAATTTCTTGGCCATTTTTCAGAGAACATGAATGATGACAAAAACTTTTCTTTCACCCATGGTTAGTGGTTGGGTGGAGACCATTTATTAACAAATAACTGTGTTTACTCTTTTTAAGTCATAATGACAACAGAAAGTACCAAAATGACCCAGATCAAAAGTTAAAATACCCCAGTTTTTAATACCTAGTATTTCCCTCTTTAACATCAATAACTGCTTGAAGTCTTTTGTGGTTGTTGTGGATGAGGGTTTTTATTCCTCAGATGGTAAAACTGCCCATTCTTCTTGGAAAAAAGCCTCCAGTTCCTGTAAATTCTTGGGCTGTGTTGTATGAACTGCATACTGTTGAGATCACCTCAGAGTGGCTCAATGATATTGAGGTCAGGAGACTGAGATGGCCACTCCTGAAATTTCACTTTCTTCTGCTGTAACCAATGGCAGGTGGACTTGACCTTGTGTTTTTGATCACTGTCATGTTGGAACGTCCAAGTACGTCCCATGTGCAGCTTCTGGGCTGATTGGTGCAAATTTTCCTCCAGTATTTTCTGATAACATGCTGCATTCATCCTTCATTCATCAGTTTGGACCAAGTTTCCTGAGCCTCTGTAGCTCACACATCCCCGAAACATCAGTGATCCACCATCGTGTTTCACAGAAGGAATGGTGTAACTTTCATTCTAGACCTTGTTGACTCCTCTCCAAATGTAACGTTTATGGTTGTGTACAAAAAGTTCTATTTTGGTCCAATTTCTCTGAATGACTTTGTTCCAGAAGTTTTGAGGCTTGTCTCTGTGCTGTTTGGCGTATTGTAAGTGGGATGCTTTCTAGCATTTGCATAGAAATTGCTTTCTTCTGGCAACTCAGCCGTACAGCCCATTTTTCCTCAAGTGCCTCCTTTTTGTGCGTCTTGAAACTGCCAAACCACACTATTTCAGAAAGTCCTGTATTTCAGCTGAAGTCATTTGTGGGTTTTTCTTTGCATTCCTAACATTTTACCTGGCAGTTGTGGCTGAAATTTTTGTTGGTCTTTCCTGACCGGGGTTTGGTTTCAACAGAATCCCTCATTTTCCGCTCTTTAATTAGAGTTTGAACACTGCTTATTGGCATCTCAAATTTCTTGGATATCTTTTTATATCTCTTTCCTGTTTTGTACAATCAGACTACCTTTTCCTGTAGATCCTTGGACATTTTGTTTTCTTCCCCCATGGCTCAGAATCCAGAAATGTCAGTACAGCTCTGAGTACAGATGCAAGTGTCTGTCAGGAGCTCAGAAACTCACTGACCTTTCATACACACACTGATTAAAAGCAAATAGATCACAGGTGAGGATGGTTACCTTTAGTAGACATTCAAACACATTTGTGTCAACTCGTGTGCATGTTATCAGGCCAAAATCACCAGGGGATGTAAACTTTAGATCAAGTTCATTTTGAGTTTATGATTTAAAAAGAGTAAACACAGTTGTTTGTTGATAAATGGCTTCACTCAACCAGTAACCATAAGTGAGAGAAAAGTTTTTGTGTTACCATTAATATTCTCTGAAAAACAGCCAAGAAATCATAAACTAATGAGCACAACTTTATCTTTCACTTTTAATCTCAGTGTGCTAAAATAAATTCTTAGGCTGGATGCTCTTCATGGGCTAAAAGCTGTTACCTTTGAAGGTTTGAAGGTCTCATCTGTCCCTGTTTGCCCTCTGAGCTCCTGAAGTTCTGACTCGTCCTCCTGCCGCAGTGCTGATCTGGGATCCTGTTCTATACTACACTGCGTATTTAGGCTGCTCTCAGATTAGTAACTGAACTGGGTTAGTTCTTCCAGGGCTTGATCCATTACTTTCAGGTTTCAGAGGACCCAAACACCTCTGGGACAGCACACCTACTTCCACTGAGCGTCTGTGCTTTGTATAGAAATGTGCTGAAGAAAGCAGGGGATCGGTGGTATGTCCATAAAAAACTAGGTTTCATTCACTCCTGCCTTTATTTATTCACATTCCTCAAGTTTAATTTACAACATTTGATAATTTATTTTCCGCTAAAAGAAGAAAGGTTGGAATGGATTAAAGTAGGACGTATTCTGACAGTGTTACCTTTTATACTTGTTTTATCAGGTCCTATTATTTTTTCTGAGTCTGCAGTGGGGAGTGAAGGTCACTGGAAAGCTGCTCGAACTGTCCGGTCACTGAGCGGCTGTGTGGGACGGAAGTTGTCCCCCAACATCCCATCATTCCCTTCTGGCAGCTCTGCTCCTTTAAGGTGGGACCGCAGCCTCCTAAACTCTTCAATCTGCAGAAGCAAAACAGAAAGTACATCTTTAACGGGCATAACAAACCCTGACCTTATTTAAAGGACCTGACATGTGTGGTCAAACTTAGAAAATGTCTTTACTCTGAATTGTAGAATGACTGTTAAAACTTTAAAGAGGGGCTGATGCTTCTTTTTTTAGTCTTAATTCTGTCCCTCTGGTACCCCTGTATTAGCTTTATATGATTTGCCACCTTGTAAAAATCCTACTTTTCGCTCCCTGTAGTTTTAGGAAACCCTTATTTCAGCCTCTGTCTCAAACACTCTATTTTAGCTACTGCTTTAACTTCCTGCTCCACAAACCCCCTTCACTCTGATTGGCCAGCTCTCTGGAGCCCTGTCAATGGGCAGATTCAGGGATTTTGACATCATATGAATACACAGAGGTTTTAAAATCTGCACACATTAAGTCTGAACATCCAGCATTGGTACTTTATACCTGTATTTAAAATAAAGGGAAGCAGGATACCCCCTCTTTAAACCTTGTTGCATTTCCTGAATTTGTTCTTGGCAGAGTACTGAAGCAACAAATTGTTAGCTTACATTCTGACCCCTGCAAAAGGAAAAAAGTGACTTGCTTTAGTCCTCTGTCTCCTCTTGTCATCAACAAATGCTCAGAAAGTTGAACTTCTTCATTTGACTTTAAATATTTGCACTTTACTCCAAGTTTACTCAGGTAAATACACACTCCACTGATCGGCACTCAACCTTTCAGCATCTAGTAAATGGATCATAGCGAGGAAAGATTAGAAGTCTGAGATGCTGATAACATCATTAAATACTGTGATGGCAGAACAATGGAGTGGGAATCAATCGTAGTTTTCTAAAAACAGTAGACAGGCTTTGGGGAGCTGTGGAAATTTGTGTTTTGATGTAAGAAAGAAACAAATCAGAATGCTATTTTTGATAAATACTACATCCTCTACATCTCATTGTTTTGCTGCCCACAGAAAGAATCTTACAGATTGTCTTCCTGTTCATGAGCCTCTGTGGCCGATGTTATTATCAGTTTTATACGCCTGCAGTAAAGAGGCTGACAAGGTGGCCAAAACAAACACACAACAGTTCCTGAGCCTCAGTTTACAGAAGGGAGATTTACTGCTGACTGTCAGAGTGCATAACATGTCAGCATAGCAACTGTTCATTCACACAAACACACACACACCACACACACTCGCATGCACACGCTCTCTCAGCAGACAGTAATAGCCGGATGTTGAAGGTGTGTATTCTGGGTTAGCAGGACGCTGCTGTTGAGTAATACTGATACTGTGCTTGATGTTTAATCAGCACAGACCATGAAATCTTATTGTTGTTGCACTGTTCCATATTAAACACGTTGTGTAAACCTTTAAAAGCACACACTGCGGGGCTGTGTGAGGTGGAGGGGGGTCGCTGCTCTGAAACTGACAGTGTGTGAGTTATTGCTGTTTGACCTGCACAGTCAGCAGCTGCAGGATTAACAATGCAAAGATGTGTTTTACATCACATATGTCAAGATCCAAAGTCCAGTATTAACCTATTTACAGAACAGATGATAACAATGCACTCATTATCATTAGTTACACCTGAATCTGCCCAGTTTGACAAATGTAATTCATGCTATTTTCATCCTCCAGCACCAAAATGTGAAAGTGAGGGGAGTTTACACAGTCGTACCTTTAGTCTGAATTCAAAAGAAACAAAAAGCAAGATAAACCACGAGGACCAGACGCTTTTCACATGAACGAAATAAGCTACAACAGGAAGTTTGTTTTTCGATCTAAACACAGAAACCGGTCGCTATCAAAACCTGAGTGACTTCATTTGTTGGTGAGATGATGAAAAAACTTGAGTGAGGCAGCCAGAGAGACACCTTGAGTTGCATTAATATTAATTGTGTCTGTGTGTGTGTGTGTGTGTGTGTACACTCAGTTATGAAATGTGTGTTTGGTAAATAATTTCTTTATTGAAACAATGCCTCTTGGCAATAAATCTTATATCATTGTAAAACCTGTTTATTCAAGGTTTAATAGAGCCACATTTGTAAAGAACATGTATTTGTGGGATGAGCTGCAGAGCTCAGTTTGTGCATTGTTTCCATGAAGACAAAAATGATTCTGAAATATTGGTTATAATTTCATTTGGCTTGTGTTTTTACTGAAAACATTAGTGTCAGGCAATGGCGAACTTGTGGAATTGTGACTATTTTTGACATTTTTGATTTCTGATTATAATGACTAATGATATGCTTTTTTTCCTCACTTATAATTTTCAATAAAGCATAAAATAAATAAATAAAAATAAACATTTTATACAAACACTGGTGTCAGTTAACAATAGTTGATATAACCTCTTATAAGTACTCCATTCTCTTCAGATTTTTTGATGAGTTTTAAAGTCAGTCCATTTTTTCCATTTTCTTCGACACATAGTTGGTTGAAGTCTTAAATTGTGAGTAAAAGTCTCATGTAGTTTTTCCACAACTTCCAACCATTCTTTCTAAGTAGGAGGGTCTTCTTTTACCATTTTCTCGTTATAGCTTTCTTTGATGCCACCAACAGTATTCCAGCCAGGTATCTGTCTTTGCTTTGTATATTTTCCTGTGACAAATCTCCAAGATAAAGAACTTCACATGTCTCAGGAAGATTATACTCAAATGATGTGCTTTCTGAAAAAGTAACATGCATGGATTACTGGTAGTTGTGAAAAATGTAAGACAATGTGGACAACTCAGACTCATTGGGCAATACGAAGGCAGCATGGGTAATTAGCATACAGGAACGGCTCGCAACTGAACCGATCCTCATCATTGCCTTAAAAGAGTTGTTTAAACGACTGACTCACTCTCAAACAATACATTTCTGGCTTACTCTGTTTGACTCTAGCTTTGTTGTTAAGGATGGCATGATGTAGGGATCTCAGACTTTCTTCAGCTTTAATCACTGCACACAATCATCCACTGAACCACCATACATATAGTAAGTTTGTATGTGTAAAGGTATAGTTGATTGACTTGAGGCTGTAACTGCTGATAAAGGTGCATCAACAATGTATTGAGCAAATTGTTTGAATACTGAGATACATGTGATGTCTTAGTTTTTTATTCTCAACATCATCATTATGAGGTGCTATGTTCAGAATTTTGAGGAAAAAAGTTGGTCCATTAGATTTTGTTAACTGGACTGTTACATTACAAACTATGAAAAAAGTGAAGCCCTGTGGGTACTTTCCAGAAACATTGTACATAGTCATCCATAGTCACACGGTTGTTCCTTTTGTGCCTTAATGTGTCTCAAGGTCAGCAGACTAAAGATGAAAGACAGATCTAAATGTCTGAGGATGTCTGTTGGCATCATTTTAAGCAACCTGCCATGATTCAGGAAGAGCCTGGCTTTGGGTGTAAATATGCTAAACACATTGTCAGTGGGTGTTGATTGGGAGTGTGTGTAAAGGCTTCCTGTACACTTATTGATGCTTGTGAACCTGCGGTTATGAAAGCCACAAGAGGCCCTGGCTGACACTGATGCCACGGGTATCTTGGGTGGGATGCAGAATCGCAGTGAACAGGCCAAAACCATGATCACTCTGATTAAACCCAGCTGAGTGTGTGTGTGTTGATGTGTATCAGTATTAAAGAAATACATTATTAAAAAAGAAGCTAAACACTCTCTCTCTTCACATTGCTGAACAGTTGGGTTCGTTTCACCTGGAGCTGTGAGATGGTCAGAGGGTAGCGATACAGGATCCAGGTCACGTTTTCACTACAGGGAGGAGTGGTCAGAGATCCTTCATACACCCAGTAGTCCCGCAGTAAAGGGTCTGTGGTTCAAGAAAACAATTTTTGAAGACATTAAAATCCTGAATATGATGGCAAAAAAAAAAGTTTCATGCATTGATCCTCTGATGCATGAATTATGAAAGTCAATGTCAGGATTTTTCTTTTGAGTGTTTTTATTCGTCTTAAGGCATGAAAAAAAAAAGTTCCTTTTTTTCAAATATTTGTAACTGAGAATTCAACATACAACAGTGTGAACTTAAAACAAATATGACTTATTGTTTTTGTTTGATGTCTTTTCTTTTCTTTTTCTCCCCTTTTTTTGGTGATTTCATTAATAATCTTTTTTTAATGCTTTGATGTACATTTTAACTCTCTTTCATCCATTTTAACACTGAATAATTTATATTGTATGAGCTTTTTCACTCTCAAATGTTTATCTATAAAATTTTTAAAAATATATTTATGTTTGGAAAAAATTGAAAACATTTTTTTCAGGCCCTAAGAAGAAAAAAATATCCTGACACAGGTTAATATGAATTTCCACCACATGAACCACTGAATTTAGGAGTAAATAACTTTTAAATAGGTGTCCACTGTAGCAACCACTATGCACCACAGGGTTAAAGATTTAGATTAAATGTGTCCAATGCTGGTATGCATTTTTATGCCAATGACAATCATTTTCTGCTTTGGTTCATCCCCTGGAAATGCTGTTGAATCCCTGCAGAAAGCTTTCAATGTGGTGCAGCACACACCTCTGCAGCTAAAACTGGTCCTTAATGCTGACAAAACTCAAGTCATGTCATTTCCAAACACAAGGAACGGTCCGCAAATTATCCCCACAGTGTTCCCTCTTTAGGGAAATGAAATAGAGGTGGTTCATTTGTACAGAAATCTCGATATCTTCCTTGATGACGCTCTCACTTTTAAACCCCATATCGAGATTCTTGTGAAGACACTCAAACTGAAATTGAGATTTTTTTTATCCGAAATAAATTTCATTCCTCTTTTGCGATTAAAAAACTCTTTGTCACTGAAACTTTTTTTTTATCCATTTTAGATCATGGAGACTTGCTGTATATGAATGCTTCAGCTTAATGTCTGATAAAGGTTGACTCCATGTATCATGCTTCTCTGAGGTTTGTTACAAACTTTAGGGCCTTGACTCATCATTGTGAAGCGTATTCTCCAGTGGAATAACCTTCATTGTCCACCAGGAGGTTGGCTCACTGGTACACTTTTATGTATAAGGCCATGTTTGGACTACTGCCTTCTTGCATTTGTAACTTAATCACTCAGAGAAGTGTTGTTTATTATGATATGCGCTCAAACAATAAATCGTTGCTCTCCGTTCTGTTTGCCTGCACTGAGCTGGGAAAAGGGCTTTTGTCTTTTCTGCTCCACTGAATGACTTTAAATCCAGACTAAGAGCTCTTGAGACTGCTTTCTTAAGCTGTAACTGTTTTATCTAATTTGTATGTCATTTTAAACTGTGTTGGAACTCTAACTTTTTGCTGCCTCTTGGCCAGGGCCCCCCCTGAAAAAAAAGGTTCTTAATCTCACTGGGACATTTCTGGTTAAATAAAGGTTAAATTAAAAAAAAAAAAAGACAGAAATTTCATCAGTGTGTGGTCATGTTCCCTGACGAGTGTTTGGCTTCACCGACTAGTTTGAATCTGGTTGTAATTTGATGAATCACCAAACTTCTGCAGCAAACTCGTTTTTTCCTCTTTGTGGTTCTGAACTGTGACACGAGGCACGCTGTGATAACTGAGCAACACAGGGGAAAACAAACTTACTTAACACAACAAACCATCTGGAGGTCTTCAGAACAACTTGCCTGAATGTCAGAAAGTATCTTTTCTTTTGATATAGTTCAGTTAGACGGAGACAAAATGATCAGGTGTGTTTAACTTCAGAAAAGCTTATTGTTAAAATGTAAAAACTGAATGAGATCTTTAAGCTTTACAAATATTTTAAAATCACACATATTTTCTCTGGTTTCATAAACAATCCTGTATGTGGTTTTGTCAACACTGAAAGGAGTTGTAAACACCTGCATGAGCATGTGGTGAGAACATGAATTCAGACAGTCACGCCAAACACTAAAGAGAAACATTGTTCCCATGAGTGGTGATTATCTCCTGAAGTTAGGGATGAAATGTTTTTTGAATTGTTTACAAAGCCATAAAATGAAAAGATCAAATTTATACACTCTTGTGCAACAGTTTACTTCTATACAGGCACTTAAACTTAACATTAATAACCACATGTAAGCAAACTGGTAGTCACCATCTTGGGACATATAGATAAAAACACACAATATGCACAATAAGGTTGGGCAGTTAATCACAATTTAGAGTGTTGTTACGGTAACTATTTTACCGTGTGTTCAATCAGAAAAATTCAAACAGCATTGGAAACCTACAAATTTGCGCTTTCCACTCATTAAGGTAATCACAAGTATATGAGGATGGCCTGAAGAGCAAAACAACAGAAATATCACAAAAAAGGCAAAATGGCTGCAACTTTTTGAGTTTTTGCCCAATTCAATTAATTCCAGCCTTGACAAAGAGCTGAGAGGCTCTGCTTTTTCATTAACTACAGAGTCAAGGGTGTGAGTGAATCAATTGTCCGCAAAACAATGCACAAAGTCTGCAAAGCAATATGTGAACTGAGGAAGGATTATGTTAAGCTTACCAGACACTGCTGATGAGATTTCCTATAAGATACAGTTGTATCCTGTCACCTTTGCACCATGTGCACATGGTCAATCTGATTTGACTTAGCAACACATGATCTGACCGATGACCCTTGATCATCTTTGTGAGGGGCTGTGCAGCCTGGAACTAGTTCATCTGAAGTAAAACAATATCTCAGGAAGCAATTTGATTGGTGATTTGATTAAGACAGATTGATTTAATCCTGGTTATATGAATGCATTTATTAATACAAAGCTTATATTTCCCCCTTTAACAGCAATAACAGTTTGAAATTCTTTGTGGTCATTGTGGATGAGGGTCTTTTTTTTTTATCTCAGATGGTAAAACTGACCATTCTTCTTGGTAAAAAGTCTCCAGATCCTGTAAATTCTTAAGCTGTCTTGTATGAACCACAGGTTTGGGATCTCCCCTCCACTGGATCGATGATATCAAGGTCAGGAGACTGAGATGGCCACTCCAGAACCTTCATTTTATTGTGCTGTAGCCAATGGCAGGTTGACTTGGCTGCAGCTTCTGGGCTGCACATGAGACAAACACAAGGCCAAGTCGGCTTGCCATTAGCTAATAAAGACCCTCATCCAAAACTACCACAAAAGATTTCAAGCTGTCATTGATGTCCAAGAGGAAAATACAAGGTGTTAAGAACTGGGGTATGTAAACTTTTGAACAGGGTCATTTTGGAAGTTTCTGTTTTCATTATGATTTAAAAAGAGAAAACACAGTTGTTTGTTAATAAATGTCTTCACCCAACCTCTAACCATGGGTGACAGAAAGGTTTTTGTGTTATCATTCATATTTTCTGAGAAAAGGCCAAAAAAAACCTGAAATTCTCGCTGGAGTGTGTAAACGTTTGGGCATAACTTCAGTTCCTGAATGTGAAAGTGGCCAAATGGTCAGACAACTTTTTTGCCTCAACAGGGAAAATGGTTTAGCTACAG
This sequence comes from Thalassoma bifasciatum, assembly GCA_008086565.1. Taxonomy (NCBI): domain Eukaryota; kingdom Metazoa; phylum Chordata; class Actinopteri; order Labriformes; family Labridae; genus Thalassoma; species Thalassoma bifasciatum. Next base: position 254,291 of record RPOG01000463.1, on the reverse strand, counting down.
CTTTATTGTGAATATTAGTTCATTTCTATTATTGACACAGTTGTTTGTCAATAAATGTCTTCACCCAACCTCTAACCATGGGTGACAGAAAGGTTTTTGTGTTATCATTCATATTTTCTGAGAAAAGGCCAAAAAAAACCTGAAATTCTCGCTGGAGTGTGTAAACGTTTGGGCATAACTTCAGTTGCAGTGTGAAAGTGGCCAAATGGTCAGACAACTTTTTTGCCTCAACAGGAAAAATGGTTTAGCTACAGCTTTATTGTGAATATTAGTTCATTTCTATTATCATAAACAACACACTCACACACACACACACACACACACACACACACACACACACACACACACATATCAACCCTCATGAAGCTGATAAAGAAAACAAGGCCATGACTGAATGTGTGATCACAGCACGCTGCTGTCATCTGTAATCTCTGTGCTCAACAACTGTTGTCTAATGAAATGAAGACAGAAACGCAACCAAAGGAAGTGTTTTGATCCTGTGAAAACAAACCAGAGCCAAGAAAGCCTTTGCTCACCACACATTGTTTGGTATTAACACAGTCAAGGTTTTAACTGGCAACAAAATTAAATTTTAAAAAAGTGTTTACTCACCTGGTAAGAGAGTATTTGGGTTGAAGCAGGGGATGATTTTGCTCTTTCCCTGTTTGAAAGAAAGGAAACAGACATTTCAGCAGTTGCTGTAATGAATAATCTTCCTAATCTAATCTCTGTGGAGTTTGATGTGTTTTCTAACCTTGTACTGCAGATCCTGAAGAACTTCAGTGATGGCCTTCAGACCCAGATGTTCCTTACCGATCTGATAAACACACATCATGTTTCAGCGGCTCATTATTGTTACTTCCACAAACATCATTAAAAGCAATGAGGGACAAAGAAACATCTTACACTCTTACAAAGGTCTCATGAGTCGATTTTGTATTTATTCTGAAACCAGATGAGCAGTAAAGACGCTGTCAGAAACAGGCTGTGAGGTGTGTGGACCCTGACCTTCAGAGGTCATGGCTGTTCTGTGTGGATCCAGAAGGACTCAACTTATCAGACAGTGTTTGTTTGTTATTTTGGGTGTGTTGTCCCACGACACTATGACTCAAACCTCCCTCACACTGAGGTCACGTCTGAGGTCACTGACTGGGCTCATTACAATGAAACAGATTTGGCATAATTCATTGAGGAGTTTAGTTACAAAGTGTCTGAGGGTGTTTTCCAACCTTCGTCAAAGTGTTAGCAGTGCCGGGAAGGCTCAGGCTCATTTAGAAAGAACAACACAGACAATTCCAGGAAGGAAAACACTTCAACCCAATAAAATGTCAATAATTTATGAGAGAGATGGAGAGAAAAACGCATGTGAATACTTTTAAACATTTTTTCTTTAACAGTGATGTTTCCTTTTTGCCTAAACCAACCAGCTTAGAGCTTCTTCTACAGCTGTGCCCAAAAGTTTAGGCACCCCTGAAGAATATATGGGTTTTTTTGGCCTTTTCTCAAAGAATATAAATGATAACACAAAAAACTTTCTGTCACCCATGGTTAGAGGTTGGGTGTAGACATTTATTGACAAACAACTGAGTTTAATTTTTTTCATTCATAATGACAACAGACACCACCAAAATGACCCTGTTCAAAAGTTAACGTACCCCAGTTTTTAATACCTAGTATTTCCTCCTTTGACATCAATGACAACGCGAAGTCTTTTGTGGTCGTTGTGGATGAGGGTCTTTATTTTCTCAGATGGTAAAACTGCCCATTCTTCTTGGAAAAAAGCTTCCAGTTCCTGTAAATTCCTGGGCTGTCTTGCATGAACTGCAGGTTTGAGATCTCCCCAGAGTGGCTCAATGATATTGAGGTCAGGTGACTGAGATGGCCACTCAAGAACCTCCATCTTATTCTGTTGTAGCCAATGGCAGGTTGACTTGGCCTTGTGTTTTGATTCATTGTCACGTTGGAACATCCATGTACATCCTATGCACAGCTGCTGGGCTGATGGGTGTAAATTTTCCTCCAGTATTTTCTGATAACATGCTGCATTCATCCTTCCATCAGTTTGGACCAATTTTCCTGAGCCTTTGTAGCTCACACATCCCCGAAACATCAGTGATCCACCTCCGTGTTTCACAGTAGGAATGGTGTAACTTTCATTATAGACCTTGTTGACTTCCCTCCAAATGGAACATTTATGGTTGTGGACAAAAAGTTCAATTTTGGTCTCATCACTCCAAATGACTTTGTTCCAGAAGTTTTGAGGCTTGTTTCTGTGCTGTTTGGCGTATGCTTTCTGGCATTTGCATAGAAATTGCTTTCTTCTGGCAACTCAGCTGCACAGCCCATTTTTCCTCAAGTGCCTCCTTTTTGTGCATCTTGAAAAAAAAATTCAGAGAGTCCTGTATTTCAGCTGAAGTTATTTGTGTTTGTTCAAAAATGGCTTACTCAACCACAAACCATGAGTGAAAGAAAAGATTTTGTGATATCATTTATATCCTCTGAAAAATGGCCAAGAAATCAAAAATTCAGCTGGGGTATATAAACTTTTGAGCACAACTGTACACACTCATGAGTAGTGTGCATTCAATCTCTGTCTGTCTCTCTCAGTCTCTCATTCACGTGCTTTGTTTTAAATTTATGAAAGGTATTCTGTAACTGACAGTCCTCAAACCAAAATAAGTCTTGTATTATCCTAATTCACCTGAACAAATAGAGATATGATGAGGACTCCATTCTTCTTTCCCAGAGCGTCCTCCAGAGTGTTGAACAGAGTGCTGTTCCAGTGGATGAGATGGAGCTACAGGCAGAAGAACAAAAGGATAAACTGTTTTTAAGACGCTGTTAACAGGTGGAAGAAACAGGATGAAGTTAAAGAGTGGAAAACCAGCAACTGCTGCTGACTGAGAGCTCTCATATAAGCTCTTGTGTCAATTCAAAGTGGGCCCAAAGGTGGCTATGTACAACTTGTTCCCTGAAACAGACAAAGTTTCAACAGCAGATCAAATACAGTTCATGTTATGAGACAAGAGTCCAACACGGAGCATAGAGAATTGTCAAAAGTCAAATCTGAATGATCTCTGACCCAACATAGGCTCATTTTTTTTAATGCACTCACATAATAACACCCATCCATCCATACACCCATCAGTTTATCTATCAGTTTCTCCACCAACATACCCCACCATCAATTTCTACCATTGACGTTTGTCATTTAATGCAGCTATCTACCAATTCATCCATCTGTCTTTGTTTACATCTGTCTTACAGTGCAACTATCCATCAATTTACCCATCCATCCATGTGTCTAAGTAAAGATATAGATAACCATGCATCTCATGTCTGTTTATCATCCATCTATCACCAATCCATCCATCCATCCATCCATCCATCCATGTATCTATCCATCCATCATTCATCCATCCATTCACCCATCATTCATCCATCCATCTATTTGCTCTTTATCCATCTATCCATCCATTCCCCATATAACCATCCATCACTTTATGCATCCATCCATGTATGTGTCTAATGATGTAACTATCCATCCACCTATCAATCAAACCATTGATAGATGATCCATCAGTTTATCCATCCATCTATCTTTTCAACATTTTTCCATTCGTTCACCTCTGTCACTTTGCAGTCATTTACTTTCTACTGGTCCATCTTTCCACTCCTTCGTTCATTAGTCTATCCATCCATGTATCCATCGATCCTCTGATCTAACCATCTATCCAGTCATACACTTTTTCCACCTACTTGCAGGATTATTAAACGTGAGGTTTATGTTCTCAAGAGGGACTGGTTGGAGAAATGAAAGTGAGGGAAGTGCAGACTTCCAACCTTTACTTGGTCAGGCATCTTTCAAATTAGTTTTACCTTAGAGAGGTGAAAAGTAACTTTGATGACTTTCTATCTTTCTATTAAAAACTCTGGAAAGACTGTTTTTAAATCAGGATGTAAAAGTATTTACTGTTTTTTTTTTTAAAACAGCTTGAATATTGATTGAATCTTAACTTAAGCATGGAAAAAAATACTTAAAAGGGGCAAACATTCAACAAGCATGTCCACCGGTTAGATACCACATGTTTAGTACACTGTGACTCACATAGATGGTCTGAAACCATCACATTGAATGGGGATTGGCACAGAGATGGAGTCTGGCTGAAAAGAGTGGAGGTTTTGAGATGAACTCATTTGTTCTCATTCTCAGGTTCAACTTCAGCTTCACTCTCCAAAAGTGTTACTAAAAAAGATAACTCTGTGTTCAAGGACACAAAAAGCCACAGTTTTATCTTAAGGACAAATGTCACTGTCAGAAACAAGTTAAGTAGCTGCTTCACATGTTGAATCATGGGGCCAGTGCGGAAGTGATAAAAACTGCAGCTCTTTGAGGCTCCACAAGCTACAAATGAAACAAACTGTCTTTTCTAGAGGCACAATATATTAATGAATTCATTCATTCATCTATCCATCCATCCTCTGACTCTTATCCTGTTCAGAAGCTACATTTACTGCTAAATAAAATGTTTACAGCTTTCTGTATGAACTTAAGCTGAATAGTTCACTTTTCTCTTTGTACTCACTGTGTGTGTAAGTGTGTGTGTGTGTGGTTATTTCACCAAGTCATTGGTTGTGAAGACAACAAGGTCTCAGGTTTTGCATCGTCAGGGACACAGATGACTTGACTGAAAGGGGGTCACACTGTGGCTGTTTGTGAGGAGGCTGAAGGCCTGCTTTAACCCTGGCTCTTTATCTCTCTATCTCACTCTCACTCTCGACCAAAGTAGACCAAAGTTAGGTTGAGTCAGCATTTATGACAGGCTTCAAAACACTGCTTTAGGAAGTGAGATTTCATCTTTGTTTGATTATCCCTATACTGCCAAATGTATCATATTTGATACACGAGTTTCCAAAAACCTCTATCTCACCAACATGACAAAAATTTCTTTAAAACCTGTTAGAAATATTTAAAAACTTACCACCTTCCACCTTGAGAATTGTCATATCACTATATTCAGCTGAAGTTGTATTTTGGCCCTTTTCAGAATAGCTGCTCTCATGAAATCATCCACTCACATATTTTCAGGAAAATCATTGCTGATTTTCAGGAAGTTGCAGCAAGAAAAACATCAAAATAGCTACTCTTTTTTTTTTTTTTTTAAATAAGTGTTTTCTGCATCAATAGTAAAAAAATGCACTAAAATAGTTGGTAAAACTGCCCGGTTTGTCAAATGTGATACAAGAAATATATTATAAATGAAATGTTTAAGCAATATTTCTCGTGGATTTTGTTAAAAGGGTTGATAAACATCTCAGTTCCAACTATATTTTGATGGGTCATCAATTACAGGGTTAAGTCTTTAAAAACAAATGAGTGGGGTTGTTTGTTTTTGAAAATACCTGGCTACATGTATGCAAGGCCTGAGGAAAGGAGGGAATTTCAGCTCCTTACAAACAGTGTGTATATTTGTGTGTGTGTGTGTGTGTGTGTGTGTGTGTGTGTGTGTGTGTGTGTGTGTGTGTGTGTGTGTGTGTGTCCATGCTTTACCTCCATAGGGAAAGCTTTAAAGTTGACAGTGTGCTCTGATCCCCTCTGGTTCTCTTTTCCCCAGTGGAATCGAACTTCATGGAGCTCGTACTCGTGATCACTGGGCAGTGGACCTCCGGTAACCACTGAAAAGATTAGGAAATCCAGAGCATTGTGGGTAAGGGGTCAAGAACACACAGAATAGGGGCGACCAAAGCAGTTAGAGCACAAAGGACAAAAGATAAAGCACTGAGCTCTTTTCCCACAGGTTCCATAAATGTGTGAATAAAAATAATCTGACTCCTGAAGCACAGTGACTTACAGCACAACCACCCATGTTCCCTGCTTCCTCGTCACCTCCTAATTCAAAGAAAAAGTGCATTGACTTGTTGTGTTTCACCTGACTTGGACTTGAGAATGATGCGCACAGTGTGTCCATCGTTGATGACCTCACAGTCTCGACACACCACGTAGTTTGGTGATAAGCCGACATCTAGAAGAGACGGGTCGTACTGAGCCTCCCTGGAGTTTAAGTTAATTGGAGATTGATACTCGCCATTGGCTGCTGGGAAATGGAGTCCCCACTCTACACCTATGAAGAAAAACAGGCACACATAAATCACATTAGTATGACCAGACATGTCCACAGCTCAAATATCTTCATGTCTGTTTGCTTTAATGTACATATGGAGTAAAAATATGTGTTGCCTTTACAATATGTGCAATTCCTGTACCATAAGATGTAACACATGCTGGATGAAACTTAAACACACAGAAACACTGAGCTATAAGGACACATTCAGCTCTTAAAGACAGGAAAATATTCACAGTAGTGTTATACTGACCACCACCAGCACAAATTACAATATTGTAAGATATATCAAATCATCAAACTTTGTCCCTCCACAGCAGCTAACACTCAGAGGCAATGAGGGCTGAGAGGACACGCCACATTCCCCCCATGCCAAGCTTTAAGAGCATGACGATTAACTTTCACCAGACGAGAACATTACGCTGAGCATTTCACTGCATTTGAAACTCAGATTACAGAGCAGTAGAGACTCTTTATTTACATTTTATTTGTGGTACTGCTGATCTAATGGGCAGGGGTTTTTTGGCATTATTGTATCAGAGCTCATTTAGCTCACAGCTCAAGTAGATGGAGATCAAACCTCTTTTTAACACAGCTTTTCTTTGTTCAAGACAACTTTCCCCAGGATGCAAAGTGACAAGGTAATGTAGTTTAAAATGACTGAAAGGTGAAATGATTGGGAATGGTAATAATGTAGAGTAGTTCTTGTTTTGCTCTTTTTTTTCTCCTTTTTGTGCTGCTGATATTTGGGTGATATAGATTGTACAGGATAGGCAAAGATAAGCCTCGGCTTCAGCCTACTCCTTTTTTGGTTACAGGAATTGTTTTCTTGGTAAATGTTTTGTGCAAGTGTCTATATGTATGTGTGTGTGTGTGTGTGTATATATATATCCATTCTGATATGGAAAATGACTGCACAAAATTACGCTTGTTTAACTGATTACTGTAACTGAAATAAAAGCATTCATTCATTAATTCATATATCAACGGTTACGTAGCACTGTTGTACAAAGCGTGACAACATGTAAACTTTTAAGTTCATTGCATAGTTTAGTAGCCGGCTAAACTTTGTGCTACTCACAGCCCGTTGCTCTAAGATGTGTTTGTACTGTGGGATAATCCCGATTATGTCCTACCAGCGCTCATCTACCAACCCCAACCTCACCAAGCAGAGCAAAAATAACCTGGCTCTTCATTTTATTGATAGCCTCAGATTTGAACAGTTCACTGCAGAATAATTGCTGCATGTGGACAGGAATGAAAATTTGCACCAACAGCTTAGCCTCTGTTTCAGCCTTTAGTTGTGCTCTATCACTCTGCTGTTTAGCTTTCTTCTGCTTTGACTTTTTTTTTTCCTGTCAGAGAGTTCAGCCCCTTTTTCCACAATTACTAAAAATAATTACAAGAAATCTCGTTCGACAGAGGAAAACACAGATTTCTCTTCTTAAGATTAAACTTTGTCAGCTGGCATGGTTTTGACATGAGGAGTCTTACATGTCGTAAATCAATCCGGTCCAGTTCAACCCAATTGGGAAGCTGAGGAACAACTTTGAGAAATAAACAGTTTTAGTGCTGACCATCTCATTTCAAGTTGTGAATTAAGATCAGGCATTGGGGTGAGACCCCTCAGAAAGTGAGTGTTGAAAATTTATATTTTTTCACTGTTGGATCCTAAAAGTTTTAAAATTGAGGGTTGATGTCCTCCATGAAGCATCTTCACCACTTGGAGCAATGTTCCAATAGCCTTTTACTTGCTTACCTTTTTTATTTTTTTTTTTATTTTTTTGTCTCACTCCCATTTTTTCCTTTTGCATTTTGAAACTCTACTTAGAACCTTTTTTAAGGTAGAGTACGCAGGATTTTCAAAAAAAAGATGAAATATTAACTTGTACAGGAATAATCCTGCTCCATCACCATTGCTGGGCCTCTAAACATGTGTGTCAGTGTCTGTGTGTGCCTCAGCCCCTTGTAGACCCCCTCCCTCGCCTGCTTTGTTGATGTTTTGGTAGACTTGGGATGTTTTTGGGCGGAGAGTAGGGGTTTGTTATAGGTGATGATGAGCCAATCACAGAGCGCCCAGTGCACAAGTGACTGTGCATTGAGGACAGTAAGTGGGAGAAGCTAACTTGAGGGGCTACGATAGTGGCCGTAACACAGAGATACAATCATACAGAATGAAACAATATTTGCAGCTTATTTCATTTACCTGCAGGAAGTGCTGCAGGTGCTCATAGGGCTGTTATTTACAGTCTAGGGTGTGTTTACGAAGCTACGACTGTAAGCCATGTTATTAGCTACGGTGGGTGGCAGTGAGCATGTGCAGCAGCTGGCACAGAGCCCAGTTTGGCTGTTGAGTGGAAACAATATCAAAAGTTCTTGCATACTCTATCTTTAGGATCCAAGAGTGTAAAATGTAAATAAGTGTTTCTTTTCTTTTTGCATTTGAAACTCTACTTAAAACCTTTTTAAGATCCACCAGTGTAAAATGTAAATCAGTGCATTTTAAATCTAAACTTGCTTCACTCTTGTCGCTGTAGCGTTATTGGTATTAAAAATGAGGGAGCCACAGTGCTCACTCAGTGAATTGATGACAATAGTTTCAGGTTTGCTGCTCCTGCAGGGAGATTTGGGTCTGAAAGAGCTGTTTCCTCTAAATGTTTCTAAAACAGACCAAACACACAGGTGAGGATGCATCAGGGATGGTTCAACTGGTGATTTAATGTTATGAGATCCACAACATGTTAATGTGTGTATATAACTGTTTTCTATCATCTATCTGTGAGTCTGTAGCTTTGTTGGCATCTGCTGCTGCTGATTTTAACCACAACACTATTATTAATGAGACATTCAAAGCTTAGTGAGTTAATGCCTTGCCAAACTTATTCAAATAAACAAACAAACAAACACCAAAATACTTACAGGAAGAGTAAAGAGTTTGACATGAGACTGCATCCCTCAATGCTCCAAAAGCAGCCATAGGAAAAAAACACATACATCAAAACTCTATGATATAACTTAGAGTAGCTGCATGAGGGATTCAAAACTCTTCAACTGTAGGATGAATATTTCAGTTTCCTCTCGTAAATAAATTCATTTTTTGTTTAAGAGGTGTTGCAAGGTGTTTCTCTGATCCTCAAGTCAAACAATGAGCTGATTGTAACTTTGAAGACGTTTATAGCAACTTTAAAACTAAAAACAGACTCTCCTGTCAAGTGATGAATTCTACAGCATCTTTTTGTTCGGTGACTCGGTGAAAAAGTCAGATTCAGAGACTGATTTGGAGTCTTAATGAAAGTCTCATCCACAGCTCTACAGAAGCTTTATGCTGTGTTAATCTAGAGTGTGATAGGACAGAGCATCTTTGGAGGTTACAGTAATGGCAGAGATAGCCTTGAGCTGTTAAACACAACATTAAAACGCTTTTTTTGTCAAAGTTTTAGAGCCACATCACAACCAGAAAGTCCCAGCATCCCTCTGCACACAGATGAAAAAAAGTTTACCTTCCTCGTAGCCCCAGTCCAGCTCATCTTTCCCCGGATTATAATCTGATTCCTCATTCACGCTGTCAGCCATGGTGTTTGGCAGTCCGCTCACTCTGACCAGAAACCAGTCTGTCCTCCCAGTAGACTCCCAGTAGACTCCCAGTAGACTCCCAGTCACTTTGCTTTTGTCTGCTCTCTGGGACACAGTTTACTGGATGGATGCCCGGACAGAAACAATTCTCAAGGTTGCTTTTCTGGCTTTCTCCTCTTTTCAGTTTCTTCTTTTTTCTCTCTCTCTTTGGTATTTTCTTCTCCCTGAATGTCCCCCCTCTCTCTCACTCTCTCTCTCTCTGGCTCTGCTCCTCTCCTGGTTACATACTGATATGAGCTCAGCTTTGACTCTCTGTGTTTCTCTAAACTCTCTTGCTCCTCCTCTTCCCCCCTCTCTCTCTCTACTTTTCTCTGCTGTTATCTCTCTCTCTTCCTTTCAGTCTTCCTTTCTTTCTCTCTCTTCCAGTTCTCTGCAGGTGTTTTCTGTTATCAGTGGCTTTCCTCCAGATATTTACAGATCAGTTTGTCTTTGTTAAACACATTTATTTCCTCTGTTCTTCCTTTGGCTGTGTCTGTGTTTTAGCTTTAAACGTTTTCTTCTACAACAATAGAAATGTCTTTCAAAGTTTGTCCCTTATTTTCTCTTAACCTTTCTGCTTGTTGTGGGTGCCCTGAGGACGTTATTTCTCTGTGTGTGTGTGTGTGTGTGTGTGTGTGTGTGTGTGTGTGTGTGTGTGTGTGTGTGTGTGTGGTTGGACAGCTCTCAGTAAGGTCATGCCTGTGTTTCTGTTGCGGCCCACAGACCCACCCTGAATGAAACAGCAGCAGATGAGAAAACAGGCAGAGGACTGTGAAAAGCCAAACCATTCTCCAAGCATGATGATTTAAAGACTGATGGAAAAACACTGAGTACTGAAACCCTCAAAACACACACCCATGTTCACTTTTGGCTCATGTCTTTATGAGGCACAGTGGTCAGGTCCTAATCCTTTCAAAGGTGCAGACAAAGACCCAGTGTTTCTTCAGAGGTTTCAGCTCTCAGCCAGTTTGGTTATTGGGTTATTTAGTATAAAAGCACGTGTAAAAAAGTCAAGATCAATATCTAGATCATGGTCCTCATTCTTTTCACTTGCTTCATTCTGTCTTTATTAATCCATATCCTCCAGGCTGCCGCTGTTAATTGCCCCACATTCCCTATGAGGAAGTTTTCCTCTGAGCTCTAAATGCAGGCGAGCTCCCGTGTTGCCATGTGCAGATCTAAAAGCAGAACAAGAAGTGCAGATTATAGACAGACAGACGGACAGGTGGGACAAAGGCTGCCTCATTTATTCCAGCACTCCTCAAAGACCAATGAAGAGATTCAGCCAGACTTTCATTTTTTAGAGGAGTATACTCAGGACCCAATCACCCAAGTTATTACGTTCACCTTTGCTCCATCTGAAAACAAGATCAGCTATAATACAGAGGACTAACCCTGTACCTGTACAAGAAGATAAAAATCAATTAAACTTTAGTTAAAACAATATTTACAAGTCTTTAATCAACCTTACCTTAATGGATTACTTAGCACTGACATTGCTCAGTGTCTCTCTGCAGTATCTGTCTGTTGTTAAATGCTGAATGATATTGTTGAATTATTAGTTACGGTTACATTTAATAGATGAAAAAATAATAATAATTAAAATGCATTTCTTTTTCTGGCACTAGATGGCAGCACGTACTCCCAAGCACTTTGTTGGACTTTCGAAAGCTTTTTCCTCCAGTCTTATATCTTACTTGTTTTGTTTGTCGCTTTGGGCAAAAGCCTATGGGTAATGAAACCAAAGTACTGTTCAGTTGTAGAGCCAAGGTGAACGTAAAAATATCAGGAAACTCAAAACGATAAAGGGAGTAATGTAAACAGGATAAAATTCTTCTTTGTCAAGATGAGAAGTACCCCCCACCCACTACACACACACACACACACACACACACTTTTTCTCGTTCAATCCCACTGGAAGCAATTGCCCCTCTACTTAAATTTTTATTTATTTTTTTTTTACGACTAGAATTTTAAAAAGATAATTATAATGAAAAATAATTTAAATCTAAAATAAATGAATAATAATAATAATAATAATAATAATAATAATAATAATAATAATAATAATAATAATAATAATAATAAATAAATAAATAGATAAATAAATAAAGAATAACATTAAAATATGAAACAAGCATCAAATATTTTCTGTACAAGGGAATGTCCAAGTAATGCAATGCCTGCACTGTTTTTTTGCAGGAAAAAGTTTTGCATTACTTGTGTTCCTGTGTCTGAAAAACAAATGGCTGGTGACACATATTACAAAATTAATGATTATTTAGATGATGATTGATCTCAGTTGAATATGGACATGGGTACGTATCAAGGTACCACTCTTGACATTGACTTTGCCTTGTGGTTGTGATTTTCTGTTTTTAATATAAGAACTGTTAAATGAAGGACCAGGTTTGTTCTCTCTTCTATAAAAGTATTGTAATTTACCAAGATCAGCTGGCCTTTTTTTTGTTTTGCTTTGTTTTGTTTTTTGTTCTTGTTTTGTTACATTGGCTTTTTTTTCTGTTATGATGTATTGTGTATAAGTGTGTATAGTTGGATATATGTTGGAAGAATACTCACAAAATGTTGGGTAAAAATGTTGAACACCATAATAAAACCAGCAGGCTAAACAGGCTAAAGTGTGATTTATTTATATTCCAACATTTTGCCACAAATAATACACAGCACAAAAAAATCTATTTTTGTCATGAGAGTCAAAAAAATAAAAAAACTTTTAAAAAGTCCCTTCATTTCTGAGTCACATCAGATGAAGTAAAAAAGGAAATATGTAAAAAGAATAGTGTGTAAGAGCCCCAAACAAATATTGAAAAGTGTTTTAGCCTTACCTAATTTATAGTGAACATCAACTACATCAGGTTTCAAAAATACATAAAAGTGATGAGTGTTTGGATTTTAGTTGGTGTGTGGTATCTCTTGCATACAAATTCATTCACAGAATTTTTTCTGTCCATACAAGTACATTTGTGGCCCCACATGTACAAACCCATTGAAGAGGAGTGACACCTGGTGGTCATTTTCTGTAACTACTTTTTTATCAGTCAAAGACTCCAACATCAGTGAAGAAAAAATACAAACATCTTTAAAAAACGAGCTTCATATTTAAGAGAATCAAACCAGCCTTCTTCTATGCTCCTCCTGGAAACATCTGGTGTGTAACTTCGATCCTTGCTCCTGTTTAAAGACAAATAAAAATTTATCTTATGGAGAAAAAAACATGACAGGGAGGAGAAGCAGAGAGGAAGCACCACAGTGAATCAAGTGTATGCTCTGTCTGTTCTCTATCTACATACAAACTACCTGATGTTTCCAGCTGAGACAGAACCACTTGAACAGTTTGATACTTTACTGTCACATCTTCAGACTGTTCATTTTCAAGACAGGACCTCTATGGATCAGACTGAACTCTCTGTGAGTGCTTCTCAGGCATCGTTGTCTGGATTTTTTACCGTTTGAATCTAATATAAAAGCTTCAAATTTCAACTGGGTCTTAATGTTTTCCTGTTTTTAGTCACAGCCATGAATCAAAGACACATGCAGCAACAACAACTGACATCAGGTCTGAGAGGGTCACAGTCCAGAGGAGCAGTCCACTCACAGAAACTGGGATCATTTCTCTTTTATCTTCATCATTTTTGTGATTTAACTTCACTGTTTCTGTCTGGAGTCAAATCAGTTTGAAAAAATGTTCAAACCTCTGCACTTAAGATGTTTGGGACTTTATCTGTTAGATGTTTATTCTGCCGAGTTGAAATGACATTCTGATACCATTAACTTTAACACTTTACTGTGTCTTCTTGTGTTTCTTTTGCCATCATCAGAAAATACCAGTAAGAGTTGCAGCAAGTGTCTGCTCTGGATTGACCCACCCCAGGTCTGTAGTTTGGATCCACAACCAGTGCAGGTTGTGGGGGTAACTCCACCTCCTGTACTGACCCCAGCTTCTCCCCCACCAGTGAGGTAACTCTACCCACAGTTGGTCTGCACTGCCTAGGATCAGGTATCATACTGCTACCCAGCATGCTCTGCTCCCAACCATTCCAGATACCAAACACTTACTGACCAGATCGTTGTCAAGCACCAGCCATCACCCCCACCCCCCACCCCCCCACCACCCCCCTCCAAGAAGCTGCCCTGGTTCCCCTCCTCTGGTCGTGATGACTCCATCACTTATCTGAAACTGGATGTGGCCTAAATGAATCACTCTTGGTCTGGACCCTCCCCTGGGACCACGTTGCCATGGGAGACCCTACCAGGGACTGAGGCTCCAGACAATACAGCTCCCAGGTTCAGTCTAATGCTTATCCCAGGCCAAATAAAAAATATTCAGTTTGCATCACATGTTCAGCCCCAACAGAGCAAACAATGAATCTGATGTAACTAAACCTGAAAGATTTAAACAAGATTTTGTCATCATGACACAAATTAATCCAATTTCTTACCAACATTTATTTAAGACTATAATGATGAATTTATCATGTTATGCATAACTCATGTTCTTCCAGAGCAGTGATTCCCAACCTGTGGGTCGTGGCCCCCTGGTGGGCTGTGTAGGTATTGCAAGTGGGCCACCAAATCATTTCCAAAATAGTCTGAAATTTGATGGAGGGTAATTATATAAAGATACAAATATGCAGAATAATGTTTAAGATGTTAAAACTTTAATGATATTAAACATGTTCAAACATTTGTATATAAGAAAAGTCCTTTGAGAGGGCATTATAAAGCCTAGTACGTAACATTACCCCAAATTTAACAAAGACCTGAAATGCAATAGAAACAATAAAAATTGCAGTAAAACCCGAAATGTAATAAAAACAAAGGTTGTATAACTCAAAAGTGTAATCACTGACCAAAAGTGTAATAAGTTGTGGTTACACTGATGAGCGCAGACAAGGAAACTGTTGAAACCCAGGGTCACATTCCCCACACCATGACAATGTTTTTACGTTTCTAAATGCATCTGATTGGTGATTGTTAATCGACAGAGTTAGGACCAGTTTGTTCGTCTGCCAATAGAGAGGTGCTGTGCAAAATTTACACATTACGCAGCAGCTGCTGTTAGCGATTATATTTTCCACATAAGAGCAAAGTGTTCTGTTAAACTCTCAACCCAGGCCAAACTAAACAAGTTGCTACATACTTTCGGTCCACATGACAAGTGCTGACCCATCAGAGCAAACGACAAATCTGTTTCAATTAAATCAAGCAGATTCAAACATGAGATTCAATGGTTCCACACATTTCTCTAATATTTAATTTGATTTATTTACTACTATTACGCTGCATTTCACGAAATCAAGAAAATTATAGAAAAGAGACAAAATGTGCTTCAGTGTGTGCTGCAGCCTCACTACAAGCAAGCAGTATGGTCAGTCTCTGGGTACAGACAGCTCCTGTGTGAATGTGTTTTCAGCTCTAGACATGTTTAACTCAGTCTAGAGGAGGAAAAGCTATAAGAAAGTATTTCTTCAAAGGACATTTAAAATAAGACAATAAGGAATGGTTCAAAAATATGGACAGGAAGAGGAAATGGGGGTTTAACTCAATAATTTGACAGTTTAAATCTAAGTAAAATAGTTACATAATATGTTTTTCTTCTGGTCTTTGCTGGAAGTTGGTAATTAAAGATGATATTGCTAGTTTTAAATAAAATTAACAATATATATTTCAATGTATGGATTATGTAGGTATGATGATAAAGTTGATTCAAACACATTTCAAAACCAAAAAAACATGTCAGCCCATCATGAAGTCCGCAGACTTACACACACACACACACACACACACACACACACACACACACACACACACATACACACACACACACACACACACACACACAAAGACACATTCACCCACACACACCCTCCACTCCACCCCCTCCAACTCAATGCCTTCTTGGCCCCCACCTGCCTCCCCCCCTTGTTAGAGGGGAGGGAGAAAAACCAGCTCCTCAGAAAAAAGAGGACTTGAACACAATGCAGCCAAATAACATCTTCATATCACCACATCGTTAGAATGTAAGAAACATTTCTAATGGTGTAATAATTTTCCAAAGTTTTACCACCTCTCATCTGGAATGCAAAAGGAGACGAAGATTTTGACCTATACTGCAGCCTGTCACCAGGGGGAGCAGTTTTTGTGGAGACCTCAGTCAGAGCTGACGATCATGGTGTCCACTTATTATACAGTCTGTGGTTCAAAGAGGAACAAATAAAATGCTTAAGGTTTTGTGCTTGTATATGATTACTGGTTCCTGATGGCAGTGCTCCACTTTCTACTGCAAAGCAACAAAATGATCCTGTTTGGAGCCCAACATTGTCCAGGGCCCTGGCACTAAGGATAGCCTGGTATCCTGACACATGCTGCAGCAAATTTAAATGGGTCTGGAGAGGTCATAGGATTATAATATTTCAAACGTTTAGAGAGCTGTGAAGAGGTTATGGTCAAATTATTTGACATTTATTTTTCATAAAACATCACAAACGCTCCTTTTTCATCCCCCCCCCCGCGTTCCGTGCAATTACCTAGGAAAGGATCTTTCAAAAAATTCATTTAATAACAAATCATTTGGCTCCTGAACTATCTGTACCCCCCACATCTGATATGAGGGCTACGCCCCTGTAAGCCAGTGTTTGTCAACCGTGGGGTCATGACCCCACTTTGGGTCGCCTGGAATCCAAACCTTCTAAAATGTCTAGGAACTGATATTAAAAAAGATACTGATTACACTATTTTCTTCAGTAATTATTATTCTTTTTTAAAAGAAAAGACAACACAATGATCAGCTACATTCTTTATTTTTTAGTATTTAATTATCAGTTTGTAATTAAGTATTTTAAGCATTTTACCAAGAAGAATTTCAGGGTTGTTTTTTTTTTTTTTTTTTTCATTTTACTATTAAGTATTTTAGCCCATTAATATTAGGTATTTTGGGATTTTTAATATTAAGTATTTTCAGTGTTTCAGTATTAGATATTTTAGTACTTTTGTATCCAAGCATTTTTTAAAATTTTTTTGTTTTTATTATTATTGTTTTATTTTCCCGGATTTTAGAATTTGAGGCAGTGGACTAAATTTACGATGCAATGCTAAAGTGTGTTGTTTGTTTCTCAACTCCGTCTATAGTTGTTTACATCATTTACTGCTCTATGTGCCTTTCATTTTCCCTTGGAGATAAGCATCCCGATCAGGAAACATTGATTTTTTTTTACTCTATCCAGTAATACAAGGTATTCCGTATTCACAGGAGTTTTAAAAAACCATAGGAAAAAACTTAGTTTTTTGGGGAAAAATGTCTCTTGGGTCCCCAGACATTTATGATGATAAGGTGGGGTCACAGCCCAAAAAGGTTGAGGTCCACTGCTGTTATCAATTGAATTTTTGATGTCCGACTAAAAAGCAGCAACGCATTCAATAGTTCAATGACTTCTGGAAAAAAGTGAAAATATATTGTTTCATAATTTTTGGTATGGGCATACATTTTTTAAATGCAGGATGACAATAAATTGGGATACAATTTCCACAGAATTTCCAGCGTCACACAATAATGATATATATTTTTTAAATTTGTTCATCACTGTTTGCTGTTTTGATTTCCTCTTATCGATTTAGCAACAGATCGATGACGTTTCTGAGTTTCCGAAGGGGACCCTGAACACATCATCCTGTAGCGTGGCGAGGGCGGACCGTGTGACGTAGAGCCGAGGCTTGTGCTGTTTATTGTTCCTTCTTCAGCTCCGTCAGAGAAACGGGCTAACAAGCCTTCTGCTACCTGTTCCTCACGGCTAACGCTTGGTCCAAACGGAGGCGCACCTGTCCGCACAGCTGACTGCACAAACAAGGAGGCCATGCGCATGCGCATGGAGAAGTTTATGTAGTAGTAGCCTCTGTGCCCATTTCTCGCGAGGCGATAAGACGGAGTAGTGTAGGTCAATCGACGATCGCCGAGCAATCGACGACCACATAAAGGCGTCACAACCTATCAGGTTACTGCACCATTTTCGCCTCTGTGTTCCCCACCCTACTGTCGAGGTTTAGATGTGTCTATTAACACATTTGTACAGTTCTTCTCACCACCTGAATCACACACACACACACAGCATCACTTGTGTGTTATTACCAGCCTGTGTGTGCTTGTTCAGAGTGGGGGAGTCAAAGATGTTGGGCCTTTTGTCCCTTTGCGCCGAGGGTGGGGGTGTTAGCCACAGCTAGCTCAGCTCTCAGCTTAGCAGGGAGGAAAAAGCTCTCCTGTTAACATTAGCTACTAGCTGTCATGGAGTTAAATTAACATTTAAAGCTGTCACGTCAAATATTTAAAGTTATTCCTGCTTTATTTTTTGAGTGGTGATGCTCCCAGTGCAGAGGTGAACATTAGCTTCACCCACAGAAGGCCAAACGTCAATCTTCAGCCTCTTTTTTTCTAAAATGGCGTAGAGCATTTGTTATTTCGGACCAAATATTTGTTACACGACCTGGAGTTAGGGTTGTCTGTCTTGCTGAATGCTCCAGGCTCGATTGCATGTCAGTCGGTTGAAAACCTATGTCAACAAGCAGAGTAGCATTAGGAAACGCTGTCATCTGTTTACTGACTGTTAACGCTCTTCACATGAACGGCCTGTTAGTTTACTGGAGCAGCAGGTGGATTTGGGAGCTTATATTTGATATAATGTGAGAATAGGAATTCAAGTTATCTATAATGAGATGAAGTAGTGTGAGGAGGGTATGAGAAATAATCAAAATTGGGATAAAAACACCTGATCTAAGGCCCCAGAAGTGGCCCCTGGTTGGGAAATCACAGTAATATAATCATCAAGTCTTATTTATAGACATTACCTCCACATGTAGTAAATACTGAAGCACAAAAACATGTTTTCATAGTAGAGCATGTGTATGTATTTTGTTATAGTTTAACACCTTGGTCACAGTGTGCTTAAATACTGTGTTATTGATGGAAATATTCATGTTTTCGTGTTGTTGTTTATGTAAAGATGTGAGGGCTGAAGAGCTCTGCAAGTGACTGTACAGCTATAAAGCCAACATCAGAAGGAATACTTAAAAGCAGTGATTATGTGTCCAATTTTATCATATGTACTTGAAACATTTTTACAAACAAATCAGGACTCCTGTGTAAAGTGAGTTTCAAAATTATCGCATTTCAGAGCTGGGTTAAAGTGCATTTGTTGCACAAGTGTGTGTCATATTTTTTTACTTGAGATACAGTCAATACACCTAGGGTTAGGGTTAGTATGGGTCCTGTGGTGCAGAGAAATGTGTTTTTCTACTGTCCTTTTGCACAAAGAGCAGCATCAAGTTCCTCTAAACTTAAACTTTAAATGCATATCATATTCCTCTGTCAGAAATAGGGATGCACAATTATTGGCTTAAAATTAAACAGTTAAAATTTTAACTGCTTATTTGATTTCATGGTGTACCTTGGTGCCATGTCTGGGGTACAAAGAAGAGATGCACAGCACAACATGTTCCTTGTGAACAGAGGTTATGTTTCTTCACTGTCAATTATGTAATTGGCCAAGTTTGCCCTGGTTGTAGGTATTGTTATGGTTTTTGTTTGTTTGTTTTTTGGGCCTTTTTGCCTTTGTTTGGATAGGAGAGAGGACAGTGGATCATGCTTGAAACAGAGTGCGAGTGGGGAATGACATGCGGGAAAGTGGCCACAGGCTGGAGTCGAACCTGCGTGAGGGCAAACCTCATTGGGTGCGACCTAAACCACTAGGCCATCTGCGCTCTAAAGGATATTGTTATGATTGATTTAAGGAGAGCATTGAGGGATTCACTGTTTTTTTTTTACAGAAAATGAACAATACATAACAAATGTATAAGAGTACCATTTTATTGTACACCTATTTCAATACAGAAGAGAGGTGATGATCCTTGTGATTAGGTGTGAAGAAATAAAAAATATCAGTAATCAGTGTCATGAGTAGTAAAATATAAGCATATCAGATATCAGCCCAAAAATCAGATATAATGCATGCCTAGTCAGAAATACAGTTTTTACAGTGAAATGTGAGTTAAAACAAGCATTGGTTAAATAGAAAAACTTCACTGTTGCAAAAATGGACAGCATGGATTACACAGCTTATGAAATGACCCAGAGTAGGTTTACTGTCATTGGGAGGAGTGGGGGTAACTCCCTGGCCCTGTCCAGGTGTGGAAATACACCTGAGCAAGATTCTGAACCTTATTATGGCTTCTCCACACAAATGCATATAATGTTCATGTGTTAGAGAAGTGGACATTGTCAGACAGTAGTGCAGGATGATCACATAACCAGAAAGAGGATGTGAAAATTTGGGATAAACTGAAGTGGCTACTGTGGTGGTTGTTCAAATGGACTTAAAGTTTTACTGGGAATAAAAGACAAAAAAGTCAAAACTGAGGATGATTTATTCAGCACGGCTGAACAGAGCAGAGAGAATAACATCAGAGGGCTCAAGCCTGGTTTAGACTTCTGCGTCGCTTTGCAAAACTCCCCTGATCCCCTGGTTATTGGTCCTGCTGTGTTTTCTGCTTTCTACAGCAACTCTGAGCGTATTATGTTACATTGACGATGATACATGTTTACCATACAGCAGAAACTTAAATGGAGGATAGAGAGGAGACAAAATGTCCAGCTCATGTGCATGATTTCAGACATGTTGGGAGCATGGTCCTGCTCAGTGGACCAATCACAGGGCTCACATTCCTTGTTGTTTAGCATTAGCAGAGCTAGCATCACGCACCTTAGATCTTTGAAATTTACATTCACATAACTGAGTCTGTTTTGTATTGCTCCAGTGGATTTAACCAAATATGATCTCTATTTTACTGAATCAAAATATGCCAAACAGTAACTCCACTAGATTTCATACCTCATTTGTGGTTGTGTGGACTTGGACACCACGTAGGCCCGCCGTTCCAGACCTGCAGTATTAAAAATAAGAAACACTTAGTGGTAGTTTTGGTGTGGACTAGTGAGGGTTTGAGTGTGTAGTCGACTAAATGCTCACATTCCACAGAAATGCAGGCAGATGACCAGTAACCGTAAAAATAGCTGTGATCTTTGATGTGTCCACAAACAGAATCTTTCTCTTTACATCCAGGAGCAGATTTTCACTTCAAGTTGTAAATAAGCATTTAGCAGAAACACTCCTGTAATAGCTCAATGAAGTTCCAGCAAAAAGACAAATCTTAATTCCAGGTTTTTATAGGTAAATGTGCTTATCGTTGTACTGAGTGTTCATTGATCATAGCAACTGTCTGTTATTTCTCATCAGCACGCTGTTGCTAAGGCGAGCACACAGTTACTATAGCTGCAGCTCTAATCACAGACTGTGGTGGACTCATCGTTGACATAAAACCACTAAAAGAAGTGTGGTCAGTTTGACATTTTTGTTTACCCTGAGGAAAACACAAGACACTAAGACTGAGTAGGAGAGAGGGATTTATACAGGAACTTAGAGAAGAAAATGAAAACTGAAAGTGAGTCACTGAACAGAAAAGAGTTTGAAGCAGTAGGTAGGGACCGATGAGGAGAAAAGACAACGCCAACAGACCCTGACAGCAACCAGGAAAAACAGAAAAAACCTTTATCAGGTATGTTGCTGAATCATTCTGACCTGTTCACCTTGTTTTACTTTGCTTTTAGAGGAAAGTTTCAGTTCAATAAGAGAAAAGCCTGTGGAGCCCATTTAAAAAAGACTGCAGGAGAAAAATGTAGAGATGGACGCCATTTCAACCAAACATCATTGATTATTTTCAGTGGAAGAATGTCTTTATATTAATCAATAAAATCATTAGCAAACCAGCATTTGACAAAGATAAACTAAGAGGTTGAGTATTGATTTATGGACGTTATTCTCTGCTTGTGATGTGAACAGAGCTTATTGCAACA
The DNA here is from genome assembly GCA_008086565.1 of Thalassoma bifasciatum. NCBI lineage: Eukaryota > Metazoa > Chordata > Actinopteri > Labriformes > Labridae > Thalassoma > Thalassoma bifasciatum. The sequence continues at coordinate 232,640 of RPOG01000463.1, read as the reverse complement.
AGTAGAGTTGCACCTCTGCCTCTGTTTACATTTTTCTTAGATCAAGGGTCTGGATTCCTAATCTTTAACGCCTTTTGCCTTTTTCATCACAGAATAATGGTACGTTTGATAAACCATCGTCCAATTCACGGTGAAACTAAAAATAAATCAATGTCTACTCTGGGCTACCTGTGCTTAACAGATGGCTACCACAGGGAGCTGCTGACCAGTATAGAAATGCACGTCTGGCTTTTTAAACCAATATTGAGACTGCCAAATTACCAAACTGTAATTAGTAATCTAAGAGTGATACACTATTTTTGGGGATCCACACCCAATTTGACCATTAAAACTCCACCTACAGCTAAAAAGAACGAACCTCTGCCCATTTAACAGATTGAAGGATTTATCCATCAGATGATGTAAGAAGACTCAACCAAGAGGCAGCTAAATGCATTTGACCACCTTGACCAAAAAGCAGCAATTATTACCCCGAGGGTTCCTACACATCCTTAAAAAGTCTTAAAAAGTCTTAAATTCATGTATTGAAAACTAAGGCCTTAAAAAGCTTTCATTAAAATCCATTAAAATTTTATATTCTGGTCTTAAATTAATTACTCAAAGGTCTTAAATTTGTCAGGGCAGGATTTGTTAATGTTTTATTGATTGTGAACAACTTAATGTTGAATAAACAGTCAAAAAGTAACCTTGAATCAGTCTCATTAAGTGACACATGCTATGATTTAGTTGTTATACAGCAGGATCAGCCAACCATCCACTATATTTATTGTGTTTTTGGTCTTAATTGTCATTCAAAGTTGCATTAAAAAGGTCTTAAAAAGTCTTAAATTTGACTTGCCAAAGCCTGCAGGTACCCTGACCACCACATTAGGGCTGAATTATTTACAAAAATAATCATGGTGATTATTTTTCCCTATATTGTCATTGCGATTTATGTTGCAATTATTTTCAGGTTCCTCATTGTATGGGTTGCAAAACAAACACAAGCAATAAATGGCTGTTTATTAAAAAAGGACCATATTCAGTAACAGCAACAATAGTTTTGCAACTTGCTGACTCTCCAAGTTTTCTCTTAATTTGCAACCATTTTCACCCATTTTTGCTGTATTTTGACAATTTCTTGCCACTTATTGTTGGTTTTTCCCCTTTTTACCAGATGGATAGTTTGTCTTGCAAAGGTAGTTTTCAACAATTTGTCTCTGGTTGAGGAGTGTTGAGTAAGACTGATGTGGAGCATAAAATAACTACTGCAAAACAATTTGTTCTGACAGATTTCAGCTTAATGAAAAATTGCACTGTATACGATTAGAATATTGCAGCAGGCCATATTGTGATTCAATGTAATTTGCGAGTAATTACCCACATGATCATAGCATTATCACCTAGCGTGTTTGTCTGATACAGTTACACATCCTTTATACAGTGGACTGTTTCCTCATTGGTGGGCCTCTCCTCTCCTCCTGTATCTGCAACAGAAACCAGTTGACTTGTCAGTTGTCCTGTTCTTAAATGATAAGGATCAACCCAAAGGGTCTGCAGAGACCACCTGAGGCTACGGGGCCAGCTCCAAATACCTGAAGTTGTTGTCGGTTTTGTTTGAGGATGTTTGCTGATGCTGAATCATGTGATTTCTGTCAACAAAAACCTCAACAGCTACTCCAACACTGAAGGTGTATAGAATATAAAAAGGTGGCTATTTAAGGGGATTCAAAGAGGAAATGAAAGAGTGTAAATGTGTCGTATTTCTTCTCTTGATATGAGGGGGAATGTGTGAAACTGACTGCTAAAGATCATTGAAGCCTGATAAAGCAGGTGTGGTTAAAGATTAGACTTATTCCTGAATTGGATCAGTCTGTGTATGTTTTCTCTACCGGAAGAATACTGACAGTTGGCAGATATTTATGTATCAGTGTCAGTAAGATAGGAAGAATATAGAGAAGGATTTGACTGGGCAGAAACGTTTCCTTAAGGTTTTTACAGAAAAACAATTTGACCACCTCTGAAGTGAAAAACAGTCTGTTTGGATGTTTCCTGTTTTTGATCTTTGTCACAACTTTGTTCTCTGTCTTATTATATAACCTCTGGTGATTATCTTGTTATTGGACTTTCATTATCTGAGGCTGGTCATGGACAACAGTGGTTTGACGTGTTTCACTTGGGTGTGTCTCCTGCTGTGACTGCATTGTTTAGTTCTGATACACCAGATAAAAGGTTTACACCTGAAAGTCTGATCTGTACTTCACTTTATTTAAGTCTTCATTTTTTTATGATAGTTTGAACTTGTTTGAATCTCAAAGTTTGTTTGAATGTGCAGGGATTTTTATTATTATTCGAGAGACATTCAAAGAATAGAGCACAATATGGAGTCAGTCAGACAGGTAAACAAAAGGCTGAAAGTTTGTCACACAGGTAAGAGTTTTAGACTGGAGAAAAACCCCTTTGGTAATTTTTCCACATGCTGTAAAACTTCCAATAAAAACATCTCCCAATTAATGTCAGAGCCCCTCTTATAAGCTGGGCGTGTCTGAACCTTATGACAAATAAAGGCCTGTCTCAAATAGAAGCCTGTACATTAGTCACTTCATTACATCTACATCAGTCAAAGAAAAGGAACATTGGAGGTGAAACACGCAAAGGTATGGTTCAGGTTGTCCAAGGTCAGTGTGCTTAAGAGTTTCTTCGCTCAATTTGTCTGGGCTTGGCAAACAAAGGCTTTCTGGTGCCTGGAACAAATTTAGGCAGGTAGTTGGAGAGTTGCTGGTTCACTTCCTGTGCACTACTGAGATGCCCATGAGCAAGCATCAAGACCTCCGCATTTTGGGGAGCTTATCAACACACCAGCCTACTCTGTCTGATTTTTTTTTTCCCATAAGAGAAGTGAGAAGCTCAACTGTTGTCATGTTTTTCTGTTTGCATTTTAGCGATTCCCAGCTGATTTAAAACTAAAATGTTTGCATTCATCCACTTCTAGTCATCATATTTATTTGAAACTCACAGATACCAGAGAGCAGACTTGTATTATTCTAAATATTAACTTTTATCTTGCTATAATTTATCAAAGTCAGAGGTTAAGCCCATTGGATGCTTGTTTTGTTGTTATGTAAGCGCTGCAAGGGGAAGCACAATGATGAATTTTTTTAATGTTTGCATAAGTTTTTATATTTTATAGACTGACTATGTTACTTTGTCTGACATCTATGGCATAGATTCTATGCAACTGTTAATTCATTGGCTGTCAGCAGTTTTCAGAGCATCTTAACCAATCTTTCAAGACCCACAGAATATTGCGTTGTATGTCTACATAAACACAGAAACTACCAAAAGAAGTTGTAGACTCTTTTTTTCATCAGGAAAGTTTGTTGTATTCGTCAGTAGAACACGGGCTAATTTCACCGAAAACATCTATCTTTGACCAAAAAAACAGAAAAAACAAGCTTTGATGACTTTTAAGCACTCGTCTCTCAAGCTCCATCCTTTGATTCTCTCCATGATCTCCATCATCTTTTCTCATGATCACAACACACACGCTGTTCCAGTGTGAGCTGTTTGAACTTTTCCAACCTGCAACATCTGCCACGGTCTCTGACATCTCTTCTCATAACTTATGCTGATCTCTCATCCAAATAGAGCACTTCTGCCACTTGCAGGGGTCAGTTTGTCAGTACAAGAGTTTACAAGCCTGAGACTGGTGGATAAGCTCTGCCACTCTGTCCCCCAGCGTGCCCTGACAATGAGTGAATTTTGACTTCACGTTAGCTACAGCTGATTTAAAGTAATCCATACAGATCAGACGCTGGTATTCTAGTAAATAGTGCTTTCTGTCAAGGTGCTTTAGTAGCTGTGTTTTCCCCAAGCAGTCAGGTTTAGTTTGATTCGATATGATGCACTGTTTTCATCCCCTTATGTAAGGGTTCTTCCATACCTGCCTGTTTAACCGTAAGAGATGGAGCTAGATATACAAAACTCTGGAGGAAGAGATATTGTACTGGGTCATATCTCTCCTATAGATATTTAAACAGTAAAAAAAATCAAATCAAAGTTCATCATAGGCTCAGATAAAGAGACAGTTACCCTCCTGACATCCCAACTTCATATTAAAACTATTGTGTGAAAACAGAGAGTGCTCCCTAAGGATGAGGCCTGATCCATGAGAAGCATTCTTGAAGTGCCTCCATCGTACATGTGTTATGCTTGTGACATAAATCTAGCTGATACAAATCCAATACAGCCCAGAGCTTATCAATTTTCTGTCAGTTATGGCTGAGATTTATATGAGGCTTGGAGGGAATATCAGTGATGCTGCTATTCTCTAGATTTGTTGGATTGGTTCATTGGAAAATCTGTTTCTGAGCTTTTTGCTGTCTTCATTGTTCTGTTGTTGGACTTCCTTGTGTTTTTTTTTTTGTGTGGTTGATTATGTTTTTATTTGTCCTATCAGTTTATGAAACCATTTTTTCAAGGTGCTGTATCAGTACAGTTATTACTGTTGTATTTATTAAATGGTCAAACCGGTCAATATGCGACAAGCTTCCTGTGTGAAACGCCCTTAGGGTGCAGTTGGCTTTGAAATATCAAGCTGGTCTGAAGTTGAGTGTACCAATCTGCACTGATCCGAACAGGCCCCCTTGATTGAAAGGCATGATAATCAGCTCTGAAAATGTACCTAACCATAATTTCCAGGAATTACCCCCGCTCCTGAAATTTTCAGGAAAAGTTTTTAATTGGGTACCAAAATATGCCTCAGTTTGGTATCATTCAGGATAAATAAGTTGTACTATCGATGCTTGTTGATTCCTGCTATGATTGCATTTTTTTAATCTGCTGCACTCAGATGGTAGGTAATACATTACCTAAGTTTTTAACCTTGGATGTGGCTTGTAGTCTTTCTGAGTTGCTACTTTCTTTTTTCTTTGTCGCTTCCTGTCAAACAGGAAGTGATTCATGATAAAATATGTCACATTCTTAAAGTCTATATGACTTACAACCTGGCACTAGAGAGGCACCACAAGTATGTGAAAGCTTTCCATCCTGAGCATGACATCACAGGAACTTGGCCCACATGGGAAAATGGTTCATGACCACTATCAGTATGACTGAGAGCCCTCCGATTTTATGAACAACAGGTCACGTGTGCGTTTCCTGGAAGCCACAGGGATGACCGACCCTCGGTGCATCCACTGTAATGGATGGTGATCAATTGCCATGCTTGAAGGCACTTCAGTGGTAGTTAGTGAGGCACTGTTAATCCTGGCAGACTTTTCTGTCACATTTATCAGCGGGGGTTGTGATGCACTGAGCAGAACGTAGCTTCAGATTACCACTGCGAGTGAGCAGAGCATCTCATGGGCCTCCTCAACCTTGGAGAACATCTTGATTTCAAATTCACTGAGCTGAGACGGCCCTGCTTCTGCTCGTGGCTGATGTTTAAAGAGGGGGTATCCTGTTTTCCCGTGTTTCAGACTTGGATATAAAGTAACAATGCTGGATGATCAGACTTAACTTGTGCAGATTTCTAATCCTCTACATGTTGTAGAAATACCTGACTCAGCCTGTAAACTGATCAAAACACTCTGTTCTTAAAAAAAAAAAAAAACACTCGACCTTCATGAGATTTTGGCGAGACATCACAAGACATGATAAGGTTATCATATAGGGATCTCCCGGCTTATAACAAGTTGGAGGGGTGGGCCTCAAACATCAAGGTCTGACAATATCTCTGCCTCCTACAGGGTCCCAGGGAGCTGACCAATCAGAGTGAAGGGGATTTGTAGAGCAGGGAGCAAAGCTCTGATAAAAAAGGTTTTCTAAAACACCAGTGTAAAAAAAAAAGGGATTTTTTTCCTCAGTTGTACATCATGTACCTGAGCGACAGGATACCTGAAAAAGCACAGTACCCCCTCTTTAAGTTCTCTAAGCTCTCATTAAACTCAAATGTTAAATTGTAGTGGGCTCCTCAAAGATAGAAGGGAAGTAGATGTCGAAGAAGTGATTTTCTTTTCTTTTCTTTTCTGCGCTAGTGCAGCTAAGTTAACACATCAACCATCCAGCTGTTGTTTTCCAACCAACTGCTGGTTACCTGACTAGCTTAGCATCTATTTATTATTGTCATTAAATATATAATTCTTCTTTGTTGGCTCCTTTCTGAGGCAGTATTTTTTATTTTCAGCAGATGTCTGTTGAGCATGATGCTGCCACAGTTGTTTTGATCTCCTCCATAGCCCACCCCCCACCCCCACCCACTCGTGATACCTACTCCTCTCAATCATCACCAGCATCACATTATCCCAGCAACGTCACTCCCAGGCCGTGGTTACCCTTGGAAACCATGGGGAGAGGTGGACCATGTCCTTCTCAGTCACCTCCTCCAGTATCTGTCAGCTTTTCTGTGCACCCATAACAAGAATCCACCTCCCTCTCCTCTCCTCTCCTCTCCTCTCCTCCTCCCTGCTCTCATTCAGTCTTCATCGACACCAGGAGGCCTCTTTTGATCTGCTCAATTTAGTCAGTACAGCTCAGTCATTAAAAGTTTCAGAATATAGACGCCTCACTGATGAATAGTAATAATCCTCTATTTGATTGGTTGTGGATTTGTTAAACAAGATATTATTCCTGTGATCACATGTAAAGGGACAAATTTCTACTCTGTAATTGTTGGGAGGTCAGAGAAACAAAGTTATTGTTAGATAATGATCTTGTGTGTGTGTTAATTTAATTTTAGCGCATGTGAAACCTTTTGAAATGAAACTGGAATTAGAAAACTTAATAGACAACGGTGTTTGAGTGAATTTGTTGTCGTCTCACTTTGTCTGAGGGATAATTTAAAGCAACAGAAAATGTACCCAGAATGAGAAAAGATGGAAGCTGTATTCTGAATCCCCTTTACTTAATCATTTTTTAATGGGGTTTTGACCAGTCAGAAAGAAGAATCGAGTATCCAGGGACCTGAATGTTGCTAAGAACCTATGATTAAAGAGGGGGTATTTGGTTTTCCCATGTTTTAAACATGTAATTTAAACCTGATTTAAAATGACAATGCTGGATGTTCAGACTAAATGTGAGCAGGTTTTTTAACCTCTGCATTTCCATCTGATGATGAAATCCCTGGATCTGGAAATAGCACAAGCTCTTCACGAGACATACTGAAATAATGAGGTCATTGCATAACGATCTCCCATAACTGGTTGATGACACGCTGAAGGGGCGGGCCTCAAACACCAAGTCTTCCCGTGACTCCACCCCTAACAGTTCTCCAAAAGGCAGCCAATCAGAGGGAAGTGGGCAGGGACTGGAATAGGGGGGTAAAGCTACTGTTGGAACACAAGAAGAACAGGGTGAAGCCTAATAATACAAAACATCCCCTCTTTAAAAGTTGTCACCCTCATCAGGAAATACCAGAACTATTAACTGATTACAAGTCTTAAATGTAGACCTCAAAATGTTGACGCAAGAAAGCTAGAGTCTATTCAAAACCACGGGGTGGTCTCTGCTTTTCATTGATGTAATGAGTCTGTTAATTGGCATCTTCCTTTGTTTATCTTTGTAATGTACACTAAGGGTGGACATTTCATTGCAAATTAGATCAAATCGCAAAATTTCCTGCTGCAATATTCTACTCACAGACAGGGCAGTCTTTCTGTAACCTCAAATGTGTCTGAATACCTGATAGTTTCGCACTACATTTTATGCTCCTCACCAGTGAAACTCAGCCCTGCTTTGTTGAAAAAAATAGTTTGCAAGAGCAACAATCTAAATGGTGAAAAATTACGAGAACTTGTCACAAATTCAAATCTAAGGTTGCAAAAATGGGTGTAAAGGGGTGAAAACTGGGGAGAGGGGGAATTAGAAAATGGTCAGAAAGTCGCCAAACATTACAGAGGCCTGACATTTCTGATTTAAATATCCATTTTTATGATTTTATGTCATATTCTAACTTTCCGAGACACTCAATTTGGGTTTTCATTATCTTTCAGCCATAATCATCAACATTTCAGAAATAAAGGCTTAAAATGATTCACTCTATGTAAAATGGGTCCATATAAAATATGGGTTTTACTTTTTGAAATTAGGGACCTAAATATTGAACTTTTTCATGACATCTTAGCTTTTTAGATATGCCTGTTGATGCAAACATAGTTTTTTTTGTGAATTTGTTTGTTTTTCCTTTCTCGTTTTTAATAGAAATCCTACTTTTCTCCTTCATGCATGTTGTTCTTATTCAGAGCAAGAAAAGTACAAAAGGAGATCATCCCCTTTAATAAAGCAATTGATATCAACAACACATAAGATGGGGAACCTAAAAAAATGGAACAAAAACTTGCAATAACTTAGAATATAGGTAAAATAATCACAATTAAATTGGTTTTGTAATTAGCTCAGTCCTTGTTTCAAAACTTCTTGACTTGCAGACTGAGGTCTTCACTTTCACCAGAGCATGTTGACATGTTGATTTCACTGAACAAAATGTTTCCTCTTCCTCGTGAGCACCACATAATGTGAGTTTTAGCTGAACACCAGGCTGCTTTGACTTAAGGTGTTGGTTTACTGCAGCACACAGGTGCTGAAACAGTCTGAAAATTTCCATCAAGGTCTTCTATTATTGTGTAAGTTTGTTATTGCAAGTTTCCCTGGCAACAGATCATGATTCTTCTTCCATATGTTTTAATTTTCTCAATGTTTTTGACTCTTGTTGAGTCATTTTCCCTTCCCTATTGGTAAAGAGTCTGATCAGTTCAAATAACATTTCAAAGCATACAGCTCGTTTTGGTGGCATTAAAAACATGCATGGATTTTGTTTCGTGAAATACACCTCAATAGCAACTAAAATGTCAACATAAAATGGTTTTGGCCAGTGCTTAGCAGAGTTTATCATATTTTGTGATATATTTTGGACCAATTTCTGATGCCTAAATGTCTTTAGACTGGTCGGTGAGATTGTATATGTAATTCTTTGGTCAAACATTTTGAAATAAGTTGCTAAAACAAGTAGTTCAAATGAGTTAATCTCTTCCTCTGAGTCATTCATGTCCTGACTCTTACCAAATGGCTGTGACTTCTGCAGTAATTTTGGCTCAAATAACCTTTTGCCGTGGTGACTTAAAGGACATGTTCTTCCTTTTTTCTGTTTGACTCTGAATTTATCATCTCAAGCTTGTTACTTCAAACCAGCTTTGATAATCAGTGTCTTTGTGTTTTTGTTTTTCAGGTGTGGGGAAGTCATGTTTATTACTACAGTTCACAGACAAGAGGTTTCAGCCAGTTCACGACCTCACTATTGGTAAGAGCACTCCCTGTCTCCACAGTTTCACACCTCACTGTCATTGTTTTGTCATTTTGAATGTCATGTTTTCCGAAAAGGTTTCAAACTCAACACGAACTGTAGATGTTGTAAGTTAAAGCCCGCTAATTTATTTCGTCATCCAAAACAGGTGTAACTCTACAATGCTTTTGTTTTGAGATTTGGACACATTTTTATTGGTGTATGTAATGCTGAATGTTATTAAAACTACATGATTTTTTTCCTCAGGAGTTTTTTAGTGAGGTGATGTAAATTTGCACTGAGCTTTGTTGAAGTTTTAACCGTCCAGCTGGAAGTATCCACCCTTGTTGTATTAAAGATTTGACATCCGTGTGAGGAAATTAAGGAATTTACAGTTGACTCCAGACTTCTTGTTACAAAACAGTGAAAATCAGTCAGTTTCATGCTGTGACATTTGTTCAGGTGACTTTATTAACACCTGTTAGGACATTCTGAACTCGCATTCATCTTCACAGTACACCTGCCTGACTCTGACAAAGCTGTGTGAGCTAACGTTGGGTTGTTAAATGAGTTGTGAAACATGAGCCTCTCAAAGCAGCAGCCTTAAGAAGACCACACCTGTGTCAACAGGCAGCATGCAAGGGCGTAGTTTTCCCCATCTGACTTCATCTCATACTACTGTTAAGTACATTTGGAATAAACTCCAGTGCTCTTTTTCAGGTGTCTTTTTATTCTTGTAGATATTTTCTGAAAGTGCAGAGAGTCAGATGAATCAATGCAGATGTTGACTGTAGCCTCCTCATTAGGTTTTACAGACACCACACAGTTCAACCCTGGGCCAGTGCTTGGAAACAGTGTCAAAGAAAAATCTGCTTACCTGGCAGAAACATTATGCAGAAACTGTCTGTGGTTTGAGTTTCATCTGCCTGCTGGGTGACCAGGGTACAGTTTATTCTGAATTTCTACCAGACCCAAGAGTAAAAGTGGATAAACCGCCCATCACTTACTTGTAATTCTGATGTTTTAATCCAATGACATGGCATACCTTTGAGATTGAAGGCTCTGTGCGGATCTTAAATAATTTTTAAAAAGGCTAACTTTTATATTTTTGCTTGTTCATTAGCCACAATTCAAAAGGAGGCTTTCAGAGTCAAAACTGGTTATTTCCAAATGATGTTACTCAGAATCCAGGTTGAATCTCCACTGTTTCCCCAACATTACGCGTAACCAACAGGTCTTACAAGGCTGGACTGATAGTCTGCTCATCTTCTGGACACTAAACTACAAACTGACTTCACAAAGTTTAGCTGTTGTCACCTTTCAAACAATAGTATGCTTGATGCATGGCTCCATGCAGACGAATGATGCCATTTTAGCAGCCATGCATTCTCACGCGGTCCCTTTCATGCGGAAAGTTCTGCGCCCCGTATCTCTGAAAATTTGTAACTACAAGTTAGAGACGCACAGGTAACATGCTGAGCTTCCAGTATCTAAAGTGCAAAAAAAACAGCATTTAAAAAAAAAAAAAGTACAAAAGCAACACACGTTCTCTCGTGTGGGCCTTAGGCCTCACACGTCACTCATAAAAAACATAACACAGTCTAAAGTCATTGCTTTGCATCCTGGGAAAATTTGTCTCCAACAAAGAAAAGTAGTGTAAAAAAATAATATCTGCTCTCTGAAACAAATGGAGCACATCTTTATAAGAGTTGGTGATGGTGCTCATGGGAAATGGAGTCTTCAACCTGGAAACACAATTCAGAGAATGATCAAAGGTTTCACTGAAATCAATGCCAAACAGGTTACAGACTTAAAGTGATCTTAATATCAGGGGGATTTAAATTCAGGGATCTTTGTGAGACCTACAGGCAGTAGTATGTTGTTTTATTTTTTTTTATTTTATAGTCAATGCTAACATTAACATGCTTGAATTTGTGGTGTGTGTGTGTGTGTGTGAACAGGTGTGGAGTTTGGAGCAAGGATGATCACTATAGATGGCAAACAGATCAAACTTCAGATCTGGGACACGGTAATGTATTTCTTACATACATATATTGTTATGTTTGCTTTAGGAGCTTCCTCTCAGTGAGGCTGCTGACAACACATCAGCCTTCACCAACTTAATTTCCGAACAAAATGTGTTTTGTGATCAAAATCATTTCCTCAAAAGACAAAGTGATTTGTTATTTTATTAACATAAAGAAAGTTTAGACATTCACAAATGAGCTATTTGAGAAGACTATTTATCAGAAAAGATTAAATTAATTATTACAGGCACATTTTCCTGAGTCAGAGAATGTGAATTAAATAAGCAGGTGGTTTTGGATGATTTCCTCTTCCCTCATATGTTAAAAACCTCATGGTATTCTAGCTTGAATCTATTGACCTCACCTTCTCTTGAATTGTAAACAAAGATACAAAAATTTGAAAACGAAAGTCCAAGTTCACACGTTGGGCACTCAGTCCATTTATTTTTTACTTGAAGCTCCAAAAATGTCCTGTAAACATCATTTTCCATAACGAACACCCACCATAACTCCAGCAGTGGCTGTTTTCCCTTTGAGGTAAAATCCCTGACCACACAAAGAAGGATCCCTCCTTCTGTAAATGTAACTGCTGATCACCTCGTACGACCTTAAATACATGTACAAACACTGATGTAAACAAACCCATTCATAAGCTGCTCCTGCTGGGCTGTTTACTGGACTCTGCTTGTTTGTGAAGCCAGGCTGAAGCTGCTGCTGCTGCTCAAATATTCAGGAACATGGAGGCTGTGCTGAATCTGCAGGCTGCAGCGCTCTGCTACCTCAGCTTGAATGAAACACATTTAGAGTTAACTCTTTCAGCTCACTGTTTGTATCACTGACATTGATGGGACCCACACACAAAGGGATGAAATTTTAGTTTTGGATACAAACATAGATAAGCAAGTCAAAGAATGTTTTTAAAGGTAGAATTTTTTTCTTCCAGTCATCCGAAGCTGAAGAGATGTGAAGGAAGCTTCTCAGTGTTAAGGCAGAGTATGCAGGAATTTTTGTTAAGTTTCATTTGTTTGTTTACACACAACATTCAAACTGGGCTCCTCCTCCGTGACTCAGTGTCAGCGGCAGCGCATGCTCACCGCCACAGACTGTAGCTAACAGCATGGCTAACAGTCGTAGCTTTGTGAACACACGATAGACGGTGAAAAACAGCACCTGCGGCATTGCATACACCTGACTTCCTGCGGGTAAATGAGGTATGCTGCAAATATTGTATCATTCTTTCTCTGTTGTGGCCACTATCGTAACCGCTAATATTAGCTTCTCCCATTCACTATCATGAACACACACAGTCACTTACACACTGGGCGCTGTGATTGGCTGGTCACCACCCATAACCATTCCTACTCTTCGCCCAAACACATCCCTAGGCAACCAAAACATCAATATAACAAGCAGAGGAGGGGGTTTAGGAGTGAGTGAGGCACAAACAGACACTGACACACGTTATAGAGGCCCGGAGATGATGACTGAGTAGGATTATTCCAGAAAAAGTTAACATTTAATTTTTTAGGAAAATCCTGCATGCCCTGTCTTCAAGAAGTGAAGCCACTCTGGAAGCAGCTTAAACTCTCATTTATGTGGGGTTGAGGCAGGGAGGTTCTTGTTGGAAAATGTCTGACATAATGGGGAAAAAACACATTCCCAGTAATGGCCTAGGCCCTCCATGTTTTCCTTACAAGTTCACAAGTTGACCAGCAGGTGGAGTAAGCGCGCTGTGTAAGAGCAGCTCTACCAGCAGGAGGAAAGAGTGAACAGGAAAAGACCCAAAATGATGTCAGTGCTGCATTTGAAAGCGGGGACAGCTGCAAGTTTCCTTCCTGCTCTCTGCTTTATTGTTTTCACCTTGTTAGTCCCTGATGGGAGAAACATGCAAACCAGTGGTGCTGTATGATACATCCACACTGGTACAATCCAGCAGCATCTCTGCGTGGTGAGAGACACTCAAATCATTGTGTTGTCTGCACATGAATACATGTGTGTGTGTGTGTTACTGCGCTGGAGCATGAAGGCCAGATGGCGGACAGGAACAGTGTCTCCTCTCTTTTACCATTATTATCATTTATTCACTAATGCCATTACTGACTGGCTGACTGCTCTCTGCAGACTGTTCTTCACTTTGGTGCCTGGATGTTAAATCCTCAGGTCCACAGACTATTTAAAGGACTTTTTAAGCCGACAGACCTGATCTGCTGGATGGATCGTGACTGATTGTTTCAGGATCCAGCAGTTTGGACTCCATGGTAAAAACAAAACAAAAAAAAAACGGTCAGGCTGGTCCTCTGACCCGCTGAATGACTCACAGACTGTCTGTCTGTTTTTTTTTTTTCAGATGAGGTCAGAGCAGTGCAGCTGCTAGGATAGTGTGCTGTTTTGTATTCTTCTGTAGCCGGGATAAAACACAGACAACTTTGTTACTGTACATCAGGCAGAGTCAGTCAATGAATAGACGCCGTGTGGGGGGGGGGTGTGGATGATGAAAGCACTGATGGAAACAGGGACGCAGGGATTCATGGTGGAAAAACAAACTGAGGGATGAAGGAAAACAAGCTTGGAGGTGAGACAATGACGAGTAAGACACAAAGAGGAAGTAAAAGCACTTTAATACAAAAGCTGCCTCCATACTGCTATTATAGTACATTCATTTTACATTTATTCTGCATTTTGGAAGCCCCCTATTCACTTTTTGTGGTTCATTGAATGTTACTTTCCTTAACACTATGAGCTACTATGTTAGGATTGATGATTTCACTCTGCAAAATAACTTATTTATCTCGACTGGGTCAATTAAAGTGTATTTATGATGTGCAACAGATGTGAAGCCAACGGGTTTGATTCAGATGACATTGCAGAAGGGCTGGGCAATTAATACAACATTGTAATACCAGACCGTGCAATATTTCTTTAACCTGTCAGAATACCAGATAAACTTATCAGCAGATGTTTTATACTCTACACCAGTGTTACTCAGCCATGCTCAGCCAAACTGTTGAAACTTAGCCTTGCCAGACAAACCATCTAAGTAGTGAAAAATGACAAGTAGCAGCAATAAAAATATGTTTAAGGTGGCAAAAAATGGTCTAGAAGCAGCAAAAATTGGCAGAAAACTTGAGATATATGGAGAAAGTAGCAGAAAAATGGTCCAAAAGTTATGAAAAAAGAGCAAAAAGTGACTAAAATGACAGTAACCACCAAAAAATGTCAAGAACATTCCCAGAAAACATGGAAAATAGTCGGCAACAATGGGGAGAAAGATGACAAAAAACATTGGAAAGTGGTAAAAAGAAAAAAAAAAAAAAAAAAAAAAAAAAAAAAAAAAAAAAAAAAAAAAAAAAAAAAAAAAAAAAAAAAAAAAAAAAAAAAAAAAAAAAAAAAAAAAAAAAAAAAAAAAAAAAAAAAAAAAAAAAAAAAAAAAAAGCCAAAGGCAACAAAAATGGCGGAATAGTCAGAGGGTTGCAAAAAATGGTCCCAAGAGTGGAGGGGAAAAAAGTGAAAAGTGACTAAAATGGTCGAAAAGCAGTCATGAGTATCAAAAAGGAAATGTCATGGGTTCAAAATTAATGTCAATGTTCATTTCCAACGATGTGTTTTTGAAAAAACACATAGGATGGGGGACCTAGAAATACATGCACAAAAAAATCACAATGCAATATGAGGAAAAATAATTGCAATTAGATTATTTTTGTAAATTATTCAGCCCTACATTTCAGCATATGAGATCTTCCATATTCTTCATGGTTTGGTAAAATGGGATGCACAGGCAGAAAAAGGCAAAAAAGTAATAGATTTTCCCAAATAAAATGTGAAATGGAGAGAATTTCATGCTGACTGAAGGAACAGAAGTCAGACTCTGTGAGAGAATCATAAAGCAGGACTCATAGATGACTAAAGGAGGACTTCATAAACTTGAAATAGAAATGAATGTATTTTTCATTTCTTCAAATCTGAATAATCCTGTGTCGTTTCTGTAGGCTGGTCAGGAATCCTTCCGATCCATCACTCGGTCTTACTACAGAGGAGCAGCAGGAGCTCTGCTGGTCTATGATATCACAAGGTAAAGAGACAAATCACATGTTGTGTGTGTGACTCGCAGTTTTTTTTCCTACAGGTTTTGCAGATGGAACATAATCTTGACAAACTCCAATTCATCTTTCATCAACCCATAAATGCCCCTAAGCTGCAGACTTGACTTGTGGCCCCCTGGTTTGGGGGATACAAAGCCCAAAATGTAGTCTCTATTGAGATAATATTGCTCTGAGGTGTCGCTTTGTTTTTGTTTGATAGGAACTGCACCAAAAATGTTGCACAGGACATTTTTCCAGTCTTTGTAGTGGAAGATTTGTGTCATTTTAAAGCATGGTAAATACTAATTTCACAGCATTTATAGCATTAGCTTACACAGGATCAAAAGGTGCAGCTATGAAAGTGTCACAGATGAGGCTGAACAATAACAATGCTAACATGCAGAGGTTCAGCTTTCGAAATATATTTTTGCGCCTATGGTTGTCAAGACGCAATGACATTGACATGCAGATGACATTTTCCTCCTGAATGGTTGAGAAGGCTCTTTTCCAGGGTAGCAATCACATTACGAGGACGAGATTTGAGGAGTTAAGATTTTGACACATTGAGCCAGAGAAAGTTTTGGGAATCTCCCGAATTCAACGTCAGAGGTACCGGACATTGTTCATTAGAAAAAAATCATCTGTATGTCAGTCAGCTGTTTCCTGCAGGAATATTGCCCTGTTTTTTCCAAATTCCCTTTATTTCCATTTTCATTTTTTAGATTTCTGTTTTTTCACCTCTTACACTCATTTTACCACCATGTAATACATCAGTGGACAATTTTGCCCAGTATTTCAAGTGAAAACATGATAGTGTAGTATGACAATGTGTTTGGGGACTAAGCGCTTTTAATTTTTGCATAAATTTATTTTAAGAAATAACTCAATATACACAGTAGTCCATTTCAGGTTTTTTGTTTGAAAAAGAAAATAAAATGCTAAATAAGCTTTTTGTTTCTGTAAACACAACATAAAAGCTTAATACCTGGCACATAGATGTCATTTGGGAACTGCCCAGCTCTGTATTTTGAAGTGAGAGATAAGTTTTGTGGGGTTTTTTCACAGACTTGGTGTTGGTGTTATCACAAATGAGAGATACCTGGTAAACCCAGAAAAAATTCCCCTCCTCAACATAACAGCACTTCACATTGGGCCAATTTCTGTAATGTGCTGCATGCAACAACTGTCGTTTCTGTTCTTATTGGCCAAATCAGAGATTCTGTTAATGTGAAGATCATAGAGCCCTGAGATTATTAATGGACCAAGAAGTGACCCCTGGGGAACACCACATGTGAGGAGTGCGGGAAAACGGGAACAGATTTGCCAGATTAATAAATCTACGCCAGTAAAGCGCTATGTCCTGCATTTTGTACCAAGAAACAGATGAACTCTTTGCTCTGTTCTTGTTTTCACAGAAGGGACACCTTCAACCACTTGACGACCTGGTTAGAGGATGCTCGCCAACATTCCAACTCCAACATGGTCATCATGCTTATTGGCAACAAGAGGCAAGATCCTTTCTGCTACAAGATACCCTGCATAATTATATCCTGTGTTACACTGCACAGATCTACTTTTCATCCCTACTTTTGTCACTGTCATGACTTGGTGTGTGTTTCATGTGTCCTCAGTGACTTGGAGTCGAGGAGAGAGGTGAAGAAAGAAGAAGGTGAAGCGTTTGCCAGAGAACACGGCCTCATATTCATGGAGACCTCAGCCAAGACGGCCTCTAATGTAGAGGAGGTAAAGACTCATACATCACCTTATTATACAATTCAACCCTTACATTATCCTGAATACACACTTCAAGGTGACAGGATGTTTGGAGTCAACAAATAAAATAGAGCGAGATTCAAGAGATGGGCACTGAAGTGTCTCAGCTCTAAAGGTGCTGAATGTGTGCAGAACAAAAAATACTTCAAATACAAGTTCCCTCATGGAGTGGAGAACGGGAGGCACATACACACATTACACATCACACACACACACATCACTTCATGGCAGCCACAATAAACGAGTAGCAGGAGTATTAATATCCCCGTTCTCTGGTTTCGCACACTTCAGTTTCAGACAAGAGGTTAAGATGAAAGTGCTGTACCGAGGCTGCTCAGAAGCAGTCAGGTATGTTTCAAGAAACATGCATCACTGCAACAAAGAAAAAAAGCACTAAAGTGCAAACACATCTCTCTTTGGCATTTAACAGCCTTCTGCTGGTAATTCTAGGCAGACCAGAGCCATATCAAATGCCACTGGCGTTATTAAAGCAGTGGATCTACATCAGTGCTCAGTTGTTGGGAACGAAGGATTTCAACGCAACTTAAAAGTAACTGAGGCACAGTACAAAATGCCTTCATGCAATACAGTCAGACTAACACTTTATGATCAAGATCCAGCAAAAGCTACATTACCCAAGAGTCCACAGCTCATGGATGGACATCCAGGCCTACTGAAGGGTTTTATAGTTTGATTCTGTGCTCAGAGGGCATCCAAAACAGTCCATAAACCCAGAAATGTCAGCACCCATCTCCACTCTCAGACAGAGGAGTTAGATTCTTAAAAGATACTTCTTCTGTGTAATGATGTCAGAATCTTTTGTTAAATGGAAGTGATATTAAAGGAAGGTTGTTTTTTGTTTTAAATGTTACACAAAAATGTGACATGAATATGTGTTTCTGCTGCACATGAGACAACGCTCATAAAGGGAAGTTGATGAAGGGTCAAATGAAAAAAAAAAAGACATTTATGTTTAGATTTGTTTCCTGATTAACTCAGATACATACTAAATTGAAAATTCTATTTTCTCTTGCCCTCACAGCGAAAGTGCTTCTACAGAGACATCTTTAATGACCATTTGCACTAAAGTGGACAATGTCAGCACTAAGCCATGAAGTATTTTGGCAAATTTTCATGTCAGTGACTCTGGTTGTGTGCTTCCTCGAAATGACTCACCTCATGTGACAATCACTGAATAGATGCCAGTGACTGTGGAACAGTATTTAAGCTCAAAATGCCCGTCCCCTCTTTGGCAGTCTCAAGTTCCATTTTACCACTAGCACATTTTTGACACATACAGTTGGAAATTGTTCATTGAATTAACAGTAATATCATTATATTTTATCATATCATGATCATCATCATATTTTCTTTATCCTATTAAAAGTCAAGACTATAAATGTCTCTACACAGACAGATTTCCATGTATTTTATTTTATTTTATTTTAATTTTAGTTTAGTTGTTTTTTTTTTTGTAAAAAAAGCCAAAAAATTTAAATGTTGTAAAATTCTTTTTATTTCTTTGGAACTTTTTTTCACATTTAAGAATTCAAGGTAATCTCTAAAATCAGCTCTGGCAAGTGACATTGTTATACTTCGTAGAAATAGTAAGAACATAAGATTAAGCAAACCTTTAAACAGACGTCAACAAAAATCAAAAAGAGATACTAATAAGTGTATGTGTGTGTTTATGTATATCTTTATACCTATATATGTTAACATACACATATTTCTATATATGTATGTTTGTATGTATGCATAAATGTTTGCGTGCAGACACATTCATATGCACACTTTTACACATTCGTACACATCTGTGTACATAACAAATAGTAATAATGATACCATAACAATAAGAATTAAGATAAAAGGGCAGGAGAAAATTAAAATATAGAAGCAGTTACAGTTTCATTCCACATTTTTACTCACAGAGCAACATGTAACACAGTAATAACAGTTGTACTCTTGGGGGAGGGTGTTGTGCAGAAGTTATTCGCCTACTAAATTTGAATTCTCACAAATATAATTGGCTTCATGTTCATGTTGTTCATTTAAGACTCATTAAGCTAAAGAGGTTAAAGACTCAAAACCATCCACGGTGTTTCATAAGATTTGACTCAATTCTTGACACTCTTTAACTGCAGATAATAGAAAAAGTCTCTTTATAATAGGTAGATAAAGACTTTGCATCTCTTTGAGACAAATGTTTAATTTTGAACATACAGAATCAGGATGCTGTGGGTGACTGAACGGGCACACGCTCTCTCTCTTGGGTTGTTTTTCTGCTGCACCACGGATCACTACGCTGGAGCCAACCCCACACTCACACTTAGCACACTTAGCACAGTGCAGCTCAGTTATCAGCCGAGCGCACAGCTCCGCCCCTCGCAGAGACACACCCCTGGTGTTGTTGAGTGTAATAAATGCGTGGTGTTGTCCTGGGGGACCCCGTTCTCACTTATCCAATCACATAAATAATCCCATCCTGCTCTGCACAGCAAGCCAGCCAGGGGCACCAGAGACTCTGTGTGTGTGTGTGTGTGTGTGTGTGCGTGTGTGTGTGTGTGATTATGTGTGTGTTTGTGTGTATATGTGTGTGATTGTCTGTGTGTGTGTGTGTGTGTGTTTACATTGATTTTTTCCTACCCTCCCAAGCCTGGCCTATATCATGTGAACACACACACACCCACACCACTGTCGAGTGGAGCTCTCTCTGGGGTTAAGATGATGGGGGAGGGGTATGTGTGTGTGTGAGTGTGTGTGTATATGTGTGTGTGTGTGTGTGTGTGTGTGTGTGGTATGATTAATTTGTCTCATTAGTGTCCTCTGAATCCCCCCGATACCTCTCCTCTCTTCCCGTCCCTTCATCTTGCCTCGCCCCATCCCTCCTCATCCCTTGACGTCCATCATTTGCTCTTTACCTTTCTCCCATCTCCCTTCACCTCCCCTGCTCCCACTCCCACTCCCCATTCATTTTTCTCCTCCCTCCCTCCCCCAGCGGGCCCCTCCCCTCCTCTTTCCCACTCGTCTCCATCATCTCCCTTTCTCTCCTCAGCAGTATATCAACCAGTTATAGTTCATACATATTCATAACCTCCACCCTGCCTCCCCTCAGCGACATCCAGCAGCCAATCAGTGCGCTGGGTTTGTTGTCAGGGTCTGTGGGTGGACACTGGGTTGATGTGATGGTCCTCAGAGAGAGAGAGAGAGAGAGAAAGGAAGAGAGAGATTCCTGTAAGCATCTCCTCATTGTTTCACCCGTCTTCTCTCCTTACACCCTCTCTGCCTGAAGATCTTTCCCTCAGCTTTCACGTCTCTTCACGTCCTCTCGTCCTGTGTTGGAAATCTCCATACACTCTGACATTACTGAGACGAGAAGGCATGACGCATGAAGGGCGAAGCAGCCGTCACCCTGTAACTTTAGTGAGATATCCTAGAAAGAAGGAGAAGCAGAGTCTGACTGAGTCTCTGTTGACGTTCTCCTGCCTTGTGCTGCACGTCACAAAGTCTTCACAGGCACAGTTTGTGAGTGGAAAAGAACATCCTGGTGAGCAGAGAAGAGGATGAAGCAGCTTCATTACTCACTCACAGATCACAGCGTTTGGATGATGTAAAGGTCATCACCTCTGCTCACTTTCTCACTGTGAAACTTCAACTATTACCTGTCATTCAATTATGTCACCTCACCTAGACTGCTGACGACAATTGTCATATGATGTGAAATCGTTAAAAGTTAGTGAATGAAAATGTATCCATCCTTTTATCACACTTGATGTTTTTCTACGTCACTTTTCTTTCTTCTCCTCCTCACACCGCTTCTTTTGTCCTTCCCACTCATAGCTATCTGCTCTCCATCCACCACACGCCTCATTCTCTTCATACTGTTTAGCTCGACTTCCATTTCATTTGTTAAGATAATTCGGAGCACAGAGAGATGTAAAGAAGCAGGGGGACGCAGTGACGTGTCACAGGAAGGAAGGAAAGAGGACAGGAGTGAACAGGACGCAGTGAACTGGAGATTACTCCTGGGCTTTCAGTCTATTTCAGACTGGATGTCAGATAAAAGTTCAGGGCATATTTTCAGGTCTTTAATGGCTCTGCTGAAGGAGTTTTATTCCTCTTGGCCCTGCAGTAAGATGTGTGTTAGTTCGTCAGTGGCTGCATCTTCAGTGTGTGTGATGTGAGGTGATGTTGGATCTTTAGTTCCTCTCAGTTGCACCTCAGTGTGGACCCCAGAGATGAAACCATCTACTCTACACTCTCAAGCTGGTTGTTCAGGGGGCTTGATATTTTTCATTTACAACTCTGCACTGCAAAAACTAAGCCAGTGTTTATTGTCTACCTCCTATAAAAGTGTCCCAGTATAAGCACAGTATGGGGCACATTCACACACTAAGATACATTGAGCCAAAATAAGGCCTGATTTGATTGAAAATAGTAAAAATTGAGATAAGTTACTGATTTTTTTTCAAGAATCTTGAATAAGGAGTTAAATCTCTTGAACAAAAAGAATCAAGATTTTTTTTTTTACCTTACTTGAGGACTCATGATTGGTTGAGAGTCTCTTGTGCTCCTTCCAAGCATTTTATGTGTCATTTATGTCACTGCATATCCAAAGTTGAGACATTTTTGTGGAATTTTCAGATGAATTTGGCTCATTTTAAGTCTCATGAGATATTTTACTAGATAGAAGAGTCAGTGGGTTGGGTAAGGTTAGATTAGGTTACGGTTAAGTTAGGTTAGGTTGAGTTAGGTTAGGTCAGGTTAATTTGAGGTGAGTTAGGTCAGGTTAGGTTAAGTTAGGTAAGGTAAGGTAAGGTAAGGAGGGGTGGGGTTAGGCTGGGTTAGGTTACTTTATTTGTACCTTTAGGTAGATTTGTTAGGTTAGGTAAGGTCAGGTCAGGTTAAGGTAGGTTAGGTCAGGTTAGGTTATTTTGGGTAAGGTTAGGTCACATCAGGTGGGGTTAGGTTAATTTAGGTTAGGTTGCTTTATTTGTACCTGTTGGTAGATTTGTTTGATAAGTTCAGGTACGTTTTGGTAGGGTTATGTTAGGTTAGGTAAGGTAAGGCGGGGTTGGGTTAGGTTAGATTAGGTTTGGTTACTTCATTTTTACCTTTGGGGTGATTTGTTAAGTTAGGTAAGGTTTAGTTAGGTTATCTTATTTGTACCTGTTGGTAGATTTATTAGGTCAGTCCAGGTAAGTTGGGGTAAAGTTAGGTTAGGTAAGGTTAAGTTAGGCGAGGTTGAGTTAGGTTAGTTACGGTTAAGTAACTTTACTTGTACCTTTAGGTAGATTTGTTAGGTTAGCTTGAGCCAGGATTAAAACTCCACCTGGCATGAAAGAGACTATGTTTTTTACAGCCTGTGCTCTATATAAGACGGTACTCTAGCAACAAGGTACTTTGACAGAAAATGGAGGTTGTTTTTACATAAAAAGGGTGTGAGAGAGACACTTCTTAAAATCATTGGGGTTTTTTTAGTTACTTACACACAAAGTTTCATGTTTCTTGTTGCAATTAATGTGAAAACTGCAACAATTAAGCTTTTATCATTTATTCTGACAGACCTATGCTTATACAGAGCACAATGATATGTATCAACATTTTTTTTGAATGAACAGATAGAATGACCAGATAATCTCAAATCTATCAGAGATAACTGGGGCAGATCACAGACAGGAAATCACAGACGCTACCAACGGGAAAATCGTAATATCTTTAAATCTTTGTCAAACCTTCAGCACTCATTGGTGCGATATTAAATTTACGAATTACGCAGTTCTGTATCAATTTGCTCAGCGTAAAGGGGAAAAGTACAGAAACATCAGTGGCATAAACTCTGATTTAAGGTCATCTGTCCTGGTTTGTTGCTCTCAGATTTTTAAAAACCTTAAACATAGAAATCACCTGAGCCTTAAAAATCAGATTCATGCAAAAAGCTGCTCCACAGCTCTCACTCAATAAAGGAGAGGAGTTAAGTGTGTGTTGAAAATTGATGCAGCTCACTCACAAATGTGTTCGTTCTTATACTGAAGGCTATTCATCTCAGTATGGCTGTTTCACTTGGAGGACACCAGGCTCCCTACACGCAGCTGGCTGCTGGCTCCAGAAAAACACACAGCTGCACTTAATTTTTCAATTCAAACACCAGCCAGAATAATGAAATAACTGAATATGAGCTCAGCGTATACATTTGGTTTCCACTCCACTTCTGGGTCTGGCACACTTCTAAGTGAAGACATTAATCCAGAGAGCAATCGTGGTTTTAATTTAGCAGGATATCTATTTTTACCACATCTCAGCTTTGATAATTCCTCCCATTTTTCAAAGCAACCCTTATTATTTGTGGAGAATCCTCCCAACACTAACTGCCATTTATTTTAAATATGGATTTAAAGTCACAATGCTGGCTGTTCAGGCTAAACCTGCAGTTTTTCAAATCTCTACATATCATAACAAAGGGCAACATCTGGTTTAGAAAAATTAAGCCTATGCTAAAGAGTGAAAAATTGCAGTTCAATGGCTTGGGTCTGAATTGCTAGTTTCATGATTGGCACGCACTGCCCAGTTAGCTTAGCTTAGTAGATAAATGACGGTTCCCCAAGAAAATGCTGATTCAGGAATTTTTTGCTCGTAGCATTAAAAATGAACACACAAAGAAATGTACATTACTGTCTCACAGAAGATTCATATTCAATACATTCAACATATTATTTATCTCCTAATGTACCAAAAATAATTGGAATTAGCGCTGGCTTGATGCTATTATATACGGGAAATTCCATTAATATGCTAGCAGTTAGCATAACTCAAGATTCCAAACAACTCAAAGCATTGCTTTAACCACTGACAAAGAAAACCTGTAAAGCTACTTTTTGTGCACAGAAAATCAACAGGAGGAATTGATAGGAGAATCCATAAAGAATCTGATTATTAAAGGCATAGGTATCAGTAAATTCTTATCAATACCCCTTCCCCTGGATCTGTCTGTAAACTGATTAAAGATGCTTAATTCTAAGAAGAAAAAAAAACAGATCTTCCCAAGACTTGTTGAAATGATGAGGTCATTGCATAAGGATATTCCAACTCATCATGCCATGGGCCTCAAACATCAAGGTCAGCCCATAGCTCCTCACCTACTAGGCCTCCAGAGGGCTGGCCAATCAGAGTGAAGCGGGTTTGTGTAGTTGGGAGCCTTAAAGAGACAGCAACTAAAATGAAGCATTTCTGACAGAGGCTGAAATGAGAGTTTCCTAAAATGCCATTGAAAAAAAAAGTTGTTCTTTTTTTTTTACCTGCTGTAAATCATTTAAGGCGACTATGGGGGCACTAAAGAGACAGATCAAAAAAGCACAATACTCCCTATTTAAGATTCTGCTCTAAACCTTTTCCTCTTTGATGATATCATTAAAATAGCAGATTAGCACCCTAAGACTCATTGGTAATATTAATAAGATTCTGAATTGGTGTTCCTTTTAAATGGGTCAATAATTGTTTCAGACACAAACATCAAACCCTGCATTTCATGAAGGTGTCGTATGAAGTGTCAGAAGAATCAGTTTCATTAATCTAAAAGAAGGATTGGTGTGAGGGGGAGGCTGTGCTGTTCTTCCATGTCTTGTTGTGTTTCTGTTTTTGTAAAAACATATTTATGACAGATAAGCAGCCTGATTCACACCATACCAACGTGAATCAAACCCCCTCTCTCTCTGCCTTTCTGACCTCCTTATCTCTGTCTCAGGCTTTCATCAACACAGCCAAGGAGATCTACGAGAAGATCCAGGAGGGAGTGTTCGATATCAACAACGAGGTGAGAGACACACACAGCTACCCCTCGTTGTTCCCTCCTCTCCTCCTGTCTTTTTCCCCTCTTTTCTACTCACTGCAGTTTTCTTGCAGTGTGTGTGGCCGCCTTCACTTGCTCTCTCCTTCAAAACTAAAAGACAAACACTTTCTTCTTCCTCTGACTTCCAACCAGGCGAAGCTCCCTGCGTTCCTGCTCTCCCTGTCTCTATTTTCCACTCACTCTTTTTCCTGCCTCAGCTCTCTCTCTCTCTCTCTCTCTCTCTCTCTCTCTCTCTCTCTCTCTCTCTCTGTGCCTCTCTTTAATATCTCTCTCTCCCCCTCTCTCACTTTCTCTCTCTTGGCATATTTCCAGCTCATAAATTCCTCACATCCCACAAGGTCCCAGTCATTCAACAAGAAAACAAACACACAGTCAGTCTGTAAGCCGTCTATCCAGCCAGTCAGTCAGTCGGTTTGTTACCCAGTCAACCAGATGGTTATCTTTTCCATGGAACACAGACTCAGAACCGGGCCTGACGACAAGTTTGGACTCGTCAGCAAATTTTACTCACTAATCCAAAACTGGAGATTTCAAAATGTGTCAAAGGAAAAAGAGAGACAGACGTGTGTCCACACCGGCATTTCTCTTTCATAAACACGCCTGAACAGCAACCAGCTCACACCTGCACTGTAAAATCCAATTAGTTGACTTTACTTAAGAAATCATGGAAACTCGTTGCCTTAAAAGAGCGAAGTAAGCATGGCTTTATGACCTTGGTAAAGTAAAATAGATTTCTGTGTTGGGTCAACTTACTTTAATTTCTGGACTTTAGGACACCTAAATTTAAGCCGCACACACTGAATTTAAAAGGAAAAAAGTGTACATGTTTAGACGGTACTTGTCTTTTGGCCATCAGGGTCCACGTTGTAACATGGAATATTTACGCAGAAAGATGTTGCACAGAAAGGTTTTTTTCGATGCATTTTTCCAAACAGTGCCTGTAACATGGTTGGTTACCCAGCAACCTACCAGAAAAGGCAATAATCGTTATCTTCATCTTCCTCCTGCACACTAAAACCATTAAAGTCGTCTTCTTCAATGTTTGAATTGAAAAGCCTCAGACTTTCCCAGTCTCTCTTGGTTCACCATTGCTGTGTAAACTGGAAGCCAGAGTTTTCAGTAGGAACACTGACATCACGTTCCACTTTGCATGTGCATATTACACTTTCATTGTTGATGTAGTTGATTGTTGGCCATACCCGAACCAGGACAACAACAACAGAAACAGTAGTGAACTACCATTTTGTGTTTGTGCCACTAAATCTGCTGACTGCCTTTCAACTCAATATGCATCTATTGTTACCGTTTCTGCAATCAGAGAGGAGCACCAAGTAGATCGGGCAGTCTACGCCATGCATGCCACAGCCAGTCTTTGCTGTGGAGTGTTGATCGTGGGTCTATACTGGAGAGTAGACAGACATTTACACACACGTAGCATGTCAATGTACAACAGGGTCTCATGGTCACTGTGTCCCCTCCTCACTCACAGTGAGAATAACTTTTGGGTTACAAATCACAAAGGCACTATGGTTACGACTTTCAAGCTATAGCTTTGCTTAACAGTTGGGTAACAGTTGTACTTCAGTTTCAGAGCAAGTACAAGTCAAATGGGGGGGGGGGGGGGGGGGGGGGCATGAGCTACCGCCGCCTACTTCTTCACTTATCAGTTAGCAAATGTTACACTAATACTTGGAAGAATTGGAAAAAAACGGCAAAAGTGCAGATATTCAAATGGAAAACTTAATGTGTAAATCTGTCTGTCAGTATAGTTCATAGCTTTATCGTCATTATTTAAGTAACTGTTGCTTCAGAAAAACTTGTGAGAACTGCAAATTTTAATAGCTCAGTAAAGGTAACCTATGATCAATGAGTCAAGGAAACTTTTGAGTTTTACAGTGTAGCTTCATGTTCAGGAACAGCCTCTGGTTTGACGTGGTCACTGAAAATCTCATGGTACTGTTTAGTCTCTTCCTTTTATGCTTTTACAATGATATCAGTCTGGTCTTTTATCCAACTGTTGTGCAGAAGGAACGGGTTTCTCGCAGCTTTCCTCTCAGGATTTCTCTGATCTTTCCTTTAATGTAAAGCAAATGATGTTGCAGTGGAAACAGTGTCAGTCTGCAGCTCCAGATCTGATCCTGTGCACATGGGCCATATGTGCTCGCAGACATGTGTGAACACATCCATGAATGCAGGCAGCCGGAGCGCTATACGAACAAAAAACCCTGCCTGGTCCTCCGTCTGCGCTCACGTCTGGCTTCAGCGTCTCTCGCCCCAAAGCGAGCGAGTGAGCGAGCCCAAATGTCAGTCAGACAGCTCCGCGCTCGGCCAGCCAGTTATTTTATTATTGGTAACAGAAAGGCAGCGTGAAGGCGGGCCTGCCAGCCAAACCACATCAGCTGACTGACTGAGAGAGAGAGAGAGACTTGGAAAGAGAGAGAGAGAGAGAGAGAGAGAGAGAGAGGGAGAGAGAGAGGGAGGGAAGCCCCAGCAGAAATGTTGGCAGCCACTTTGAGAAAACACTCACACACATACATACTCACACATGGCCCCAGCTCAATAAATGTGATTTAAAGGCATACAGTGTTTCCCAGCGGCACTCCTGCTACTGAGTGCAGGAGGGGGAGTTACTACTCTGAGGCTGAGAGATATAAATATATATACACAGAGAGAAGGAGAGAGAGAGAGAGAGTCCACTGCAGCCACAGAGACATGATGAAACACAGAGGGGAAAGAGAGCAGCACAGCTCACAGAGAGAGAGAGAGATAAAAGAGATGTTTCTCCACCACCCACCCACCTGCCTCACTCCCTCTATCTATCCTCTCCTCCTTTATCCTTTCCCCCCTTTTCATGTCCTTGAGTTGCTGTTGCTGTTGCTGTTTCCTTTGCCTTTGTGAAACACATCAGCACCTGTTGCTCCATGATGTGATCTAATCGGAGTCCCTGCAGGCGCTGGAAACTCATCAATGACACACTCAGTCCTCTCCTTTTTTTTCCCCTTTCATTTGGAGAAGGCTGTAATTTCATTTAGATTTAGAGCCGCTCTCTTAAAGCTGCGTAACAGAGCGTCAGTGTCCCCCTGTGGGTAGACAGTAACACACACACATAAACACTGTAGATGTGTGTGTGCCCCTAAATAGATCTACTCTACAGCTTATCTTTGTTTGTTTGCCTTCTTTATCAGTATCAGTCAATCCAAGAATCAATCCACAGTGAGAGTGTGTTTCCAGGGAAACACTAATGTTTCTGGACTCTAGCTACACTGGGTATCCTCACCAGGCCTTTCTTTACTCTTTGTTGTGGTTTACAGTCTGACAGGCTGGAAATGTAAAGAGTATGTAAGATTGGAGAGACCAGCACAGAGGATCCAGACACTTTTACTCTGAACGTCGACCTTTTCTTACACTCAACCAAAGTCTAGAAGAGTCAGGACTTTGCAATATTTAAACACATGATTATTAATAAAAACTCAAATAGTTCATGTGACTATTATCCAGTCTTTAGAATGATTTCTGTCGATTCTCATCACCAGCCCCTGTTTGTAACATGATATAACCAGCAGACAGTGTTTAAAAAAACTGATAGAGATGAATGTTGATGAAGAAGCATTTTCAGAAATCTCACAGTTTGAAAAGTAAGAACTGGTTTAGTCTGCCATATTGTCTCATGAGCAGCTGCTGTTGTAGGTTTTCTCTTTTTTTTTTTTTTTTACAAATATTTCTGCTTTTCCTCTAATAACTTTGTTTGTGTTTTTGTTTATTTGTCTTCACTCAGGCTAATGGCATCAAGATTGGACCCCAGCATCCTACCACCAACTCCACACTCACCGGTAGCCAGGGAGGCCAACAGCCGGGAGGAGGCTGCTGCTGAAGACCCAGAAACTCCTCCTCCTCCTCCTCCTCCGACTCTCCCCCCGTCTCCTCCTCATCCTCATCCTCCCCCTCTCCAAACCTCCCTTGCGTTTCTACAGAACTGTCCAGACTCACTTGCAGTTTGTTAACCTCTCTCACACCTTCTTTCATTCTTCCCTCCTTCACTCCTCCTGTTTTGTTTTGTCTTTTTTTTTGCTCCCTGCCCTTGAGTCTCGTCTTTAGACCCGGGGTCATGGGACCGTGTCCCTATAAGTTGTCCTGACCCCCTTGCAGCCTCTCACAGAGTCAGCTTCACCTGCACATGTAGAGCAGAAATCCTGAAGTTTGTTTTTGTTTGTTTTTCTGATTTTGATGGAGGGTGGGGGGTGTTAGATAAACAGATTTTAATCTTTTATTTTAAAAAAACACTCATGCAAGAATGTGAAGACTTGCATTCAAACAGTTTGAGACACAAACAGGTTTTTTGGGATCCTCCAGTTCCTCAGTCCAATAAAAACCAAACCAAGCTTTGATGAAGCGAGCTGTCATCGTCCTGACAGAGACAGGATTGTGGGTAAGGGTTAAACGCTCTCTAAACAAGTGACTGTGTTGTGTCTGTGCGCACATCTGTACATGTTTGAAGAGAGATGACACAGCACGTTGATAGCAGGACGTGTTTCCACATGTGGAGCGGCGTTTCGTGCTGTGCCTGTGTGTAGAGGGATGATATCGGTATTCCAGTGTGTCACTTTGTTCGCTGTAGGAAGCATTTAAGTGGCTCTGTAATTTCTCTCCATAAAATCAAAGTGCAAATTATCTTAGTTTGTGCTTCCTTTCCCTTTTTTTTCTCCATACTGTTTTGCTCTTTCTTTGTCTCTTTGTGTCCTTCTCTTTGTTGACATGCAGATGATTTGTATTTAATGAACACTAAAAACTGACTGAGGTTTCAAATGCGTTCGAAGTAGTCTGGAGAGACGATGAAGACCAAACTGTTTCGTGTTTAAAAAAAAGGATTAAATGAAGCAAAGTAAAAGAAATGTCAGAGCGGCGGCTGCCATTATTTGGACGTTTAAAAAAAAAGAAAAGCATTGGAAATTGACTCTTACTTTAAGTATATTTATCTCGCACACATTTCTGTGTATATATATGGTTCTTAAGGTTTCTGTAGCTTCTCGTTGTGTTAAAGGTAAAGCCTGCCGTGTAGTCTTCATCCAGTTGTGCGTCTTTTCCAGGGACTGATAAACAGGACAGTGAGGCCTTAAAGCAGCTTTACGATTTTAACACTTCTCATTTAAACCCAAAGGTATCCAAGCATTTTGTAACCGCGCGGTCGACGGTGCCCTTTTCGTTTAAATGACAAGTAAGAATGATAACAGGCTGCTAACAGGCCTGTGTAGAGGCATTGAAAGTCCCTGGTGGAGAGCAGACTTGGACTAGAAATGTCAAGGCGTCTCCCGTTTGAGCGAGCTGAGATTTCTGCCCACGACTCTATAGCGTGTACTCAAGAGCTCGATCCATGAATGCTGCAGTGTTTTTCGCTTCCTGTGTAATTTTACTGTTCTCATATTTTAGTACACTCGCTGTTAATCCTCCCATCTCATCCTCCTTCCTCTCTCTCTTGCTCCCTTTTTCCAGGCTGTGCGATACCGTTTGCTCTGTATGTGTTTTTAATGCCAAATTATTGTTTACCTGTGTTCTGTCAGAAGAGAGGGAAAAGACTCAATCAAGCCCCCGTGTCGACGACATGTCCCTGTGACCGGCTGTCTGCCTTAACTCCACCCCTCTGAGAGATTTAGACAGCTGCTAAAATGACTCAGTCTCGCCCTTTATTGGAAGAATGGCATTTAACCGCTCTCTGGCTAGTTAACGGTGCATTACACGTGCGTAGACGCAGACTCGGAGAGGTGTGTGAAGTCACAGAAACAGCCTGCTTTGAAATTTGTTAACGGATTTGGACATAAGAAGTGAATCCAAGCCCACCTGCTCGTTTTCTTTTCTCCCCATCCCACCCGTCAGCACACACACATACACACACACTCACACACACTCAGCCTTCACACGGTATATGCATGCATGTGTCTCTGATGCATGCATATACGTCTGTTTATCTAACCTAGCTGTGTTCTCTCCAGGCTCACTGTTCTTAACTGTTGGGAGTTTGAGAGTGAATCAGGTTTCCTCTGCAGTTTGATCTTCAGTTTTCTTTTTTTATTATTATTCTTCCTAGATATATTCATACAGTAATTAATCTTATTCTGATTATGATTATTCTTTGTAAAGCAAAATGTAGTGTGTGTGTGCGCGTGTGAATGTGTGTGCGTGTGTGTATGTGTGTGAGGATGTGGGTGTGGTCCCAAATGGGGGAGGATCAAGCCAAACCTGACACATCTATCTATCTATCTATGGATTGATCTATCTATCTCTATGTGGCCCTCTTCTCTTGCTTTTCCTGCCTCTCCTCCTCCCCCTCAGTGTAATTTGCTGTGTTTGTTCTTTGGAAGAAATAAAACTTAAAAAATAGAAAATAAAAAATGAAAATGCTATCACAGTAAACTATAATAAAACATTCTAAACTCTAAACATGTCATTTTGATGGTAATGTGGAGATGGAAAAAATACAGTGTTTGAAAAACTATGTGTTTGTATTTTCTGTCTCTTTTCTTGGCGACTGGCTCGACCTCTCCTGGATCCTCAGCGTCGGAATGAATCAGTCATGATGGGACCTCATGCTGTTTTACTCCGTCTGATTTAGCCAGTGAAATGAGCAGGGAGGGACTTGTGCAGTCTTTGTGCCGTTCGACCTTCAGCAGTCATGGAGATGCTGGTGCCTGGTGAAGGTCAGCAGGACTGAGAGTCTGCGTAATGAATGAAACATTTTTCAACTCATGAGCAGTCGAGTGGAGTGGGGAGGTTTGCATGTTCACTTCACGTGCAGGAGCTCTCAGCGATGACCTACAGGAAAAGCCTTTGTTTGCATGAACACACCACATTTTTACACCACTGATGTATTCAAACATGTTTGCACAGTGACATCTATGAGTCCATACACACTGGTTTGACAGCAGGGACTACAAACACATGGTCAAAAGAGGTGAAACGCTGGGTAAAGTGTTAATCCCACTGGTGACTCAAGTTGCTGCACCTGGAAGTGTTGGTTTGACTCTGGGGTCCTGATTTAAACTTTTAAATGAAAGAATGTGAAAAAAAATATTAATAATATAAATAAGTGGAATAAAGTATGATGATAAAAAATAATAGAAAATAATGAAGTTATAATAAAATAATAGATAGTAAAATAACAATAATTAATGAAATCTGAAAATGTCCAAAAAAACATTCTTAATTTATATTTCAAAGGTCTATGCAATGAAATGCAAGCACTAATTTACAGGGAAAAATGTATTAAATAGTTCTACTATGGTTTAAACTATATTAAAAGCTTTTAGACAACTGAAATAGTTCAGACAACATATTTGACGTTTCAATCAAAAATTGGATTGTTTTCAGAAAAGTGTTTGCTCATCACAGCATGTTTCAAAACACGGCATATATGGTAAGTAAAAGACAAGAAAAAGCCTCACTCCACTGATGAGGTGAATTTACAACCTGTTAGAAACGTGTTTGGTCTTTATTAAACAGTTATTTCAGAGAAGCTGAGTTCCTCAGAGCTGAGATGGGGTCAGGTTTAGACATGGCTCTGTATTAGAGATCACTACATTAATAAGCAAAAAAAAACTCAGATATGACTCAAATGGAGAGCCACTGTAGTGGAGATCACTGCATTTATTAAAACAGACATGACTCAGTAGTGGAGATCACTTCTGTTTGAGAGCACAGTTTATCTTGGATGACTGTTTTAGGGTCAGATGATTCAAATGATCTGGAAATCTGCATCATTTACTTAATATAGCAGGGGGGCCCTCTGTCTTAAAATCCAATCAAAACCAGCATCTTAGCTGATACAGAGATGCCAGAATGAGGAGTGCAGGCTCGTGAAGCCCACATATATGTGAAGGCTCTATTAGAGCTGAACAACAGATAACAAAGGTTCTGAAGCAACATCTTCTGTCACTCAGGAAATTCATTTTTTAAGGAAGAGCTCTAAGACAATGTCAAACCTCAAAACACCGCAGCATCACAGCTTTTAACCAGGGGAGTGCAAGGGTTCAGCCTACAGTCCCAGTTTCAACACTAAATGTCTTTGGATTCATTTTTAAAATGTTGTATAGGCTTGAAACAATTGGAAAACCATGGAAGCCTGTTTTATAATAATTGAATGCAGCATCTCAACTTTGTCAGAGTTGAGATGGTAATAGAAGATGACTTTGGCACACTTTTCAAAAGCACTATTTGTTAAAAAAAAAAAAAAAGAAGAAGAAAAAAAATAGAATGAAAAAGTAACGAAATAAAAATACTGGGTTTATTAACTGTTATATAATTTGAAAATTATTTATTGGGGAAGACCCTATCATAAGTAACTCAAGCGACTGAGACTGACGACCCCCTGCTGTGGAAATGTACACTGATAGGCCAATCCAAAAATGAGCAGAATAAAGGGCTTAAGAGACTTAATTGAGCTGCTGTGTAGAAAATTAATCTAGCTACGGTCACATGTTGCTGTTTACCAATTTAATCTGCCTCTTCTGATGCTGTTATTATCTTGGTTTAGTCACCTCAGGGGTCTTTAAAAGCCCGACCTATTGAAAAAATAGTCAGAAAATTCCAATTTTTTGGAACTGAGATGTTTATTAATTCTTTTAGCAAAATCCACAAAAATATTGCTTTATCACCTCAATCATGATATATGTCTTGTGTCATATTTGACTTTCTGGGCATTTTTGCATTCTATTATATTAAAGCTTTTTAGTAAATATACATTCGTTTCATGCAGAAAACACTTATTTAAAAAGAAAAAGTAACTATTTTAATGTTATTCTTGCTGCAACTTCTTGAGAATCAAGCAATGATTTTCCTGAAAATATGTGAGTGGATGATTTCATGAGAGTAGACATTTTGAAAAGGGCCAAAATACAACTTCAGCTGACTGTAGTGATATGACAATCCTCAAGGTGATAGAAAATGTTTTTTAAAATAATTTTAACAGGTTTTTGAAGAATCTGTTTATCGTGTTGATGAGATAGAGGTTTTTAAACTCATATATCAAATATGATACGTTTGTCAATAAAGAGTTACCAGAGAAATGTGGAAATCAGATAATCCATTTTCTGTTTGCATCCTTTTCACATTATATAATCCTAATTTTTATTTTTATTTTTTTTAAGTAATGGATGAAATATATGAGTTTAAATACTTTTTAATCATGGAAGGCCCTGCTGTAATGAGAACTGCAAAGCTTTGATTACATACTAACATCAGCATGCTATCATGCTAGCATTAAACTGTAAGTGATATTAAGGTTGTGCACCATGTTCAGCAGGTAAATTACTGTTTAAGCTTCATTTTATGAAAATAAGTAATTAAAGTTATTAGGACTTTCATCATGTAATGAATGAAAGTATGAATTAATGTGAAACCTTTATGGAAATAAATCCAGCCGTTTGAATGAGGACAGTCTTGGTTTGGTGTTGTGCTTCTACAAGCCTCCTGGTTATGTGAACTCTATTAATCTTTGTTATTCTGTCTTTTTGAAGTCTTCCAACAGGAAGGAGTCAAAGCCCGTAAGATGTCTTTAGGCCTGTCAGCTAAATGCCACCAGATAGAGAGAGGCAAACTGAGCTCTGTCCATTCTTCTGGAGCCAAGCAGAGTAGAAGGACACTGAATAAACTCTGTGACAGACTGTATACTGCTCACTGTACACCTCAGATCAGTGTATGAGGTAAAGAAGAACAATAAACAAGTGTCACAGTAAGTTTCATTATAACAACTGTTAAAAACGTGTCACCATTGTCATCAGCTATTGAAAAATGAGAATGTGATTTAAGGATTTCTGTTACTGAATCTCAATGTTTGGCTTTAAAGAGCAGAATTTTTATTATTGTTGTTGAAATAAACAATACAGGAAGACTTATTCTGAGAGAGATATTTGTTTGCTTAGGTTTTTTTTACATTTAAAAATGTTTAAAGATGCCTTTTCCCTTTTCACGAGCTACAGTAACACACAAGGAGCTCTGCACAGCATTAATCTACACATCTATCATAGATAATATAAACAAAAATAAAATATGTAGATATGAATGAGGATGCAATGCACAGGTCTCTCCATTTGTTCCAAAACAGAGCAGAGTCCATAGTTAGTCATGCACACTACTTGCATATACAAGATACAAGACATCTTTATTTATCATAGCACGTTTCAGAGCACAGAAATTTCATTCCAGTTTCATCCCGTCCAAGAAACATAAAAAGACAGTGACATATAACGGGGGGAGGACAGGAGCAGGAGAACTGGGGGTCATCAGCTTGCGCAGCGCCCCGTTTCATTAGGTAAGGTAGGTAGGAAAAGAGTACAAGAGAGAGGAGGGGGGGAGACCAAACCAGGCTCCTGTACTGGGGCACAGTGTGGGATTGGGAAAAAACACCTCAGCACATAAGCAACATAATAAACCATTACAACAAAAGTCAAAGACTTGCGTATTTGGGAGGGGGAAGGGTGTTGGGGAGGAAAGGTATCACAGCACAGACACTGAGGGGAGTGCAAGGAGCCTCACTTGGGCACGTCGCATCAACCCTCTGCAGACTGCACTGTAAATGTAGGGTTACAAAGTTCATGGATGCCCGAACAATATTCCTTAACATTCCCATGTTTCCAAAAATGTAAACCTAGGAAAAATGGGAATGTTAAGGAATATTGTCCTGGTCATATGTATGTACAAACATTAACAATGTTGGTTGTAATAAGCAGACATGCATGCAAACATGTCTAATACAACATTTTTAATGACATTAGAGATGAATTTTCAAGAAATTTTCCCATACTGAAGCTAACTGTCATGAATTCAGACATATTTGTCATGAGCAAACAAACATGCTGATATGCCTAATACAACATTTTTAAATGACACTCATTAGTTTTTAGTGCTGTAGAATTCAGGTATTTACATCAGCTTAGACATATCCTCATGTGTGTCCCTCAGCCCCCCAAAGAGTCCCATTCAGAAATGTCCCAGTACCTGGTTTAGCTTCTCTTCAGGTGGTGCCTTCTACTCATCAAAGACCTGGACCTCATCGTCTTCAGTGGCTGCTGTCTCCTTATGACTGGTCGTCGTCATCAGTGTCACCAAAATGTTTTTGTTTTTTTTTACAGAACAACAAAAACCATAAATGGTGAAAAACAAAGTTTTTTTCAGCATGTGTGAGAATATCATGCAGTTTGCTGGAGGAGCTTGACACAGGTGAGTCAGGAGTTAAGAGACGGGTCCATACACAAAACAACACCAATAACTTGATACTCGAATGCATATCTGAAGGTGAAAGACAGAGGATGAGGAACTTGTATTTAACAAGTACGAACATGTTTGCAGTTTATTACATCAAGGAGTGTCTAACGCAACATGTCATTTAGCTAACGAGACAATTAACCCTGTGATGCATGATTTATGGAAGCCTATGTCAAGGTTTAGTCATCAAGTGTTTCTAACCTTCTTCAGGAATAAAAAAAAATGTTTTCAGTTTTTTTTTTCTTTCAAATGTTTAATTTCATTCCAAAGGTTACGGACATGTCTACCACATGTGCCTGGTCATTCAACATCATACTGTGTGAACCTAAAGTAAAAATGAATTAAAATGTGTGTTTTTGGTAATTTCATGAAAAATTATTTCCTGTAATGCTTTGCAAAACATTTGAACATATTGTCTTACATTTTAACTTTGTATTGGAAATATACCCAGTGTTGCAAGTTGCTTTCTTTCGTGAAGCATGGTAAATCCTAATTTACTGGTTATTTGAAACAGAATGCTCAAAAATGACAGAATAATACTGTTAGACTGATGTTACCGTGGATCATTTTGTATTGTTTATCTCTAGTTTTTTGTTTGTGTGTTTGTTTTGATAGAAGTATTGACAGGATATACCAGCAGGAATCCACAAGCGTGTCTGTTGGGTGGTCATCTTGGAGTCAGAGAAAATTGATTTGCAGTTACAACAACTGACCACTGAATGAAGCTCATGGGAGAGTCAGTAGAGAGCACATTAGAGGATGATACACAGTTCCACCATGGAGACCACTGATTTCAGAAGACGGCCTTTGGCTCTGTTCACTCATTCTCCATTCATTTCAATAGGCCAAAAATGTATGAAAAATTCAGAATATTTCAAAAAGTACAGATGTTAGGGATAAACCCTTTACAAGCACACCATTCCTCATCAGTCTTAGTGTTTTACTTTTTGAATGGTCTGATTTGGTACAACTTTGTCCGAGGAGTAGCTCAGCATTTCAAAATTCAGCATCTACTGAAAGGAAATTCTAGTTGTTAAATGCATTCACCACCATACATCAGAGGGTTAAAAAGAGTTTTTTAAAAGTAGATAAAATGTATCCCCAAGTGACATTACATTGACATAGTGCAGGATATTAATGTAACAAAACAAAAACCCAATATTTTATCATTTTACTAACAAAGCCATTTATTGTTATCCATATTTAGGAGACAGAGGCCATTAAATCCAACAACAATATTAAGTCCATGAAAGTAGAAAAGTTCACCCTAAGGTTAAAGATGGATATATTCAGGATTAATTTAGGATGATGAATTTGAAATCTGATAATTGGTGATATAAATCAGCTTTTTGAAATGTACATTTTTAAAACAAAGTTGGAGTTACTGTTAGATGTCATTGCTTAACATGAGTAAAGGTGAGTGGGATTATATCAGGATGAAACTGCAGACGGCTTCTGATGGCAGTGTGTGACATCACCAGGTAGTGAGAACCAACCACCAGGTAAAACCAGTCAAAGTCATTTATGCAGAGATGAGGTGAAGACACAGGGAAGCTGCTTCACATTATTGGTCAACAATTTAGGAGGCAGCTTCTGCCACAGGGAGTCAGTTTGATCAGCTATTCAATTTTTTTTTTCCAAATGCATGCTGGTGTTTACATTTTCCACACCTCTCCAGCTCACACTGCAGGGCTCTGATTGGTTACAGGTCTGTCCAATTATCTCCAGAGGCATATCTGCATGTGGCACTTACTAATGCCCATGAGGAGCAGCAAATGAACAGATCAGAGCACACGAGCGCTCACACAAATGACACCGAGCTACAAGTATGTCATTTTAACCTCTCAAGACCTGAGCATTTTTCTTTTGCGCATCTTTTATTTCTCTTTGCTATTTAGGATCAGTAAGACCTAAAAAGTATTAAAACTAAGCTTGGTCTTTGTGCAGGGAGTAATATTTTTAGGGTTATTAGTTAGTCACTAGTTTTTAGTTATAAGTGTTATTGTCCTTAACTACACCTTATTCTCACTGAAATGGGTGTTAAGTTGTGATATCACCAAAAAATCACATGGGAAGTGTCTCAAATTGTGGCTGATAGATTGAAGTTTAAAAAGAAATGCAATGTCCACATATGTGGATGCCAGATCTCAAAAGGTTAAAAAGGCAAATATGACTTTTTCATG
This sequence comes from Thalassoma bifasciatum, assembly GCA_008086565.1. Lineage (NCBI taxonomy): Eukaryota > Metazoa > Chordata > Actinopteri > Labriformes > Labridae > Thalassoma > Thalassoma bifasciatum. The sequence continues at coordinate 194,226 of RPOG01000463.1, read as the reverse complement.
TTCCAACAATGATGAAGACTTTCAAAACAAGGAGGAACTTAAAGAGACAGCAGCTGAAATGAAGCGTTGTAGACGAAGGCTGAGATAGATGTTTTTATAAAGGCACTAGTCGAAGATTATTTAAAAAAATTAAGCTGCAAATTTACTGTAAAGCTACTAAAGGGTGAACGTAAGCACCTAAAACGAGCCTAAAACCTACTGTTTGAAGCAACTGATACATTTGTTTTTCACAACATTTTAATAGACTTCTTATGCAACAAAACAAATTCAGGGGGTGGGGGTGGGGTTTATGGTATTGTGCTTTTCAGGCTTCGTTCTGTCCCCCTGGTGCCTTCCTTGGTATTTTTACATGATACATGATTTAAAACTCAAAAAGAAATCCCTGTTGTTCTCAACCTGGTGATTTGGGAAAAGTCTTAATTCAGTCTTTGTCTGATACACTTTGTTTTACCTGCTGTCTCTTTGAGGCTCTCTTTCCCACAAACCCCCTTCCTTCTGACTAGTCAGTGCTCTGGAGGCCTGTCAGGGAAGGAGCTTTGAGCAGACTTTGGTGTTTGAGGCCCACACTTTCAGTGTGCCATTAACCAGTTCGGACAGGGGTATCCAGACTTTTTTCAAAGAGGGCCTCATTTGAATTTGTGGAATTTGCGGAAATGTCAGCAAACTCTACTATTGATCAAGGACCATGTTCTCCATTAGGGGGCGATATGGGCAAATTATGTCCGGATGTTTTTCTGTCAGGATCAGGATCTGGATTTGATCAGGATTGTTTTTCAAGTTCACACAATTTTGACCCACAAAAATCAATTTCAGCCTCAAAAATATCTAATCCTGCAATCAGAACTATTTTTCTGCACCAATTCATAACTTCAATCTGGTCGTGTGTCACACTATGATAAATCCGTTCATTTAAAGACGTCAGCTGTAAGAGATGTTGAATTTCTCCAAACTTTAAAGAGCTTTATTGGTTCATACAAGTAGCCTATGCACAGTACAAATGAAGTGAGATGTTACTAGAAAGGCTTTGGGTCTTTTATGACCTTGACAGAACATGTAAATGTACACATAATTTACAAAATGACTGATTACTGTGCCATATTTAAACGATGAAAGCTTTGGGTCGTATGAAAATGGACCCTAGGCTAGAATTGGCCCCTGGGGCCTGACATGAACATGCCTGGTTTTAATGATTTACACATTAGAGTATTAAGTTATAAAAAGTGTTGCGGCAACAACATACTTTCTGACCTGTTTAGTGTGTTTATTATAGTAACTTGCGATTTTCAGATGATTGAAAAATGTGGCTGGATATTTCATCAAAATGATAAATAGTTTCTTTAAAAACCTGTTAAAAATATTTTTAAAAACATATTCTACCACCTAGAGGATTGTCATATCACTACAGTCAGCTGAAGTTGTATTTTGGCTCTTTTCAAAATGTCTTCTCTCTTGAAATCTTCTGCTCACATATTTTTTGGAAAATCATTGCTTTATTTTCAAGAAGTTGCAGTTAGAATAACATCAAAACGGTTACTTTTTCAAAAGAGAAAATAGTGTTAGTTCTGCATGAAATAAAAGCATATTTACTAAAAAAATCAAATAAAGTAGATAAAATAGTATGCAAAGTGCCAGAGTGTCAAATATGATGCAAGAAATATAACATGAATGAAATCATACAGTCATATTCTTTGTGGATTTTGTTGAAAGGGTTAATAAACATCGCAGCTCCAAAAAGTTGGAATTTTCTGACTTTTTTTGATGGCTTGGGCTTTACAGGGTTAACTGTGATTATGTCCATACTTTCCCTGAGCAGGAACCAAAAAAAGACAATAGCTCCACATCAAGCAGATCAGACGAGCAGTTTGAAGTTTTTGCCTCCACAATTAGTATCAGCTCCAGCTCGTCTATTCAGAGTCCGTCTCCTGGAAAACATTGCTTTGAAAAATCATACTTCTAAACAGAGTTAAGTGTTTTGAGGTCCGGTTGTTGGCTGAAAGGATAAACAGGTTGTAAGAAATGTGACTAAGTGTATACACACAGGGCTTGGTGGCTGAAAGTAAACATCAAACTGCAGCACAACTTTGACCACCAGTAGGAAACGAGTATTCTTCCATCAGCATGATGATTACAAACCTTTGACTATCAGGAAGCAAATAATATGAAAGAGTTAATACCTGCAGTTATGAAGTGCCTGAGGGAAAATGCTGGTAATTTGTTCATTTTTGAGCTGCTTTGTAGATAGATATTGTTTTTGTTATCGTTTTACATTGGCTCTTTTCAGCTTAACTAAGTAATAATACCCACGCTTATGGGTTTTTCAAAACCTACTGAAATCAGCCAGGAGAAATGACTGACTTGTATCGTTTACATTAAACTGGAGGAAAGTCATATGTAACACTCTTATGGAAATCATCATTACAAGTTTTTAAAGTCTTTTAACACTGTTTTATCTAGAGAAGATATCCTTACAAAACTGTGAATTGAAATGTTTTTTCTGAAGTGAAGAGAAGAGGAAGTCGGCAGAATAAATGTTACAACTGTGAAACATGTTGTTGAGATAAGCAAATATCTGTTACTGCCACATAATGATGTTAATCCTCTGTGCTTTTGCCTCTTTGTTTCCTGTTGTTTAGTAATAACTCTCATTGTAATCTTTTAGTCTCTGAAAGTGGAAAGTATTGCGTGCCCATACTACTGCTCTTGTGTTATGTGAATATCACTTTAAACTACATGTGTGAAATATACTTTGACTATGATTCTGGTTGTAAAATTGTCATCTTACAAGTCTCTTTATTATTGTCAAATGTTTGAGTTTGAAAGAATAATTTCCTTTATAAACAACTGTCAAAGAATGCAAAACACAATCATTACATAAGCAATTAACTCTAAAAACTTTGTCTGGTTTAAGGATCTTTTTTTTATTTTTAGGAGCTCAGAAATAATGCTACATCAGAGCTATCAAATAACTTATTCCAGATATTCTGCATTTTTTTACAACTTTGTGGCCAACAAACCTCAAGCCACAGTCTAGTTTGTTTTTGTCTTTCTTATTTAATGTCCTTGAGGTTTTTTTTCAAGGTCATAACTGTTAACCAGCACATCATCCATTTAAAATGTTACAGAAATACTCATGTACATTTATGAATAGTGGATACTTGAAAAATTATGGCAGCGCTGCCTGACTAATGAAATTTGACCCCCACCGTGATATGAGTTGAAAAACTTCAGAAATATAGTAAATGGCAAAGTTTTGATTTGTGCTCACATAAATCAGACAATTTTCTTAAAGCAATATCTGATTTTCTTGGTCATGTTTTGTGCCAGGTCGTTGTGATAACATACATTCTCCTAAAATCAACCAGTCAAACCTGAAATAAAAAGGCAAAAAATTAAAAATAAACAAATTTAGGAGAGAAACCTGTCCTCTTCCCATCCCCACAGAAGATTTCACAGAGTCACACGGGCACGGCGGGGTCAGTGACCGCGCACGCTGCCTGTTTATCTGTATGAGAGGTCCTCGGGAGCGCGCCCCCCCTGGCCGAGGAAGGTGAGCGAGTGTCTGGAGGGGAGGACTCGGGAGCGCGACCAGCAGAGGGATCGATCGGATTAAACTCGATTTGAGTGAAATTAACACAAAGGAGAGAAGAGCAACACAACACCAGTCGGCGAGGTCGCGTACGCAAGACACGCCGAAGAAATATTTCATGATTACAAACAAACTTTAACTTTTTTCTTGTTTATTTATCTTTCAAACAAAAAAGGACCCCGGTGGATTTTTTTTCAAGCAAGCGGAGATACTAACCCTACTAACGAGGAGCTGATTTGATAAAAACGAAGTGACCGAGCTTGATGGGTAAGCTAACAAATACGCTTTTGAGTGAGCGCATTTTAAATTATCTTGGCTTGGATTCATTGCGAGTGATGTGTTTGATGTAAACCATTGTTTTTGAATGAGAATCCCGTATATTCCCCCTTATTAGTAAGTTTTCCATACTTTTACAACGCAATCGGACTCTTTAATTCGGCGTGCGAGTTGGCTCCTTCGCCCGATGAGTATTTCATTCAATACTAACTCACAGCCTTCAGGAGCGACGGGGCTTTATCCTCGCCACTTTTCTTTTTATCATTTCAACAGAAAGTCATTGAAGGTACATGTAGCTGCCATGCCGACATGCTAACAATAGCAAGTTTAGCTTCGCCACCCGCTGCATCGCTCTGTCTCTCCCACACACACACTCACACACACAACAGTCCCATTAGTTAGTTGAAAAGTGGAAAGAAATTTTTACGCCATAATACGGAGACCCCCGCGTTTCTGAGCCCAGCTCCTCGACAACTTGTTGAATTTTCTAAAAAATGAACATTTCGACTGACTTAAATTTTAAAGAGTAAGTGTTAGCCCAGTTAGCTAATTGTGTTGAAGCTTGTAGGAGACACGAGGTGGCTCGAGCGTAGAGGTGAGTCACTGGCCGACTCAATGAGCGGAGCTCGCGCTCACACACATTCCCAACGGAGAGCACTTGGAATAAACCGAAAAAAACCACAGTGCTTGTGTTACAATACACACATCTACACAAAAGTGCGAATACTAGTTTAGTTTTCCCTTAAATTGGTGCTTTTCTGCAGGAGGACAGTGCGAAGTGTCCGTGTAGTCGTTATTGGACGGAAGGGACAGAGCAGAGGAAGAGAGGGGGGTGACTGTGAGGCCAGGCGGTCATTTCTTACAACCGTATCGCTCTGCCTTGTTTTTATCCAACTCAATTCATTGTAAAAACACATTTATAAGAAGCCAAACACACTCTCAGACTGGTATACCGCGTTGGTGAAGCGGGGTTAGTGTTTTACTTGAGGAAAACCCGACGGGAGCGGATCAGTCCCTGGTCCGAAACGACGTGCGAACACCGCTTATAGGCTAATTAGCCGCCGCGCTAGCCGCTGGAGGTTAGCCCAGTGCTAGGACACAGAAGTTCAGCTAGCCTGCTAGCCAGCTCTCATCCCCATTGTGTACGGGCGAAGACCACTTAGTGCCCCCACCCCCACCCGAGACAGCTACTAACCTGCTCGGGGCGGTATCAGGCAGTGCATAGCTCTCGGGCAAGGGAATTAACTTTATTCATCTTTCCTTTTACTCTCTTACGTTTCAAAGTAACGCTCTTTCTTTTCCGCGCACTCGCTGCGAAGAGTTGTTTCATTGTGTTTTGTAACCGAACTTCGCCAAGCGCCTCGGTTACACTTGTTAGTCCATGTGGACTGGAGAAAAAGTAAATCTAAACACCTGCCGATGTCGTTTTGCTTCCTACAACACACATTTGAGTGATTCAAATGCTCTCGAGCCCTCGTCCTGCGCGTGCAGTCCATCTTTCCCGCACGCTGTCCTGCGAGCTTTTCCCACCGTGTGTGTATTCTGGTCAACTTGCATAATGGTCACCGTACCCCACTCTCACACAACTTTGGCAGCGTTATCTATTAGGAAAAAAAAGCACTACGCGTGTTATCACGGACATATACACACTCGCTGTTGTTTTGTTTCACGTGGTGGCTTTCTCGGAAATCCTGAGAGTAACTGGTTTGTTGTTTTACGCTCCTGTGTTTGCCATAGAGCTAGAGGAGCTTCTACCCCCACCACCTTGTGCTGTTGAGCCAAGATGGCAGCTAGTCATGTTTAGCGGGCCACAGAAGGAGAGATAAGAGGCCCCGACCACACACACACACACACACTAACACACACACACACGCACATAAACACACACTCAGGACACAACAGATGTTCAGTAGTATTCTTTGAGCCTTAGGGCCGCCATGGTTTCTTGGAGAGGTGGTAAACATGGACAGCGTCTTCATTTCATCAAGCTGCATCTAAGTTCAAAGCTAATTCAGCACGGGAAAATTTGTTATACTCACCTTTTAGGTGCAGCCCCAGTTTGGACTTTTTCTTCAAGCTGTGTGGAAAACCTCAGAGTTGGTTTCTGAAAAATGGAAAATAGTTTGCATTAAGGAAAAAATGTCACAATGCAAAAGGTGTGGTGGTAAAAAAAAGTCCCCTTTTGATGTTACCATGTACTGTAAGTCTTTCTTCTCCTGTTTGTGTTTAGATACGTTTAAATTATGCGTTGTAGTTTGTCAATTTCTGCTTGTAGTCCAGCGCTCAACATGTGGGCGACATACCCAGCCTCATTGGTGGAAAATCCCTCACTGGGGATGGGGATCCACCTTTGGCAGTAGCAGAACTCTTCAGCCTCCAAGCTCACAAAATTTTCTGTGAATACTCATACACTTTTTTATGAGCTCAAGTGTGCATCCCCAGCATCCTTCCTCATCACATTCTGACTCGCAGTTATAATAGCCATCGTGTTTTCATCACACGACTGTTTGCAGATATTGGTGTGCCCACTGGTTATCAGAGCATTTTACTCACAAACTGCTACTTTTTTCCTGCTACAGTTTACTGTCAATTAACAAACACTTACTTTTTTGCTTGTTTAGGAAAACTACAGGTTTTCTGTATGCAACTGGGGAGGCAGCACACACACTAGAGGCAGAAGGATTTAGCAACCCTCCATTGGTCATGCAAGGTTCAGCCTATGTTATTATACTTGCATACTGCTATTAAGTGATATGGGGCTGACAATCTTGTACATATACAAACAGTGAAAAATTAACTTTTCCCTTTGCAACAGAAAGTGACTTTTCCTTCCACTTATGATCTAGTTGTGCTATATTGTTGAGGTCTCCAAACTCATGAGATGTTGTTTTGACCTGAAGCAGGGTCACAGTTGTGAATCACTTTCATGACGACAGCAGAAGCTCTTCCATCAATCTTTTAAGCTCACAGTAGATATTAAGCTCCATTGACACATTTCTTTGCAATCTGTTAAGACTGAGAGCATCGTCCTTTCTTTTCCAGCCAAGAGGTGATAACTTAGTTATCCTGAATGCTATCAAATTTTCTGTTTACATAAACGTCTCAAGCCTAAACACCACTGATATATTAGCTCAAAAGGAGCTTGTGGTGGCTAATCTTACTTCTTAGAGGATAATTTCCCTACAAGAAATTGAGAAAAGTCCGGAAACTTCTTAAAATCTCGGTTTCATACCTCCTTCTTACTCTAACAGAGTTTTAAGGCTGTTACTATAAACGCTCCTCCTTATTCCCAGTTCTTACAGTAAACTGTTAAAAGCTGGGTCTACTGATGACTGCTTTTGCAGCTTCTTTTGTTTCTCACAGGAAGAACTTTCAAAGGCTTCCATTAAGATTGTGCTGCAGATCAGCAGGAGCTGCAGGAGGGTGGATGGTGTCCTTTAAGTCCCTGCTGGTGAAATTTACAACTACACTATGGCTTTATTAAGCAAAGACCAACAACCAGTACTCACAGATTCCTAATGACTGATAAAAAAAAAATAAAAAAATCAGATAATGCATTAAGGATAGACCAATTATCGGCTTGGGCCTATTATTGGCACAAATATTTGCATTTTTGATGCCTCTCTGTATCAGCTTTCTTTAAATTCAACAGCCCATAAGGAAACTAGCATTTAGAAGTAACCTATTTTCGCTCTGATAGTCTCATTTTGAGTTGTAGATTACGAATCAGGCATACACATAGGGAAGAAACTTTTTCAAAATCACTTAGAAATTCCTCACAGTCCCTTTAATAACACATGCTTTAAGGTATTTGGACAAAGTTAAGTGTTGTAGTTCGTATCATTCAAAATTTTGACACCAGTATTTCCCACTTACTGCAAATTAATATTTCCTTTTAATATCGATTACTGGCGTCCTTGACTACTACTTATCATTTGCGGCCTTGTAAAAAAACTATATCAGTTTTACTCCTTAATGTTTAATTTCTCAAACCTGATGGAAAGTAAAGCTGAGATGCAGTAAGTGAAGATGTGTATGGACCTAGAGTCTTTAGTTGCTACTTCAAACTTACATCACTATTGTAAATACAGAAGCAAAGACACTTTGACACCCCAGTTGTCATTTTATCTGAATAAAAACTTAATTCAAAGTAATTTTCTAACTGTTAAAGTATACATAAAAATAACACACAGCTCTTGAGACTAAATGCATTGACAAACTATCACACTGGTGTTTGTTGTTTCCACTGTCCAGTTTGCTACAAGTGAACTTAGTTAATTGTTTTAGCATATGTAATGCTACCTTTAAGAGGGTGTATCCCCACTTTCAGAAGCTCAGGTTGACAGTGTTGTTAAGAAAAGTCTCAAATTGTGTGCCTTTTTACATGAACATGGGTGACAGTCTGGTAAGAGTGACTGGTGAAAGTGAACTAGCTTGATTGTGCTGCAGATGAATTCTTTTTTTAATCAACTTGATCATAAGAAAAGTGCTCATTATAGAGTAGGTTCAAATGCTGGACTTAAAGCCATGGTGGAGTTTGCCTGGTTATCTGGTGCAAAGGACAATTACATTAGCTAATGGGAGGGATTGTGGAACATGAAATGAAGGTCTTCAGCCTTGTGGCACATTTTTAAAAAGTCTTATATTCATGTATCTAAAATGAAATTCTTAAAATTCATTCATTAAAAATCTTGTATGCTGGTCTTAAATCAATAACTTAAAATGTTGGGAAGGACTAGTTAACGTTATGCTTTTTTTCTTCTTTTGCTTTACTTTTCGAGAAGGAAATGTAGAGGCTTATTTTGAACTAACGGCTGGTATAAATGATCTGGGTGCTCGCTAGCCAATTTGTGACTGTGGGTAAATACAAATGTATCGAAGATTGCCTGGACAATGTCCGCTTGGATTGTAATACAATCAGATCCCCCAACAGTTGCCTGCATGTATAGTGTTTTTGGTCTTAAATTTTTATTAAAAGTGGAATTGAAAATGTCTTAAAAAGTCATAATTTGACCTGCTGAAACCTGCAGATACCTTGTTTATTAAAGCATAGCAGGGAGCAAAATGCAGCTTTGACTCATGTCTTGCATGTGGGGACCTCAACCTTTGGAGAGCAAGAGCCAAACTGAAGTATTAAACCTTTTTTGTGAAGAATAATAATTCAGAGCTGAAATCTGGTTTGGAATTGGCAAGATGAAAGCTTGCAAAATGAGGTGAAATCAGGTTAAATTACAACGCGTTGAAAGTTAGGAGTGAAGACAATTGGCCAAGTAAAAGTCCATCAGTTAGAACGTCTCTCTTTAAAACTTATAATCTTATCAGCAAATATCTCCATCCCTCTTCACCAATTTTAAATTCTTGAAGTCTTTTAAACTGCACTTATTTTGGTTGTCAAAGTTGAAGTTATGAAAGTAATTGAAAGGCCTTCCTCCCTCATAACAAGCAGAAGAGTTGAATTTTTGAAGGTTTTGCTGGTGAACTACAGCCACCCAGGCCTAAAAGTGGACATGAAGCTACAGTGAAGTTTTGTGCTCAGGTTGGAGAGCACCTGATTCAGCAGCGCTCCTTTCAAACAGCTATTGTTGAAAAGCTGGTGTTGGGTGTCTGAGCCAGAGTGCTGGTCTTTGTGAGGGTGGCCATTTTGTCTCCTGTCATCATGTGTCGTGGATGGCAGCCCCAGTCAGGAGAGATGAGAAGTAGTGCTGTTGTTAGTCTCCATCTCTTTCATCTTTCAATCAGATGCTCCACCCTCCATCCCCCCTACCCACCCACTCACCCACCCACCCACCCACTCTCTCTCAGTCTGTGCACGAGCTCCCTCCTGTTTTTCTCTACTTTTCATTCCCATCCTTTCCATCTCCCTCCCCCTCTCCATCTTTTCCTGCCTGTCTTTCCTCTCCCCTCCCCTCTCCTACCTCCCGTTCTCTCATTTTCAGCCAAAAGGTTAGCGGGGGTCTTTAGCACCGTGGTGACATTCAAAACTGAGTGTCATCACTGTCTCTCTCGCTCACTCTCATCCCTCCCTCTCACCTGTCTTTCCCTCTGCCTCCTCCTCCTCCTCTGCACTCCCTCCATCCCCCCTCCATCCTCCCATCCTCCTCCTGCAGCGAGGGCCTTCTGGACTGAATGCTGTGCCTAGAGGAGAGGCTGGCGTTAATACAGCTCTCAAGTGTTTGTGTGTGGGCTGTACGTGTTTTCTCTGTGTGTGAGAAAAGGCGACGGCCTGTCAAGTACATCTCTGACCCATATTTGTGGATGCCATCCTTGACATCTCCATGTCAATGTGTGGCCTTTGCTGTTTATCCTCCTCTTCTTTCTGCTGCTCACAGACAAACAGGCGAAGCTTCAACCTAAGACTCCTTATTAATTGGACATGAGAATCACTTTTCTCTCATCAGCTCCTGATTGAGCTCATTTCTGTAAAGAAAAGATGGAGGGTGATGCAGGGCATGTGGTTTTTAAAAAGCACTGTTGTGGCATCGTCGCATCCTTCCACCTGACCTCAGTTTAGATCATCATTTTTCTTGCTTGATGAATCAAGATTCAGTCAGAAAGGGGCACAGATCAGACGATTGTCAATTAGATGAAAGAAGAAGAAGATGTTCCTGTTTCACCTCCTGTTTGTTTATATTTTTGTCCTTGTGGTCTTGTATCTTGTGTCTAAGAGGAGAATAATCTCCCAGCTCACAGGCAGTGAATCAGTTTGTGTTTCTGTGGCAGGTGGGGCAGTAAAAGTAACCGGCTCTGGATCTGAAACAGACCTGCCTCTCTCTTGCCTAAAGGGCATGTCAGTATTTGTGATTTATTAGAAAGGTGTGTGATAGCAAGCTGGGGAGCCTGTGAATGTATTTTATGCACTCTGTTTGTGTACCTTCATTTTCTGTGCCTAAAGGGACAGGTCACTGTTTACATTTAAGCCGAATAACTGTATCAATGTCGTTTGTTCAAGAGTTAGAGTAGTTTCCTGGAAACAGCAGCAGTGGCGATGTACTTTTTAAAATTTTACTGTGCAAACAACCCTTCCAACATAACTTATGGTTTACAAGTATGCAAAAATCCAGGTATTGAAGGTCTGTTGCTGGGCAAGCAATGATATGAAATTCAGTTATATAATATACATAATGATGATGTATAATAATATCAAGGTAAAGTTACCTTTCAGATTTGAATGATCCCTGGTACCTGGGAACCAGGACTAATACTCAACAAGACTCATTTTCAGTACTTTTGTGTGTGTTCAGTATTTAAATTTAACATATTTCTCAATATTTAAACATACAGAAATATATCAAAACAATATTCAACTGTTTGTACTGTAGCATTGCAGGTGATTCTCAATTTTTTTCAACATGAAAACCCTAACTTTGAACTACATTTCAATAAATTAACTACAACTACACAGTGTTTTTTTTCTAAATAATGCATAAAAGAAATCCAGCTCTACATACACCATGCCTATGTACAGCATCAAAAATCACCTACTCTTCCACTGCCTCACAGTCAGAAGAATGCGTTTAGGTACTGAGACATTTGAAACTTTTGATTTTACGTGAATCGTTGCTTCTAACTGCATTGGGTTGATATCCTTGATAGTATCAGCACGCTGCAGTTATTGATTTGTAAAAGAATAATTCAGCAGTACATTACTACAGGTTAGACTATAAGTTTCCATACATAGGAAAAGTAAACTTGAATGTTGAACAACCATTTATCTTATGTAATATGCGCTGTATGATTAACAAATTAATAAATATTTTCCACTGTTGTTGAACTGGTGTAGGCACAGTTGAAGTCATTAGGGTCATCTTGTTGAGTTATTGTGCAGACCTGTGGAATGGATAAATTGGTGGTGAAGCTATTAACAGCACCTAAGTTATTTATTCAATATATCAATATTGAGCCATTGCATTTGAATTATTATATTACACCAGACAGGACAGGAATTTCGTCACATCTCAAGATTTCATCCAACCTCTATAACCTGGTGCAGATTTGGATTTCTTTTGAACATGTAGTTAGATGATTTTTTTTTCATTTATTCATTCATTTGACCTATGGCTGAGCTGCGCCACTTTCACTTACTGAGACAATTAGCATTCAGCGTTTGGCGCTATGGCAGGTGTCACAAAAAAAACATAGTTTTTGAATCAAATATCATCTAAAAGTCTCAGAAAGTGTCCAAACTATGCAGTGGATGGATATATTCATCATTTTATTGTGAAGAAGGTGGATATAAAGCTTTAGTTACAGTCAAAATTTACAGGTGCCAGTGCAAAATTGATAAACCACATCTCGTTGGCACCACCATCTCAGACAACAAGAAACAGGATCAGCATTGTTGTACACAATGATGTGAGATCTCCAAAGTAAAAAACCTACATCTCCTAACAAACAAAGTGACATAATGTGCATCACAGATAGGAGCTAACATGAGGCTAACTTTGGCTAATGTTAGAGATGTTAAAGAAATGTTCAATTATTTTCCAGCAAAGTGACAGCATGTTGCCTCAAATACGATGTTGACTTATCTCAGAACAGATCCTTTCATCGTCGTTAATTTAATTCACATTGAACTGATGTTGAGGTTTATTGCACCCCATAACATAATAACATAATACACCCCATCTCCCAGCCTCCCAGGATTCCTTGTGTCTGAATTGTTTGAATCTCATGAGCACAGTTTGACCATTTTTTAAACTTAAAATCCCAGAAAAAAATCATAACACTGAACAAAAGCACTCAGTGATGAATTTCAACGGAAGTTTGGCCAGAGACTGTCTGAGTTTATGGGAATGACTAAACACACTGTGATTGGCTCATCATGCATGAGGGTGGGGCTTAGTTTAATGTTTTTGATTCTGACGAACGCTTAAAATTTAACTGAAGCCGAGAATGAGTGTTATCAACTTGTGATGATCCCACAAATGATCACCAAACTATTCAGATGACTTTACTTTGAAGGCGTGTTGCTCTGTGAGACTGTTTATACCACAGTTAGTAACAGCCCCACACTTTAAATGTGTTTTTGAACCACTCTCACAGAGGATGTTCACAAATAATAGTGTAAACTCATTTTTATTGGGTACCTGTAAACGATGCTCTGTCTCGTATTACCTCCAGCTCTCAGTTTGGTGTCATTTAGAGTGTTTTGAAGAGAAACAACTGGCTAAAGATGATGTACCCAGCAGAAACACTCAGCTGAGGGCTAGAGCTGTGTGTAAGGGCTTTGCATTAGCTTCTCAGACAGAAACACACACGACACAAACACAAACGATGCAGACAAGGAGGTAAAGGAGCATTTTCAGGACATAACTCCATCTAGAAATCCCACATATAAGCCTGCTCCATATTTCTTTACAACTAACTTTATAAGCCCACTCTAGGATGTGAAAATCAGCACGCTCAACACTTCTTAGCCTTGAATGTTCGTCAGCTGTGCATCGTAAGTCTGAGAGAAAAATATGAGTCAGGAAATGTGCATCTTATATTTCAAGATTGATCACTAAAGTACACCAAATATACATTGAATGTTTCTTTGATGTTTGATGTAATGAAGGCGAGAAATCAAAGGTCTATGATCCAGTAATTTATTCACATCTCTTCCTGGACCAAATGGTCTGACTTAAATCAAAAGAACTTTTAAAAACAGTTTGAACGACAAACTGTACTTTGATTAAGTTAAGAATACTGGCAAATAATCCAAATTGTTGTTGATTCACTGAAACAAACCTTTCAACTCAAGTAAAGAGCAAGTGAAATGAAAACTTTAAGTATCTCTTAAACCTTCTTATCGTCTAACAAACGTGCACTTGGAACACTGAACCAATTTACCTTCAACGTGACTGTGGTCTTAAAAAAAAGAAAAGGTCATTTCTGACTCCTTTTAGTAGATTTTTGACTTTTTTTCAAGTTAGACTAAAGTCACTCGACAAGTCAACAGAAATATTAGACTTTTAGACTAGACTTTTTTTCAAGTAGTGAGTAGCGACTCTAATCCTCTTCTGTACATGTCTCTCTAATTTCAGAAAAAAGGATGCAGTAATAAGGGATGATTTCACCATTATCCAGATAATTATTCCCTCATTAATTTCACATTTTTGGGAAGTCCAAGACTGAGACACACTCTTTGTATTCTGGAGCTTCTTTTTACTCCATTCATCATCAAATTCACTATGTCAAAGGGGACTCATTCAGTTTTAATGAAAGACGTCTGCTACTTCCAGGATGGATGTCACAATTAATATTCTTGAAGATTTTAAGATTTGTTGTAATCACTTGTATGCATTTACATAATATTTCATTGAAGCTAAAAATTGCAATTCTTGATTTTATCCATTATAGAAGTAATGCTAAGATGTTGACCTGATTTGATTAAGTTTATGATGATATTTTTGCAATAATACGTTTTTATGTTGGTTTGGACTTTTCTATAGCTTTGAGCTTTTTTAAATGTGAGTGCAGTAGAAAAGGACAAATTTACAAAGTGCTCTCCAGGGAAAGATGAGATCTCAGGTTGAGACAGAAAGTTTGCAGACTCAGCTGATGATGAAACTGTGGTCAGGTGTCTCTCTTCTCAGTTCCGTGCAGGTTGTGTTAAACAATCAGAGGCCTCATTCTCGATTAAGACAAAGCAAACGCTGTGTGGTGGAGACTTCATGGTATAAATACACAAATGATTCTGTCTCTAAGTGACTGTGTGGACAACAAAACCAAAGTTTTGGGAAAAGCTGGCATCGTTTCCTCACCTTCAGCATGGCGTTGTTGGGTATACTTCGCACACGCTTAAAGATGGTGACTTGTTTGCTTACATCTGCGGGATTCTGTCAGGTTTGCTATGTTTACACAGAAACCTTGCTGTTCTTTATCTGGTTATCGCCTGAAGGCAAATATATAAAATGCACTCTGTACACAGTTTAATAAATGCTGTTAGCTGTTAGCTCAGGAACTATTGGATATGCCTGCACATTAGGGCTGGGCAATTAATTGCAAATTACATGAAATTGCTGTTGCAATATTCTAATACCAGACAGTACAATATTTCTACATCCTGAAATGTGTCAAAATATCAGCTACAGTTTTTGCAGCAGATGTTTTGTGTTCTACACCAGAGTTACACAACCCTGCTCAACCACAGAAACAAACTGTTGAACAGAGAAACTATACAAGTGGTGAAAAGTGGCAAAAACATTAAGAAGTAGCAATGAAATATGTCTCAGAGAAGCAGTAAGTGGCAAAAAAATTGGGAAATGCTTATAAAGTGGAAAAAATGGTCCAAAAGTGAAAGAAATGGAGTGACAAGTGACTGAAATGGCCAAAAATCAATAAAAACCAGCAAGGAAATTCCCAGGAAACTTCAAAAATAGTCAGAAAGCAGCAAAAGTGGGGGGAAAAGGGACCAAAAAACAGCAAAAAGTGGTAAAACTAAGAATTGCAAGAAAGTTGGTAGACTTAATAAAAAAACTTAATAATTGTTAGTAATTTGCAAAAGTGGTCTGAAAGTAGTTGGGGAAAAGAAGTGATGTCTTAAATGACCAAAAAGCACCAGAAACTCTGAGAAAACTTGGAAAATAGTCAGAAGGTAACAACCATAGTCCTAAAGTTGTAGGGAAAAAAAAGAAAAAAGTGACTTAAATGGGCAAAAAGCATTAACAAGTAGCAAAATGAAATGTCATGAATTGTTGTTGAGTCATGATTAACGTCAGTGCTCATTTCCTGCCATGTACTTGTTTAAAAACAGATAAGATTTGTGATCTAGAAATAATCGCTGAAAATATTCACAGTTTCAATACAGGGGAAAATACTTGCGAAAGCCTACTGGTCTGGAAAATGCTGTTCAAGAACACTTCCTGTGTGAACAGGATGTATTTGAATAAAAAGTGAGGGAAGGTGCTTTTAAGAACACCTGTGTATGAGTAGATGTAGCGTAGGGCAGGTCTTCAAAGAGCTGTGTGAGCACGTGGACTCTCTCTGTCCTCGTTCTGTCCTCTTTCTGGGCCTGTCTCTTGGCCCAAGTCTCCTCTGGGATCAGACTGGGAGCCGGCCAGTGGTTTATCCTACCACATGGTAAAGGCAGGGAACAGATTGGATAAACAAAGTCTTTCCTGCTGACCCCTCACTGCCTACACCCCCCTGAACGACACACGCACACACACACACATACACACAAGCACTGTCCATTAACGGAGCAGCCATGTGTAAAATAACCAGATTTTCTCGAGCTTCACTGCCTCTCTCTTTCTTCTTGCCCCCTCCTCCTACTCCTCCTCTTCGCTCTTCCTTCCTTCCGACCCTGAAATCCCAGCTCCAAACACAGGCCCTGCATCCCTTCACTTGAGTGTAATTACACACACAGCTAGCCAGCTCCTGCTCGCTGTTTTCCATTTGGGAACAAAGGTATAAATTATAGTGGCTTAGATCCTCGTGCTAACAGGAGGTGGCTAAGTGCTCATGTGCTCTGTGGAGGAAGAAGGAGATCCTGAACTTCTTCAGGTGTCTGCTCAGCTTCTACTGCTCCAGTTTGTTTCTCTGGCTGTGATTTGTTTGTCTGTGCTTGCTGGCCTGCCTGTCTATCTCAGTGGAGAATGGTGTTGTTGACATGGCAGAGATTTCCTGTTGTAAAGCCTGGAGGGTACAGACAGTTTAGCTGCCAAAGTTTCAACTGCACAGACAAGACTGTACTGAGCAGCCTTGGGCAAGTCTCTCCATCTCTGCTGCCTTTGACACGTTTGCACTTCAGACACAGAGAATACCACGCAGCTGGTCAACTACGTGAAAAATGAGCAAATTCTCTTCTTTTGAAAGAAAACCGTTTGACAAAACTGATAGTGAAGGAGCGACGCAGAAACAGCCTGAAAAAAACATGTCCTTGTTGCCTCTACGGTGTAAAAGCTCTGGAAATGAGCTTAAAATTTTGTCAAAGTTTGGGAACAGACAGGTGTGCCAGAACCGCTCATAAACAAACCAGTTTACTCCCCTTGCTGCCAGTATTCTTGCTTATATCACCAGTCGAGGCGCAATATTCACTCCTCTGTAACGCCTCACCTTCAGTGTAAATGTCACGGAGGCGTAATGAAGGGATCGAGTTTTTCTGCCGCTGTGCCAGCTTTGAGAATGGTTAAAGAGGTGTTACAGGGGTGAGACGCAGAGCTGAGCGCCGCTCTGAGTGTGTGTGAAGCTCCTGCTGCGTGATAAGCTCTGCTCTCTGCATCGCTGCAGCGCTCTATAGAGTCACAAACTTGGGCGGCTGATGCTCTCAGTATTTGAGGCTCGATGGAGGCAGATTGTTGTGTTGCAGAGTTCTGACGAACAGCTGTACTGAAAGTGATCAGTTAGATCAGCTGATCAGAGTTTGACTCAGCTTTTTCTGTATCTGTAATTGAGCATCTGCACTTCTTCAAAGGGACTGAAGTATGTTCAGTCTCACTGAGCTGAAGTCACTCAGGGAGGGGTTTCTGTCTTAATAAGTCTTAGTTTGTCTGAATTCTCTTTGGACCATAACTTATTGAAATGTTGTTCCTCACTATTCATGCTGAGAGTGTGCTTGGTATACTTATCTTCAAACCACATATTCTGAAAGTTTCTGATCAGTCAGCAGCTGCTTCCTGGTGGGTACCTGGTTTATCATCTATACAACGTATTCAAATGACAAAGTAAGACATTTAATCATGCAGAGTTCTTTAATTTCACCATTCCTTACTTTATTTTTCATCAAAATGTGACGAAGAGTCGGCTAACATTATTTATAACTGTTACGTTCCTGGTCAGAGCTCAGGACAAATATCGACAAAAATTGGCTGATTTTTTTTTTTTGTGGGCTGAAAGAAATATCGTTATCGTATCGTTATTGAGATATGAAAATTCAAGATATTAACAATGTAGATTTTTCCCAGCTCACCCTTCATGTAAAATTCAGACATTCACATGATTATTGGTGATTTTCTGTTAATGTTGATAACTGACAGTGCTCTCTTACCAGTTAACCCCACTTTCCACATCCTGTTATAAAATCATGCTTTTATTTTCTGAGAAATGGTTACTGTCACTTAACCCAGATTCATATTATATCATATCGATATCTAGATATCTGGCATTAATATTGAGATATGAAATTTTGTCCATATCTTTCAGCCCGAGACTCATTTAACAATTAATTTCATTGAGTAGTCGATAAGCCAAGATAATCTGGATGCACACTTTCATTCATGTTTCAGGTGTTTGTGCATTGTCAAAGCGCTGTCATGGGAGGAGAGTTTGACTTCACAGTTTGCACTGAATGTGTTTCACCAATTTGTTTTCCATAAAATGTTCCCAAACTTAAGAAGCCTTTGGGCGATTGTTTTGTGTATCCTGTGGGCTCCTCGCTGTATTTCACGTGAACTCCTTCTTCATCATTTCTGAGAATAGTCGGGCGATAATGCTGCGACCACTTCCTGTGGTAAACTGCATGTACAGTTGCGTTCTTATCCACCCATATTTGATTTGACCAATAGCAAAAACAACAATAATAATACATCATTGTTGATGATGTCAAATCCTTGGTGTGTCAGTTGATGGTCATCACTTCTTTGCACCCCAAAAGGTCTGGAAGTGATGTTTTCTCGTGTCTGGCTCTGTGTTTGGTCTGAGACCTGGAGATGGAGCCTCTTAAAGCACGCTCCCCTGTCATCACTTTTCTGACTCACCTGCTGAAGGAGCAGCCAGTGTACAGATACACACAGACTGCCACATGAATAAATGAACGAATGATATGTTAAAGTGCTTTTCCGCCACAGGAAAACAGTCTCCGTAGGAACTTGGGGCTTTTGACCTCTGTAGATGAGTAAAATTACCTTTTAGAACAGTCCTGCCAGGTGGAAGTACCATCTCCTCAGCTGTGATTGACTTGCTTTAATAACTCCTAACAATGCTCTTCTATGGGCCTGATGGTGTGAATGTGTCTCTGTCAGCTCCTGGTGTTCCAGAGTGTGTCAGGTATCCTCCTCAGATCAGTATTTAATGATAATCTAATGGTTGAAAAGGACGCATCCTGCTGAAAGTCTCAAATTAACAGGGTTGCTCTTAAAGCCCAAACACTGATTGATCTTTGCCAAAGCTTTTAAATCCAAAGCACTTACAAAGTTTAGGAAGTACTTACACTGTTCAGTCGTACCGCACTCAAGCACCCTTCAGCCCTGACGTCTGAGTCGTTTGGTCAGTGTGACCACAAGTAAACTGCTCAGACACGCTTCACTTCTCTGCCGTAGCACACTTCAGAGAGGTGTGCTACAGCGCAGTATCTGTGCACGAGCATAAGCATGAGTACGCAGCGCATACATGATGCAAGATCCTTGACTTATGATCACTGCGACCGCTCCTCTCAACAATCGTTGTAATCAATCGTGTGGGCGTTAAAGGGTCGGTGTCGGTCCAGAACCACGTAACATGGGCCACAAAGTAACTGAAGTGATAGAAAGTTGTAGCCATGTTGTCTGTGATCACCATTGTGCTGACTAATTAGATTGTGTCTTGTGAACAGACACTTCATAGTGTTGGGCCATGACTGTCTGCAATCATGCTTAAGTCTGGCGCATATTGAAGTAGTGTGTGGGGGCTGTACTTGCCACTATGGATAGCCAGAGTGATTGGGCCCTAAAATAACTTTGCTACTAGCACTTGTCTACTTTCACATGTTGAAAGACTAGTTAAACAGCTGATGAGACAAGAACGTCAGCCACCTTTCAAGTATATATATTTGACAAGCGATGTGATTGGTGAAACAAATCTGGAATCCAGGTTTAACCTGGAGGAAGAGTCAATAATTCATTCATTGGCAGCTAATGTTGTCACGGACTTTTGAAGATGTTGACCAATTGTTGCGCTCTTAATGTTGTTGTTCAACAGTATTACATCTATTAAAAGAACATTTCAGAAATGCACAGCATGTATAAATAAACATGTCGGCCAAGATGCAGTGTCTTGCTTTTGAGTCATACTTGAAGGCATTTATTTTTCAGTGATACTGTAAGTTTCTTTCTTGGTAACTCTGAAGAGTTTCTCACTAGATGCTCACTGGCTGTGGTGCCAAAACAAGGTCACAATTGTTTCAGTATCATGTCTATTTCTCTTCTACAGGGTGGTTCAGTAGATTTGTAAATGGAATTCTCTACGTCAGCTGTTGCCCTTGTGAAACTCCTCCCCTCTGTAATACTTTGCTTCATAACTGGAAAAAAATGAGCTTTTTTTCAAAGCTGAAACTTAGCTCAAGGGCTGTCTGTGCTTCTATATGTTAGACTGCAGAGGTATCATCCATTTCTTAATGGACTGACAGACAAGTCACACCACTGAGTGAAAATAGGCTTTAGCTGCATGTTGGTGGAAAATATTGACACAAAATCAGACTGGCTTTGCTTTGTTAGCCTCACAGCAGAAATGCCTAAGTGAAATAAATTTAAATAATTTTACAATAATAATATAGAAAAGTTATAAACAGCATTATAAATATACATTAAAAATGTTCTTTCTTTTCTTAGAACTTTGACATAAGACTTAGACAATAATGTTGTGAGGCTATTGGCTGTTTGTGTCCCATACCTGCTTCTCAATGCTCTGCTGTAACATGATAATCTAAAGGTATTCATTCTTGGACACTGAAGCAGTTTATGAGCCACATGATTTAAATCAAAGTCCAGACAGTTTTCTGCTTTTTATTGAAGTTGGTTCCATATTGGCACACATTTATAGTCCTCACTTTGTTAAATACTTGTATTCAAGGTCTCCTTAAACTGCCTTAATGGGTTTAGATGTGGCTTAATTCAGTTTGCTTCATTGTGTGTCAGATAAACACAGTTTTGGATGTTAGCCTTTCATTTTTTTTCACTTAAATTACCTGATCCCTTACATGGAGAATGCAAATTGCTTTGATTTGTAATGTGTTGTTGATAACCCCCCAAACATAAACACCTGGTAAATTGCAGACATTAAAGGACTTCTTGATTGATTACATTGAGCACAACTTACAGAAAAAAGACACAAAAGCTCAGTAACCTACATTGTAACTTAAGCATTGGGCTGAAAACTGTTGTTATAACATTTCACCAATTCCAGGGCGAGTTGTTGTATCTATTGTTACGTCCTAATTTGTAATTAAGATATGGATTCAGTCAAATATTTTTCTTGCCTGTGTTTTGATCAGTAAGTGAATGAATGTATAAGCAGTGTAACTAGCTGAATCAGTAACAGTCTAATCCCTCTCATCCCTGCAGAAGTTGATTGCTCCTTCATCTCCTTGCCTGTCAGGTGAGGTATGGAGTTGATTGGCTGAATCCATGTTATCAGGTGCTGACAGGCTGTACACTTCTGTGGCAGAGGTTTGGACAGAGCCAGGTTTGTTTCTGGTGGTTTCTGGATTTGTGCCAGAGCTGATCTGGTCTCTGTAGTCTCCTCACCATGAGGATACTGGGACAGGAAGAGGGGAGGTCAGCGTGGTGGGCTGACTGCCTCATCCTTTGATGAGATTTGGTGTCTAAACCGGCACACTGACCGTTCACCTAATTCCCTCAGCCGTGACAGCTGGGCTTCCACGCCAAACGGTGCGTGTGTGTGCGGTTTATGTTGGGTGGATGAACTTTTAGACCAGGACTAAAATGGAAAGATAAAGAAACAGCTGATGAAAGCAGGAGCTCGTCTCTTCATGACGCTCAGACTTAAGGAGGGTTTGTTTGAGAGAGGGGGGAGGAAAAGTGTGGAGGAAGCATCATCAGCTTTGTCCTTAAGTGTTATCCGAGGGGAAGATACTCCCCAGAGCCACAAAGGACACCAGATTAAATGATGTTGGCCTTCAGGGTGCCCGCCCCCCATACACACACACGTGCATGTGCTCCAGCACAGCAGAGGAACCTGCAGATGATGGTTGAATTTTGCACCTTCAGTGTGTTTGTGTCTGAAGTTGGCAGGAAATCAGTTTGTCTTTGATGTCACAGGATGTGAAATACCTCTATTTCTCAATTACTGCCTAAATATGCACGGGCACATACACCCAGACGCTTCGGCCTTCCTGTATAGATCGAAATGCTCAGGAAGTGATGTAACTTTACAACGATGCAGCTTTCTCTGCCTCTGATGTGGGTTGTAGCTTACACAAGTTCTCCAGGGGAAACAGCAGCAGCATTAATGCTGCACTGTGAGGGCTGTAAGTGTCTGCCCCTCTGAAGTCAAACACATTTTATCCAGTGATTGACTGGACCAACCTCTGAAATCTTCTTTCAGACTGACAAAAGTTTTTATAATAAAGTTAACACAATAAATGTGTTTAGCAGCTCCGTGCACATCAGTACCTCCAGAGCTGTAAATACACCTGTCACCTGTCCATAGGAGTAAAAAAAAAAAAATCAACTTCTACTAATTTATAAATAATATGAATAAGAAGAGTTAGCTTTAATGGGCCTAGAAGCTTGACTTCTGCTGTAAGCTAAACTAAGCCAGCTCTGTCCTGCACAGCAGAGCCAAGGTAAACACATTTTATGGTTAAGAGCTCAGCAGTTGTGGGAAAAGTCTGAAAATAAAAAAATATTTTGTTTTCAGTGTCATTTCTCACTCTCACTTTTCTTAACCCAGTCTTTGAGTCACATTTGAACTGATATGGTGCTGATCCCCAGTTCTCAACAGTGCACATTTTCTGTAATTTTGTGCATTTATGCAATTATAAAAGTTGATTTGTGTAATGATAAAATCTGGAAATATTTCAGTTTTACCTTCCTTTGCCTTCTCAATATAAAAACTTTAACAAATGGACCAAAACAACACTCAACTGTTTGTGCTGTAACATCCCAGTTTTTTCACAAATTTCATTAATTAAAACTTCACAGATAAAATAAACAACTAAGCAGTTTTTCATTTACTAATGTACAAATTAAAACTCAGTCCCAAGTACTCCATGTGCATGTGCAGCATGGAAAATCACCTACTCTTCCACTCCCTCACAGTCACAAGGATGCGTTAAGGTGTTGAAACATGGTACAGTTTGATTTTGTGTGAATCAAAATACCAATGGAATTGGTTCAGCACCTACAAAAGTACCAAATTCGCAACCCATCCCTGGCTCACAGTAGCGTCTTGGCTGAAAACATAAACATTGATCTGTTTTATTTTTCATAGGCTCCAATGCTTTTAGACAACTGCTGTTTGCTATAGTTGATTATTCTCATATTGTCAAAGAGGGAGTATTTTGTTATTGTCAAGTATTCTCTTTCTCTGGTGCCCTCTTACATGATTTACCGCTCAAAAAATCCCACTAGTGTTTCAGAGACCCTTATTTTAGCCTCTGTTTGAAACACTGTGATTGGCCCGTACTCTGGAGGCCTGTCAGGGGGCAGGGCTACAGGCAGACTTTGGTGTTTGAGGTCCAACTCTCCAAAGTGTCATGAACCAATTGTTATTAGATCCTAATGTGGTGACCCCAACATTTCAACAAGAAGATCTGGTGAAAATCTTAGCTGGTTACAGAATGGAACATTTTGATCAGTTTACAGACAAATTCAGGGATTCCTACAACATATAGATGTGATGAGGTTTTAAAATCTGCTCTCGTTTACTCTGAGGACCCAACATTTTTACACAAAGGTCAGCTGCCTCTGTCTTTACTGTAGACTCATGTAACCATATCACATTTTAATGTTCATTTTTATACAATCTCTTCATAATATCAAACAGAACTCTAATGTGTCAGGGCTCATCTGCTCCAGGAAACAGTTTCTGGATTCTTCTGTAAAAGCACATCCTTGGTTTGGCTCTGGAGTCAAATTTCTCTTAGAGCTGTCACAATATCCTCTCACTGACACCACAGAGGGGAAAGGTCGATAAAATGTAACGGGAAATGAATCTTGAATATCCTTTTCGCCTCATTCAGAATGAGCTGGGAGATTGGTAGGTAGAGCTGTTTGTTAATTATGAAATCAATTCTTTTATTACAATGAGTTGGATTTATGTAGGACATTTAGAGGGACCCAGTAGTTCTTGTTGGCAACTTATTCACATGCAAAAAGGAGACGGAAGTATCTAGTATCTAAAGTTCACCAAAGTCTGTCTGTACAGTAAATGGGACCCAACAAATTATTTGATGCATGTTTGATGGCTTCTAATTAATAATGACATTCACAAACTGAAAAACTTATTCTCTTTCTATTAAAAGTTGTTAAAAGTGGTTTTTGAAATTATCTTTTTTGGCACCTCCCATTCATTTGAAAGCACATGGTATTCAAAAGTGTTGAAAAATCTGCATACTTACGTGAGACATCATTTGATTTTTGGGGCATCAGTCAGAATGTAAAAGCTGTGTTCAGCGAAGTCTGCTTCAGATGCAGCTGTGTAGCTCTTTGTGTTTCCTCTATGAAGAGTTTGAAATCCTTGTATTGACCTATGGGACAGTTGAGCTTTCCCTTCGGTCGCTTTAGCAGCTGTGGTTCAGATTTTCAATCCTCGACCATAAACTGTTTCTTGATGGAGACGTTTTGGGTTAGTGTTGAGCACAAAATGTACAGCCCTGTGGACAAAGCAGGCTCCTGCAGGTTTCAGTGTGGTTTATTAAAGCTGTGGCCTTTTGATAAAGAGAAATAAAAGCAGCATGAAGTCATGCACATAGACGTGGGCTGGTTGGTTACCAGGTATGCAGCAGTTTGAAAAGCAGTGGTTTCAAAACCACCACCAGCATTTTTCATTTTACCATCCCTGCCATATGAGCAGCTCCACCTTTCTACTTAGTTTCAGGTCTTTGATAACAGTGAAACTAGCAGCCAGGACAAGAGATGATGTCAGGTGATCCATGCAGAAACAGAAAGGCTGACTTACACTTCGTTTTTCATCTGCGTAAACAATGATTCGAGAATAGTTCAACAATCTATCTGTTCTACTTTTTTAACTCACGATAGCTGATACTTTTTGTTGTTTGAAAGCTAGCCAGATAGATATGTGTAAAAGTAAAATGTAAAAGGTTTTACATTTACAGACTCCCAGACATTGAAAAATATCACAGTAGCACTTCTCCTGCCATCCTGACTGAAAAACTCTGTATGGAAAATACTAAGGGAAGTCTAGTTTGCACTTTCTTTCTGCAGCTTGTTTGTGGTTGAGAAATGTTAAAGAGAAATGAGCTTGTTAACTTCTATTTACACAACAAGAGTGTACACCCCTGTCAGATGTTGTGAACAACACGAGATGATGTGTTTCCTGGCTCGAAATGGGGATGGGGGTTTTGCCCTCCTCCTGAGCACACACCTTCAAACCTGCTCATCTTGCTTGAATGTCACATTTCCCATTCCATAATTCTTAGTGTCATCCTGAATGAAGTGGTCTGATAATACTCCTTTAAAACTGAGAGCGGCGAGGGTTCCCATCTTGTTGGAAACTGTAACATTCATCTCTGTATATAGTTATGGATTATCAGATCAACATAAAAATGGTAACAGTGTTTTAAGTGTCATACACCTCCATTCATAACACATTCACTGATGGCAGAGGCTGCTCTGTAAAGCACCATGGGTAAATGCAAGCAGGTGCAGTTTGAAGTACGGTGTCTCACCCAAGGACATGTGGTCAGTAAGGCTACAAATGTTTCTATACCAGCTCTTTGTAAATGTTGCACAATTACTGGAGGGACTCTTGATTGCAAATGGAAACATTTTGCCCATTTTTTCTCAGCAGCAGGTTTTGAAATGTATTTCTGATGCCCTGGACTTTATTGCAAAACAGTGCTACGATATTAAGTCAATGCTGCAATTGAATCTACAAATGACAGATTTTCTTAGAGCTGTCCTTTAGAAAACAAAAATTTTAAAAATACTAAGAGGATGTTCTGTTTGCATGCAATGAGGCATTGTCCTTCTAGTTCTTCATGCAAAAAAGTCTATAAAGCCCAAGAGAGTACTGCTTTACTGTGATCCTACAGCCTGCTGATGGTAAATGCTTCAAACGGATGGTTTTTGTTTTGTACTTGTGATTGTTGCCTAAAATCTCATTTTTGGGAAACACTGACTGAGAAACAGAAGGCTTACAAAACTTCTGCCTGTTGACATCCAGGATTAGCTAAGTTTGTTAGCTTGTTTGAAGCAGAAGGGATAAAAAAAATCAAATGTCTCAGACTTTTAGATTTCACAGTATGGATAGTTTGAAAGTTCATCTATGTACCAAACAAAATTCTTCTTGAACTGTAGAAGTTTCCATTTCAGCCTCAAATATTACTGTAAGATGTTAGTCAGGCAAACTAGATTCTGACTGAGCCTGAATAATTGTGAGCCTCATACATGTCAAACCTCAGCAACAGTGCAGGATGTAGTTTGGTTTAGCAGCATCCAGCTTGAGTTAGATCTCCATAATGTTTTTCAATTTGAGTCCAGCCTATAAAAAGATACACAGAGGCAAACATACTGTGATGAGAAAAGTGTAGCAATGCCAGTTGTGAAAGACAGAAGCAGCCCCAAATGCTTACTCAAAGGGAGATATCAGCTGTATAAGCTGGATCAACCCTTTACCAACTGTGTTTTAGCAGCGCTACAGTTACCTGAGTTGGAGTGTAGTTGCCGCAAATCTTTCACCAATTGTTTGATCACAAAAACTCAAACAGCATTTGAAACCAAAGAGTCGGTGCTGTTCGGGATATTTGGTTTACTATGGTAATCACAAGTATGGGATGTAGCCATGCAAAGCAAATCAACAGAAGCATGCTACGACGCTAAAAGGCTGTAACTCAATGAATTTTCCTTGTGAGCTGGGAAGCTATTCTTTGTGTCAACTTTTTGGGGTTTTTTTACTAAAAACCTCAAAAATCTATTTTGTTTTTGTGTTTTTCTCTTTTCACACTGTTAGCACTTCTGTACCATGTGCAGTAATCATTTTACAGATGTTTGGGAATTAAAATACACGCAAAAGGGGCCAAGGCACTTTGACATTATGCATTTTCAAACCATCTTACATCCATGATAACAAAATATGTTCATACTTTTAAGCCTCAGTAGGGG
This sequence comes from Thalassoma bifasciatum, assembly GCA_008086565.1. Classification (NCBI taxonomy): domain Eukaryota; kingdom Metazoa; phylum Chordata; class Actinopteri; order Labriformes; family Labridae; genus Thalassoma; species Thalassoma bifasciatum. The sequence goes on along the minus strand of RPOG01000463.1, from coordinate 167,379 downwards.
AACGGGTTTTAGAGTTTTAAACTTATCATAACCATGGAACAAAGTTGGAGTTACAGAAGCAACAGTAGTCCTCAGAGAGTTACGGTACTTTTTCTGTTTGTGTTTCACTAAACTAGTCATTTTACACTTGTTGATGCGAGCCATTTTACCTTCACGCCAAACTGGTGAGGTGAGGTATTCTCTGTGACTGATTGCTTTTTATCTGTCAGTCAGTCATTCAGTTGCTACCCGAGTAGTTTTCTGCTGACTGACTCCTGCACAGAGAGCCTCTTCGGCCTATTGGCTAGCTGGTTTCTTGTTGGCTGGATGGCAGCTGCTGCTGTTCAAACAGTTGCATCTGCTGGGCCTTTTGTTCTAACACACACCCATACACACTAGCACTCTGAATGACTCTGAGTTTGTGTTGGTAAAGAAAGAACTTCTTTTGTACAGCAGTAGAGAGGGTGGGGGAGGGTTTGGAGCAGGACTTATGTGAAATGTAAGTTTTCTTTTTTTTTTTTTTTTTTTTTTTAGCAGAAGATAAAATTAATCAGCAAAACTATTGTTTATTCTGCCATTGATAACAGAGCAGACCTGTGGAACTTGATGACGTCAGATATTCATCTCTCTGAGCTATATGACAGCCTTGTGGTCTCAGGTGTACCAACACTAACTCCCATGCTCCCCCCCTCCCCTCTTTCTCTCTGTAGAAACCTTGGTGAGGATCATGGAGTAGCAGTTTCAGATCTGCAGCTATCTGATTAGCTCCCCGCTGCACACCACACTTTCCTGCATCCAGCACCCTTCATCTGCACCCCTCCCCCCAATATGGCAGATCCAGGGATGCTGAGTTTGTTTGGGGAGGATGCAGGGCTGTTCTCGGATGGTTTGGACGGTTTAGGGGACTGCTTCCCTCAGCAGCCTCCCCCTGCCCAGTCTAACCCTCTAGCCCAGCAGACCAATGCCTCTCTAAACCATGACCACCAGGGAAACCGGGGCTACCACCAAGGGATGATCCACGGTGCAGGGACCGGCCCAGGACAGCCGAAACTGGGTCAAATGTATGAACACGGCCCCTACGCTGGCTATGATTCGCCAGGTGCCCCGGGAGGTCGTGTGATGGCCCAGAACGGTCCAAGTCAGGGGCAGCCAAACGTGAGCGGTGCCATGAATGGCATGGGTCCCCATTACCATAATAACCCCGCTAACTCGAGCAACCCCCACCATGGTTACCCGGGTGATGCAGGGGGAGGAGGAGGAGGCGGGGGTGGGGTTTGGGGCCAGCAGCAGCAGCAGCAGCAGCAGAGCAGAGCAGCTTATCAGCAGCCCCCGACACAACCAGTGGGTGGACCCAACCAGATGGGAGGATACCAGATGTCTCAAGGCAACTATGGTGGGATGCAAACTCCACCAACACCCAGTGCAGCTCGCTTAAACCAACACTACCCTCCACAGGGCATCGGGACCCCCGCCTCTCAGGATCCACCTCACTACCTTGGACATGTTGGAATTGGTGGGGCCCAGATGAGACACAGCCAGCCACAACAGCAGCCACAGTCACAGGGCTATCCCAACATGGGCCACACACCCCGGTACCCACACTCCCCCTCCCGACAGCCACCACACCCCCATCAGCACCAACAGGGCATGGGGGGGTTTGGGGGTGGCCAGTACCCAGGCTATCAGGCTCAGTATGGAACCATGGGACCTGGGATGGGTCAGGGTGCTAACGCTACTGTGGGTGCAAACACCAGCCAGGCCATGGGACCAGGGCAGCTTGGCCAGAGGTTTAACCAGGGATCAGGTCTAGCACCTGGGCAGCAGGGACAGCGGTACCCCCCTGGACCACCACTTCAACCTGGGGCCCATCAGACCCACCCTGCTCAAATGCAACAGCAGGCGGGGCAGCAGGGCCAGCCTATGCACCCCCTTAACCACCCTCAACACCCGCAGAATCTTCCCCAGCCTCAAAATCAGCCCCACCTCGCACCCCCAGCTCAGGGATCCTACCCCCCACCCTCATCCATGTCACCCATGCGGGTTTTGGGAACCCCAACACCTCCTCCCCAACAGGGCAGACCCCCCAGTGCAGGACTCTCTGGGACCCAGGATGTGGCAGGGTACACCCCCCTGCAGTCTCAGCCCAGTGCTATCCCACATCCACAGAGACCTCCACAAACCCCCCTGACTGCCCCACACCCTCAACACCAGCAGCCCCACAATATGCCCCCCAGTGCGGGGCAGATGTATCCTGGCATGGGGCCGCAGAGAGGCTCACAAATGGCTCCGGTCAGGCCACAGCTACAGATGCACCAAGGTAGACCTTCAACGCTTCTCTTTTTACTTTTTACTTTCTTACTTAAAGAGTGGTGTGAGTGTTTTGCTGGTGTGATACTACAACCCTCTTCCAGTCAAAATTTTATGGTCAAATAGTCTATATATATGAAGAATAAATGTTATTTCAAACTCAGATTGGGAAACTTATCAGCTAAACCAGGTTTGACACAAAAAAAAGAGAGAACTTGCGGTACTGTTGCTGTTTCCAGTCGTTCGTATTGCTGCACAGGAACTTTTAAGCATCATGTTAAGCACCCTGCTGTTTATGTATGCATTGTGTATTGTTAGAAATGTAATTAGGTTATTGGCATCGATTATAGATAATAAATGACAGTTAATTCAAATAACTCAACCAACCAATTTGTAGATTTCAGTCTGTGTTGATTCAAAGCATTGAATGAGTGATTTTAATCAATGCTGAAAAAGAGGTTTTCACCAGCAGCGTTTCCTCTTTTTATTCCTCCACCCCAGCTGTTCAGGTGTATGGAAGAATAAATGAGTGTGCAAAACTCTTTATCTTCCCCCCAAATTTTTACCCTGACTCTCCCTGGACCTTTTCTAACCAGTCCACTCTGTAAATGTCTGTGTGGAGTCTAGAGAAGCTGTAAGATGAGATAAGATGCTCTTTTATTCATCCCACAATAGAGAAACTCACAGAGTTACTGGAGCAGAATATATAATGTAATAATATTAGTGTAACAGAGAAAATGTCCATCAGTGATGCCGGTTAGACGTAATTCTCCAATCAGCTTCCACCTTCACAGGGTCCAGGACTGAGTTGGACTTCCTTATCTCCTGTATCCTGTCTGCTCACCACAGATGAAATCCTTCCAATGTGGTGTTGGTCTCTGGTGTTAGCTCCGTTAGCCATGAATATCACGCTGCACGGCTAGCTCGCCCGTGTTATTGGAGATAGATCTCACATTCCCCATAACGAAGAATTAAAGGACAGGTCGATGTCATTTCTTCTCAGCTCTCACCACAGTCCTGACGTCTTTGCTTCCTCCTCAGCTCACAGGGAACATTCAGCCTAGCACTGGTTAGCATCGAAATGCTACGGACTGCACACAGCTGAACTCTCATGTGTAAACAAAGCATCCATAGTTAGGGGTAGGATTTTTGGACACACACTGGAACAAAAACAGGAAAAATTGTCCTGCAGCCAAAAATGAGCTATTAAAAGTATGACAGACTCCAAATACAAAGTTAAGAGAAAAAATAGGAGAAAATAGAACAATCAAGAGAGGGATAATATATGAAAATACAAAACAAAAAAATCCCTCCAAATTTAGAAGATTCATACCCATCAAACAACAGTGTTTTTTCAGGAAAAAGAGCAGCACAACAAGATATATAGAATCATCTCATCATCAACAACAACTTTTCAAACAGAGACTCTCAGCATCTCTGCATGTTCCTCTGTTTTTCTACTCCATCTGCTTCATGTAAACATTTCTCATAGTACAGTCTCAGTTGCTTTGTCTACCATCATGTTGAATTTATTTCATGCATTCCCTCCTGAGATTCATCCCCTTCCCACCAACCCCTCATCCCACAGGACATGCTTGGAGGAAACTTCCAGAAAAAAAGAGCTTTTAAGAATTTTTAGGAGTGAACTTTTGGAATATGAGTTTTTACCTGATGTGCATGAAGTCCCTGCTCGCCCCAGCTTTGAGGGGTAGAAGTAAAAGGACAGAGGGTATTTTGTTTTGGGATAGTCCTCCAATTCGTGATTTGTTCTTATGTTCAGGGTCAGTTTTATCAAGAGCAACTGGCAACAAGGTTTTTGATCAGGGTGTCCAGATCCATTTAAATTTCTAACCCAAATACAACAATAAAACCCACCCACCTGAATTTAAAACCAGTCCAAATCTCAATCTCTTAAGAATAAAGATCTTTTTTTTTTCGATGTGTAATAAAGAACACATCTGTATAGCTCACACTGATTGCCTTTCAAGTCATGAAAACCACCAGAAAAGTCCAATATCAGTGTTTTCCCTAGCTGAAAATGAGGTGCTGGTGGTATCTGTTCATGCGCACACAGGTGTACATGTATCAGAATATCTGAGAAATCTGTGCCCTGAACTGATGGTGGTGAGGAATATGATATGATCGGCCATCACCAAATTCTCCCTGGAAACTCCTTGATTACAACCATGAAATGTGAGCAACCAAACACCTAAATCTGATAAATGAATTACCAACGTGAGTGCAAGAAAACAAAAGTTCTTTGAAATGTGAAAGCATTTACTTTTTTGCCACATAATGTCAGATACTCTGTTGACATTGTCCCAGAAATATTTTTTACATAGAAGCCCAATTGAGTGCAAACAGATGTATTCTCTAAATTGAGTTTTATAATGTGATGAGTTGTTGGTGGAGGACATTGTTGTTGACATAATGCAGCCATAAAGTCAGTGGTAACTCTCTGTCTCTCTTCCTGAAGGGCCTTTAGATGCTCCCATCAGTCAGGGTGGAGACCACCGTCTCCTCCAGGCTCAGCAGCAGGCCTCGAGAAGTGGGCAGCCCCAGCAGCCCGCCCCCATGGGTTTCCAGGGTCCGTCAGTGGGTCAGCACGGAGCTCCAGCCTCAAACCAGGCCTTAGCCCCTCCTGCCCAGAGTGCTCAGAAGCAGCACACACACCTGCCCCCCCACGCCCAACACCTGCAGAGCACACCTCCTACCCCCAACCAGGCCGCCCACTCATGGGCACCTCCAGCCTCTGCCTCCCACCCGCTCTCCTCCCCCCCTCTCACCCCACAGAAAGTGCCTCACGTACAGGTGAGTCTCCCTCGCAGAGTGACTTTGATGTGGTCGCTGTTCCGTGTGAGAGATCAAGTCTATGTGCATTTGTTTTCATGTGTGGGTGTATTTCATGTGAATGTTTATTTTTCATGTGGGTGGGGGAATGTGTGTGTTTAGAGTGGAAGGGAAGTGTGTGTGTGTGTGTGTGTGTGTGTGTGTGTGTGTGTGTGTGTGTGCGCACATAAATGTGTGTGCATATGACATTTGAGAACGCAGCGGAGCACCAGGCACTGGTTCACTAGAGGTTTGTGTGTGTGTGTGTTTTGTCTTTTGTGTCCTCTTTCAACTGTCTGTCCTTTGTGTGTGTGTGTGTGTGTGTGTGTGTGTACATGTGTGTGTACATGTGTGTGTCTGTTGGGGTGGTGGTGGTGGAATTTTGCAGCTGTTTGTTTCCTGTGAGCTGCATATCCTGAGACATGTGTGCAATACACACACACGTGTACACACACAGAGGCGCCACCAGCATAATCTCTCCTCCCTTTTGCTCCCCCCCCCTCGTCTGTAGAGGAAACCTCCCTTCCTGTCTCTCCCTCCTCCCCGTCTCCTCTCTTTCCGCTCTCTCTCTCTGCCTGCATGTCTGTCTGTCTGTTGCCCTATCCATTTCAAGGGGGTGTCATCCTGTAGTCAGTTTTCTGTGGATGCATGTGCAGAGAGACAGGTAGTTTGAAAGCAGAGAGTGACAAAGGAAGAATGTGTGAAAAGAAGGTGAAGTGCTCCAGAGGGTTAGGTCTTTGGTGAAGGAGAAGGGGAGCAAGGTAAGGCTGGCTGGAGGAAGTGAGCAGATCTTGGAGGTAACCTCCATGTTTGAGAACAGTTGTAAGCCTCCATGCTTTCTGCTGCTGCTGTTTGCGTCATGTGCCCTGGGCTTCCATTAGCTTGTTTTGTTGCTCAAAGCCCCCTTTCTCCACTGACCCATTCACATACAATAGCAGCCCTGTGGTCACAGACACACTAACAGGGCCACTAGTCTTTCTTTCCCCTCTTCCGTTCTTGTTCACACTGGTCCTCTCTCCTCGCTTAATACTCCCCCAACCCATCTCCAAGACGGGGTCGCTGCATTTTGTGGTTGACATTTCAGCCGTCACACTTAATTTATCAGGCACTCCTGACCTAGATGCCAGGTTGACTGGTGAGCCCCTCTCTCTCTCCCTCTGCCTGGGCGAGCTGCATGTGCCGCCCTGGCTCCAGTTGTAGGCCAGCAGCCCCCTTTATCACACTCACTTAAAGACACACACGCCGCCACAGTCACTTGGGATTGTGTGGTCTGAAATGGGATGGCAAGTGTGCCGCAGGGAGAGAGGATAGCCGAGCTAAGAGGAGCACCTCGAGTGGTGTCGGAGTCGGCGGCTCAGGATGGGAATTCTCTTCATCTCCCGTGATACACAAACACTCACACGTCGAGCTGGTCAGTCAGTCATGATGACTGTATGTCTGGAACTCTAAGCTCCATCTGCTCACTAAGCATGGTTATTACACACACACATACACACACACACACCACACAACACACACACATACACACCACACAACACACACACACACACCACACAACACACACACACACACACACGTGTTGTCAGCAGCTCAAGGTCACAGCTCAGGCAGAGTGCTGTGCTGTGACCTTTATTCTAAATCGCACACGCAGATACTCACACACACAGATACACACACTGTTGCGTGCAGCACTCTAGATGACATATAACATGCCTGTCTCGCCCCTCCCCCGCTTGTGCACGCTGTCAGGGAGCTGCTGTGCCATCTAGTTTGCTGTGGCTCTACAGCGTCGAGTGAATGCTTCTCTAATAGTGATCGCTCCTTCCTTGTTTCTTGTTTGTGTGTTGGGTAAGATCAGTGGTGAACTATGGTGGTGGACACTGGTTTCTGTTAAAGCACATTTTAAAACCGGCCCTGAATCATGTTTAACGTCACAGAAACTTGTTTCCTTGAGCCCTGTCAAGCAGTGTTGACATATAGAAATGTTAGCTGTGAAATATTCCACCCTCTATCACCGGTGAGGAAAAGTAGTGGCAGCACTCATGCAGTCATCGCACCAAGCGCTTTGTGAATGCTTCATAGAGGTTTTAGTGGTTTAGAGATTCTTATTGTAAACCACCAGAGCTGCCGGAAGAGCTGAGCCATGCGGTGCTGCTGCAGAGCATCCTTCCACAGTGAGCTGAGTGTTGGCACAGCACATTTACTGTATCACCCTGTGTGGTTGCTCCACTTTCTAATATGTATCGATTATTTATACTTTGCTGTGTTTAATGCTTACAGTAAAGAATTGAGTCTTTTGAATTTAATAAGAATAATTGATGAGACTCATGGAGCACTGCTCTGAATCCGTAAAGATGCTTGACGTCCTGTGTAATACAGGTAAGCAGGGAGCTGAGGTCATGTGCTGTCGGTTTGAGGCGAGACAGAGTTGCGGATGTTTGGAGGGAGAGAGTTCACAGAGTCGAGGCTACGATGGTAAAAGCTCTGTCCTCTGAGACGGGGGCAGGAGATTGGCATCTGATGATTTGTGGTGTCGGGGAGGGGAGGGGAGTTTGGTCAGGTGTGAGTGTGCAAGGTTAGAAAGAGCTTTGTAGGTGATGAGAAGGACCTTCAAACTGTTGATTTTTTGACATACATTGATTTATATTATAAGGGCTTTAGTAAACCAAAGGAAAAAAAGCTTTGTTTAAAGAGTTAGACTTATTTTAAGATCAAATAGTCATTGGAAAATGGAACAAAACCACACTTAATCTCCAGATCAAACTTCTCAATAATTTTGTCATCAGTGCTTCCTGACTGACTTTAGAAATAATCAGAACAACGCTTTTCTTTTGAATGTCATTGTTTTTTCTAGTTACAGTTGACACAGGGCTGATGCACTGACATGTAGTTTTGGAAAATCTAACTACTGGATTAACCAGTTAACCCATGAAGAAAGCTGCTGCCAATTTCTGTTACCACTTTGATCTCTTGAATAAGTGGTTTGACTTTAGCTAATTGAAGTTTTAAAATAAAAGAATATTAAGAAAATGATGTAAAATAATTATAAAAATGAAAACATGATAATAAGATATAGGAATAATGAAATGCATAACTATATACGTACTAGAGCGGTTTAAGGGATGAAACTCATGTGCTGATTTTACAGGGAACATTTTTGGATTAAACCAGTTAGCTCTAATATCAACCAGCCTTGACTTTTTTTTACTTACTTTGGCTGGTCCTGCGACTTACAGTGAAGTGCGACTTGTATATCAAATAAAGTTGCTGTGCTATTGGATGAAGGATTGAAAAAGATGGCTGAATTCATACATGAAGAATCTTAGTGAGGAAATATCTCCACGGCCCTGGCGGCTGTACACTGGTGGAGGCTCTGATCTCTGGCATGGACAGCCTGACAGCTCCAGGTGTGTTAATGGGTGCGTATGAGCAAAGAGAGTGAAGTGTGAGGAGTGCACGCCGAGAAGAGAAACTGGAACTTAATTATGGTGTAAGGAAAAACATTTTAACCCCCTGATATACAAATTCCTTTTCAAAGTTACATGTAAATAGTCCAGAGTGACGCATATGGTAAAATACAGTGACAGTCCAACTTTTATATACTAGCCTGTTCATAATCCACAATTTAAAATGAGGTTATCAGCATCAAAATTAGGCATTTCAAATACTGTCATTAAGAGCCATGTTATGTTTGCTCTGCTTGGTCAGGTTGGAGTTGGTAGATGAGCACGAGTAGGACATAACCAGGATGCATTAATGTTGCACGCTACAGACATGTCTCAGAGCACCTGGCTGTGAGAAACACTAAACAGATTATCTGCGTACTTTATGGAATCTAACCTACAAAGTGAGTTTTTAAAGTTTGATTGTTGCCACTTTTCAAGCGATAGCTTGACACGTAAAACTAAAAGTAAATACAGTAGCTTGTTGTGTTGCATGCAGGGAAAAGTAGCTTTTCAAGTGTATGTTTATGAAGAGGTATAATTCAGGTTTAAGGGAGGAAAGGATGTGAGGACAGATTGACAGACGAACAGCTTTTTCTTTCCCTAACCTTTAGGAGCCCTGAGTGTTTCTGCATGGTCCATTTAACCACCCATCAGACTCTTCTTCCAGCTGTGCTCCCCTTCTTCTACTTTCTAAACCCAAGTCCACTCATTCCTGTCCTCCTCTGTGTCTGAGAGATAAAACTCGACTCTGCTCATCTCCTTAGTCTGTTGGAGTAGTCACGCAGCCATTCATAAGGTTTAGTGATTCGTGGATTGATTTATGGATCTCTTGATCGACTTCAGCTGTAATCATGACCTGTTTGGGGGCTGAATGATGATCCTGGTCCATTAAAGAGCAGTTTTTTTTTTCCTCTCCTGTTGAAGAATTGGATCAAACCAGTACAAATCTATGTAACAGCAAGCAGAGATGATGCAGGGTTGAGCCTGTATGTGTGATTGTTTGTGCGTACGCTGTGTCTATATTGTCGTATGATGATTGATTATCTTATAATCTTGGCAGGAGGACAGATTTATCTCTTGGCACTGCTCGCCTCTTCTCCCCCTCCACTGGTTGGGTGTCTAAATGGTGCAGTAAATGTGTGTCAGCAGGTGTTTGTGCGTGTGTGTGTGAGTGTGCAGCGGTTTGTATAATGTGACCTTGCAGTAGTTTGGCTTAAATTGCGAGTGTGTGTGTACATTTGTATTCGCCTGATGGAAGTGGACTTTCAGTGATCGTACCCCAACTCGCTCCTCTGAGTCAACACAACCAAGTTATGCTAAGTGTGTGTGCCTGCACAGAAGGGAGCTGCTCACACACACATGTGCGCACTCACACACACACACGTGCACACTCACACACACACACACACACCTTGTTGACACAGTTTTAAACACACAAAAGTGCACATGTGCACTCCACGTGCACATGGACAGACTCTCAAAGGCATACTCACTACACACACTCACACACACACACACACACACACACACTCACTCCCTTGCTTCGCCTTTTTGAAGTATGGAGATAATTTATTCGTGTCATGATGCCTGATTTCCCATCTGCTACTGGGACCCTGAGCAGCTGGAGAGAGAAGGAGGGAGGGAGGGGCAGAGGAGAAGTAGAGGGAGGAGAGGCAGCTGGAGAGGCTCCTAACAGCTGGTAACCAGTTGCCTGTCACAGAAAGCTTACTTGGGAGCAATAAGGATCAGGTGGTGGAGAGAGAAGGAGAAAGGAGACGCAGAGCAGTGAGGAAGGGGGAGATGAGGTATGGGGCAGTGTGTTTAGAAAGGTAAGCCTGCTCGAGGAGGAGGAGGAGGAGGCAGGAGAGTAAGGAAACTGTGGTGAGACTGAGAGAGCCGATGAGATGGAGGAGATGTGCATGGATGGAGAGACACCTCCCAACTCTGCTCCCCGGGCTGACAATTCAGCGAAGGGGAGCAGCAATAAGTTATTAATAGCCAACCAGAGCTGAGGTGGAATTGACACATTTTATGCTCCATGTGCTCAGATTTGATAAGTATCGTGATCTAAACCAAGCTCTACATTCTGGAAACTGAGTCGATGACAATGAAAATGAAATATTTTGGGCTAATCTAGGAAATGAAACCCAACATTTCTCTTGAACTTGGGTTCCTTTAATCTAAAGATTATTACTAGGTGAACTAATGTCCTTTTAGAAAAAAAAAAAATTCAAATTAGAGCTTATTTTTGTAGAGCTGCAAAAGAAGTGGAGCATTTTTATTTGACACTGGTACAAGACAAACCATTCAAATAAGAGCTCTCCAGTCATGCACCCTCCGTGTTTGAATAGTTTTCTATCTGAAAGAGAAATGAAGCCTGTTTATTGGTTCTCCGGTTAACCCTTCAATACATGAACCTCAAAATGCCTGCCTGGACTGTTTTGTTGATTTTGACTGTTAAACGGTCCGAAAGTGCACTGAGAGTAAGCGCTGAGTCTATTTTTTAAATTTGTAAACTTGGAACTTTCAATTTCTGTGAGTAATTTCCAATTTTCTGCATGTCATTGGAGAGAAAAACAGTCTAACTGAAGAAAAACAAAAACAGAGAATTGGATTTTAGAGGTTTAGGGAAGAAAAACACTTCAATCAAATAAAGCAAACAAATGATACAAGATAAACTGAAATTAGAACATTAACAAACATGTGTACAATAACATTTATGAGACTTTGTCTCTTATTTTATAAAATAAAAAATGTTTTTGCTAGCATCATCAGATCCCTTAGCATCTCACAGCCTCTCCCTCTCTTTGCAAAAAAGCTACTTGAAAATGACTGCCCCTCATCATGATATTAAAACAAACTGAAAGTAGAGGAGAGAGACATTCATACACTCACGCACACTGTAAATTACAAAAAGGCATGGCACAGTATTTTATTAAGGTTAGCACAAATTAAAAGCCTCAAATCAGACTACCACTCTAAAAAGAAGACTTTAAACACTTTTGAAACAGCAGAAAAACTTTGTGCGCCACGTTAAACATGCTGTGACGCACACACAAAGTACAAACAGCACAATACTGTGTTCAACATTTAAATATGCTCAAATTGTAAGAAATGAGACTTTATACGCAGCTCTTAAAAAGTCACCACACCATGCAAATGTCAATCTACACAATCACATATTTGTTCCTGAAATTCTTCACATCTAACGTTACCCTCTCACACATCAAGTTGCTCCCTCACATGCTTCTTGGAGGTTTTATAACCTGGAGGATCTTCTCTTTGGCATTTTTCAAGAAACTGCTCTGTTCCTCTGTGCTTCTCTTTTACCTTTTGCAGGCTTCCTTCAATGCTAGAGTGAAAACTAATGTAGTGGTCACATATTGGTGAAAGAGCAACGGCTAAGCTTTCAGAAACCATTGGAAATTTTCTGATTGTGCAAACTGTTTAGGAATAAAGGAAATTCAGAGTGTGCTTACACAAATGTGTTGCTGCCAATACATCCAGTGTTTAAGGGTGAAGAGAATTGTATTTTTGTTTTTTGCAGATTTCTTTATTCAAACAAACTAATCCACATTTTTGTCTTCTCTCCTCAGCATTCCCCAACTGACCCGCCAGGAGATGCCTCAATGATGGTTCCTGACAGGTCGACAGCAGACGCTGGCGCCCCCAGCCAGCCTATCAGCACAGAGCAGCCCAGCAACCAGGAGACCAAGCCAAAAAAGAAGAGGAAGAAGAAAGCTAAAGTAGTGGACAAAGAGGAAGACGAGGGGGAGACAAAGGACGGGGAACAGGAAGTGAAGTCAGAGTTTCCTGCTACAGGCAGCGATGCAGGTGAACAGGTTACCGGCACGGGTATCGCACAGGAATGTTCACCACCGGTGGAGGAGAAGAAAAAGCGCAAAAAGAAACCAAAGGAGAAGGCAGAGGGCAAAGAGCCCAAAGAGCCCAAAACACCCAAGACGCCCAAAACACCCAAGACCCCCAAAGAGCCCAAGGAGAAGAAAACCAAGAGCTCGACGCCCAAGACCAAGACTCCCAAGAAAACCAGGTATGAGATGTGACTGTGTGGTTTTGATGGTTTCTCATTTAAAGTAAAGTGACTTAAATCTGTGTTTTCTCTGGGCACTTGAATTATCATTAGCAATTGTTGCCATTTTGGAAGAAGAATCAGTGCAGTGAGTAGTGACATCCCTAGTGTGGGCATCTTGCTTTTTTGCAGACAGTAACAGGGCGCCCACTGTAAGTTTAATGACTTAAAAGATAATATGATGGAAAATAATCACCTGGTACAGTGTGAGCTCATAGACAATGAACTTTTCAGACCCAGTCTGGTTATAGAACCAGGAAAGAAATTCTTTATTTTTGCGGTAAAATCAGCTGTTTTGGCTCAATGTGGATTCAGCTCTCTATGTTTCTGCAGCCAGCAAGTGGTGACCTGCGCCAAAATTGGCTGAGGAAGCCAGAGTGAACAATGGATTTGATGCAGTGTTAAACTGTTATTTTCATGCTAACAAATTACTGTTACAGCAGCGGTATTTTACAGAGAGTATATGTCATGCAGTGCCTGTGATCAGGTGAAAGTAGAGGAAGCACATGCAAAGCTGCTAAACATCTCATGGATTCATCTCAATGCATAATAGCTATCATACAGCTTTCATGTGACAAAATCCAGGTATTAAAAAATTATGTTGTCCAGTGCAACACTTAGAGGAAAAGCTTTTCCTTTAGCTCTCCCTGAGTGAAAGTGCGCTTTAGGCTTTAGGGTCAGCTTATCACCCTGTTTGACTTCTAGTCGAGTTCATTCTCTGACATGCTAGCCACATTGTTGTGTGGGGGGGCTGGTCACGGCGGGCCAGTTGCACATTGATGTTGGTCTGGTATCAGCAAAAAATGAATATTGGCTCATATTGGCTGCCTATAAATCCTTGATACAGGCAGCCCATCCCAGAGTCCACTCCATGACTTCTATCTAGCAGCGCTCAGATTCAGCGTATAGAGCCCACATGATCACAACAACAGTGTGTGCTAACAAAGTAACAAGGAGTAGAAGTGATTATGGCCGTGTGGTGTCTTACTGGAAGAGAAGAGGTTGAATCAGGACCCCTCTAGTTGCACAGATTGGGGTTGTTTTTGTTTATGATTTGGCAGACACCAGGTTTGATCTTGCCCGCCTCACGTTTTTTTAACTGTCTATGGACCATTAGACGATGAGACTTGCTTCAATCTGATTGGCTAATACAGGCTGTTTTTCTTTTTACTTCTGGGTGAGACAAGGTGAAGCTGACCTCTGAGCTGACAGACAGGAAGAGTGCATGACACAGTATTACACACAATAAGAATTTGACAAGTCAGGCACTGTTTTGCTTCTCACGTGCAGCCAAAGCATAAGTAAGCGGATGTAGTGTTTTGAAAACAAGGAAATGAAAAAACAAAAAAAAGAATTCAGTGGTGAAGCTTATTTACATTTTATTTACTTTTGGTGTAGGGGACCAGGCTTTCCTTAAGGTGAAAAGCCGCCACTGCAGCCAGCTTCTAGTGGACACTTGTTGAACTGCAGTTTTCAGCATTTACTCGTGGGCTGCACATTTTTAGACTGGGGAATGCTGCTAGGGTTAAATTCAGTGGCTAAATTGTGGTGGGAGAATTAGGGAACATGGCATTTTTGTTAAAAAATAATCTGTTATTTTAAGTTGGAAACAGCATTATGGTGATTACAAGTGACACATCTACACGTAGGCTGAATGTGAAGTAGATATGAGTGTTTATGATCATCAGTATCAGTAAAGCAGAGTTTATCACCCCCTCACTCTTCATCTCTATCCTCTAACTTTTCAAACTGAGACTTTGTCCTGCTCTTACTTCCTGGGCTCTTTGTGCCCCCTCACCCCCCAGTGTCTGTGCCTCCTCTCAAGCTGCCAAAGCAGAAAGATGGACGAGTTAAAAGCCGAGCGCATGTGTATGAGAGGGTCAGCGGTGGCTCCACAGTGAAGGTGGACCTGCTTCAGGCTGTGGAATGTGTCAGGACGGCCCCCATCGCTCTGTCCATCACCCTGCCCCCACCCACGCAACACCACGAAAGAGAGGGAGGGTCTAAGCAGCAGGCAGGGGTCAGCATGGGAGGGGGGGTTGGTGTGGAGTTATCAGCCATGCAAACGTGTGAGTGTGTGTGTGCTGATGGTGGGGATGGCGGTGTGTGTGTCAGAGGGGGCGGTCATTTCTGTGTGTAAGTGTGCTTTGGGGGAGGGGTTGTTAGTAATCTTGTGGCAGAAAATGGCGTCTAATGATATTGAAGGCCATGTGGCTGACCCCTCACCAGCCTCAGCTGTGTGAGTGTGTGTGTGTTGGAAATAGGACAGAGAAATGTGATCATAGGGGTGTGTGTGTGTGTGTGTGTGTGAGTGTTTTGGTTTGCTAGTTATTTGTTGTGTAGCTTTCCTCCATCTTGAGGGGCTGCCTGTAGCTCCCAGGTTAATTTAGCATAATAATGGCTTCTGGCCATTCACTGCTCCTCTAAAATGGTGGACCACTGCAGTCACCCAACTATGTTCTTTTATTTCTGCTTTCTTTTCCTCCCCTCCCTCCCTCCTAACCTCTTCCTGTCTAAGGAGAGTGCATCCTTTCATCCTTTCCTCCTCCACACCCCCCATCTCTCCCTCTTCCTCTCAGTCTCCCACTGATTCTAGGTGCAGCCTGAGCATGGAGGTGGTAGTTGTTCCTCCACTCTTCCATGTTTTCCTGCTCACACGTGGACACCACTTTTTTCTTCATATTTAAATTGAGTCTGGCCTGGTTCCTGTGAGGTTCAGGCTAACATCAGCTTTGGTTTGGTCCTCGTCTTTCCTTTGGGTCTTCAGGCCTAAAAGTGTTCACTCAGTCAGCTGCTGCTTTGATTCTTAACTCTTTTCTGATTGTGAAACTCCTCTGACAAAGAGTCTTGATGGTTAATTGATGGTTATTGGTGTTGTTGAATTGTAGGTTATAGATGCACTGATCAAACCTTGGCTTTAAATATTAGTTAGATACTCACTCTCAAAGTCAGGTGAAACTGACAAGGGGCCAGTCCTTTAGGCAAATTTTTTTTACTCCATCTATTGTTTATTTTCTCAAATAATTGATAAATCATGTTTAATTTTGTAATATAACTTGTCTGGCCTCTGTTTTACCTCATAGGCTAAAAAGTCCACACATGTTAACTTCAACCTGTGTAACTTTACCCATGATGCTGCATGTTGACATAATTTCTCCTTTCAATGTCAAATAATTCAACAAAAGACCCAGCAAATAACATACTAAACAATGTGACTGAAAATAGTGTTGTACTAACAACAAATTTTGTGGTCCAGCCGATTAACATTTAATACTAACTAGAACAGTTTGTCAGTTATTGTTAATTTTCTAAAACACAAAGTAGTTCATAACTAAATTTAAAAAAATGTATGAAGTATTACCTCTTTAGACCTCATAATTCCTATCATACATGAGCTTTACATTGAAGTCAGTTCATATATTTTTGCTTATTCACACATTAGAGTATGTTCATAGTCTTTCCAGAGAGAACTATTTACATATAACTTCTATAAGGGAGAATTTGAATATAAGGAGGGTGAAATATTTCCCCTTCAGCACCTCATATCTGCAGGGTGCATCTTTTAGAAGTCTTAAAGTCATGTATCAAAAATTCAGGCCTTAAAATGTCTTAGATTCACTGAAAATGTTGTATGCTGGTCTTACATACCTCACCCAAAAGGTCTTAAATTTGTCAGGGCAAGGACAAGTTAATGTTTTATACGTGTTTTTTTCTGGAGAAAAAGATGTGTACTACTTTCTTATTAGCTGCTATTATAAATTATCTGTGTGCTAGCTGGCCAGTCTGTCACTGCAAGTAAGTGCAAATGTTTCCAGGATTGACTGGACAATATAAGATGCCCAAGCTGTGTTTATCTATATCTAGAGTTTGTCATATTCTCAAGGATTTAAGGGCCATCAAGTTCACTGTTCCTAGTTAAGAACATCATTCTCTTTTATGAAATGACGTTTTAAAGATTTTAGTCTATAAGAGGACATTACAACTCAGCTAAAGGTAAAAAAAAAAAATTAAAAAAGTCAGTGCTAACTGTCTTTGCTGTTACTCACGCAACCTGCTAAGGGAAAGGAAACAGGTTTCTTTATTCTTAATAACAGCCTCAGTCTAGTTACTGGCTATCAGCTCTTAAATGCAGGATAATGCTGCTCCTGATGTAAATATCCTGTTTTCTGAAATCCATATCAGAGGAAATATTAGGCTATTAAATAATAACTTTGACATGATTCTAACCTGCCACAAAATGATCATCTGGTTTTATGCAGACTGCTACCAAAAAGACAGAAAATAAATAGTGACACAAACCCATCAGAGCTGATTAGAAGTGTAAACTAACAAATATGTGGATATTATTACATTTAAAGCAGAGGAAGAGGGGTATTTTTGTCTGAGGAAGAGGCGGAAGAAATGAAACATTGAATAGACCATCACTTAGTAAGAAGGATGAAGAATTCTTCTGAAATACTGATTTTATTGTGTTCTTCCTGAAATGATTTCCAGCTAAAAACATGTTTTGAAAATAGACAAAGCTCCAAAGTTTCCAGCAAACACTTCGTTGTGTCTGTGAATACTTGACCAGTTCAGTGAGTTTATTGTAGCTCAGGTGCAGGAATAATCCCTGCAGGCTGATTTGATCTCCGTAAAGACTCAGAAATCGCAGACACTCTTGTTTTTTTTTTCCAGCAGTCAGTCTGGGAGGTGTGTTTCTGTGCACGTGTGAGCAGCCCAGAGAGAATCAGGTGGTTTGCATGACCACTCAGCTCACTTTTCTCCTTTGACCTTGGCTTGTCTTGCTATCAGTCTTCCCCTCTGCTCTCGCTCACCCCCTCTTGTACGTCTACCTCTCTCCTAGGAAGCACATCTATAAATAACCCGGCTCTGGGCTGCCACACCCTTCCCTCAGCGTGTGTTTATGTGTATGTAGGGGTGATTTGTTTGCAGTACACACACAAAAATGTCAGACATGCATGCAGGCAGCTTGCTTTGTGTGCAGACGTGTGTGCATATACAGCACTTTTTGAACGCACACATATCCCTGTGTGTGTGTGTGTGTGTGTTGCTTTCTATTCACTAGTGTCAGGTTTGTCGTCATGGGTCAAGTGTGTGTGGGCGGGTTTTCGTAGTATGACTCATCACATCAGGAGGTGTCCTTTAGCCCCGCTCTGTCCATGTTTTTGTCTGTCTGACTTTTTTTTTTTCTTCTGTACCTGCACAGACGAAACTGGACTGGGCAGGATTTAAATCCTCGTCTCAGGGCTCCACATGAGTCTGATAATTAAACTCTGACTTTTGAGAATATTGATTTCGTCCTTACTTGATCATTCTGCTGCACGGTGCTCAGCAGACAGGGTGGTGTTCAGTGACATTTAAGTCGTTTTCATTATAAAAGAGATTTTTTTTTTTTTAACCATAAAAATTGACTTGATAATGATCAAATTCAGTGAAGTTTTGGATCAAACAGTCAGAAAATAAGACAAGAGGAGCATCAAAGTCACCTTGACACCTTTTGGATTGTGACAATGCACTGTTATTCAGGCCTGAAAGAAAATATGAATCACTGACACTAAGTGACACCACGCAAAAGCTCCCACCCCAGCAAACTGACCATGACACGGGTCGTCTTCAGTCGTTGACGGATAAGAACGAGCTCCAAAGTAGGTTATGTCATGAGCTATGTATAAAAGCCTACTGATTAAAAACAAACAGCAAAAAAAGAAAAGTAGAGGGGGTGGCTGCATTTCTTCTCAGCAAATGCAGGATGTTGAAATACTGAGCCCCATGTCAACATACAGCAGTTTTTTAAGGAAAGGCTCAATTTGAATGTAAAGGAGCGGATTTCTATCAGTTATGAAGTCCTGATATTCATCATTTCAACATAATTACTGTTAATTCCAAAACATAAGTGGCACTGATACATAACAGAGATCGCATCAGTACTCCTGTACTCACTGTTGACCCCATTATTTGAGTAACATTTTGTTACTCAGGCATTTTTCCAAGTGCTGCTTTTGGCTACAAAACTAGAACTTATAGTGTTTCGTGACCCAGCTTTTTATTTTTGCCTAACTGAATATATTAGGTAGAAAACTATAATACGGGATACAAACAAAGGACTTGTACAGCCACGGCTTCAAGTTTTGGACACACTCAGCCAGATTTTAGCAGAAACAACTGTTTTATAGCAGCTACGGCAACTCTCTACAAACTTAATTAAATCGAAAACACAACCACAACAAATACGGAATCATCAAACAAAAAATCTGTGGGTACTCAAGTACTGGCAATCTGGGTAATAAGAGTAACAGAGTATAGGTAGTACTTTAAATCCCCATCTCTAATACAAGAGTCTTTTTCCAGGGCCTATATCATGTAGTTTCTGAGCAACTGTTGGTCCCTGTCTGCTAATGGCTGTTTCTCCCATTGCTCTAGGTACAGCTATGACTGTTGAACCCAGCTTATGGTCACTTCATGTATTGAATACAGGAGATTTTTGGATCAGACCAATACTCCAGAAGATGTGTTTTCTAAATACTACAAAGCTTATTTATTGACATGCATGATTTCAATCCATAGAAATGAAGAAAAGCTGCTAAAAAGTGGTGTAACCTGGTTATGTTGACATGGCAACCCCTGGTTAAAAATAGGAAGCTTTTGTGAAATTACTGACAAACCGCAGTTTTGGAAAAAGGATCTTTACATTAAAAATAAACCTGTTTAAAGCCTGGTTCAGGAGCCAGTTTGTCTAAATAGCTAATTTTTGTATCAGGAAACACTGAACACAGGTTGAAGTCATTGAACTTAGGAGTTTTACCAAGAGGATGGTTGATTGTTTACTGACAGGTGGGCACCCTGTCTATGAAGAGTCCAAAGGCCTCAAACAAAGCGAGGTTGAGTTCGGCATTTTCAACATTGCCCCTGTCAACGTTAACCTTCAAAACCGCATCAGAAACAGTTGGATGACGTCAGTGCAGTCAGTGGTCATGAAGCATGTTTTGCGTAGAAAAGCAGCCGCTTGCTTCCTAAAGCCCCACCTCCGGGGGTGAATATCAAAATGCAACAAACTTCTTTCAGCATTTTATACCGGTTTATTGGTCACAGTGGTGTTTAGGATGCAGCTCAGTCTTTACATAACAAAAGAGTTCTTTAAAGTGTGTCGTATACGCCCAGTTTTACGGTTCCTAAAAGGCTTTTTATATGTGACGGTAGAAGCTGAGAAGCTAAAGTGTTTTAGGAGTGAGAATGTGTGCTGGGGTGATATAAAGAAGAAGGTGATATTAGAAGTAAAGAGTTGGAAAGAGAGCGCTAAAAGGCAAGGACTGAAGAGATGGACCGAGCAGAAGTAGTTTGGGAATTAAATGAATCGAGAAGGGCTGAGAGGAGAAGTGTGGCCATGAAGAAGCTAGGAGGAAGAGAGGGGAGAAGGCAGCCAAGTGTGTGTGTGTGTGTGTGTGTATGTGTGTGTGTATATGTGTGTGTGGGGCCAGATGGCTCCAGCGTGTGGCGACCAGCCAGAGGAACAGGTGCAGGTCACATGACCAGCCGTTACCACGGAGATGGTGATTGCTCTTGGCGTGAGGATGAAAGGAGAAGGGCCCCAGGGACAGAGAGGGGGCGAGAGACGTAGGGAGAGAGGAAGTGAGTGAGTAAGCGGGAGGGAGAGATACACAGAGCGAGCGAGAGAGAGAGAGGGAGAGAGAGGGTGAGCAACCTAGGCGCAGAGCAGAAGAGAGACAGATCCAGGCATGTGGTCCTGCAAAGGAAATAACAAGCAGGAAAATAAAGCAGCTCCACATTTTTGGCTTTCTGCTCCACCATACGTTAGCTTCTGGATGTTTACATATGGAACAGGGAGTGAATAATGCAAAAGTACTTAAATCTACCTATAACCTCACCTAAATACAGGCAAATTGTTGTCTCAAGACACTTTCCGGAGAGAGCATTGCTGTAGTTTTAAACATAACACAGTCACTGCACTGTGACAGAAGGAAACAGACAACAACTTGGATTTCAAACTCACTGTTTCTGAGACTGAATAGCTACTAGCAACAGCTCCAAGGTGGTGAAGCAGCAGAAAAAGGTGGCGAGGTTGGGAGGGAACACCCAACCCGTCGTGACCTCACCTTAATGCTATGCTGAGTCAGGAAAGCTTCCTGTTCTAAAAACCTGATCAGTCAATGGATGGTGTCATCATATAGGACGAATAGGGCGATGAATCTGCTTTGGTTATCTTGAGGAAATACGCCATAATCTCCTTATCGTGATTCAAATTTTGTTTTTAGAGCGTGAACATGCAGACAAGCCAGCAAACTACTGAACTGAGTATGATCAGCGTTAGATGAGCGTTTTATCCTCTGCTGCTGATCTCATTTTCAGCATTTAGCCTCAGTTAGCGACTTGAGAGTTTTGAAAAGTAAATCAAATAATGAGCAGTGTCTGAAAAGAAGACTAGATTCAGTTAGTGTGCATTTGGATGTATAAAGACGGATGCTGAATGCCCTCAGTCTTCCCTTATGGTGTTTATTCACACACTGTAAGAGCCAGTTCCTCTTTTTTTTCCATGCCAGAGATTAGAGGAAGCCTGGGGGCCTCTACACCCCTCCCCCTGCTCTCTCTGAGGCCTCTCTGTCTGTCCCTCACTCTGTCTGCCTGTCTCTCTCTCTTTCACCCCCCTCCTCCCTGTGTCTCTCTTCCTTCCCATGCCTGTATCTCTCAATCTTGCTCCCTCCATCCCTCCTCCTCCTCCTGGTCTTTCATCATATTAACCCCCTGTGTGCCAGAGCCTAAGGCACACTAATGATTTCTAAATGGATAAATCAAATATGGAACTGCCCTGGGACAGTCAGACGTGCACATGCACACGCACTGACACACAAGATCTACACTGGAGCTCTCCTTGTAGTCTGTAAACTGTGAAAAGGCTAAGCCTTTGGTTAATGGTGTTTTCTTTGTAGAATATTAAGTTTGTCTCTTCTGTCCCAGCAGCACCAAGAAGGTTGAGACTGAAGGCGGGGCGAGTGTGGCCAAGACAGATTCAAAGAGGAAGAGAGAGCCATCAGTCGTTGATGATGTGGAGGTGAAGTCTCCGCCTCCTTCAGCTCCTGAAGATGAAGATGATGATGGAGTACAGGTAAGAACTCCATATAAGGGAAGTAGAGTATTTACATGCATGCTGTATGTTGTGCTCAAAAAAAGTCTTTGTAGATTCCTCTATATCTAAGTTCACTGAGCAAAATGGGGTCTTTCTGTGATGTGAACCAGCCTGTTGAGCAACTGATCTGAAGTGTCCAAACTTCTGAAGGAAGGCCACATTGGATTAAATTAAAGCAGCTTGTACCGACGTCTTTATTAACCATGAAAGTAACAAATAAATGCTTTATTTGTTGAATATTTCTTTTAGTGATTTCTTGAGAAAATGAATCACCCTCTAAGTGTGTTTAAACCTCAGACTGATGAAGTCAAAGCTCACCTGTCCCTCAGGTGTCTCTTCGTACCAGATAATAATTGGTTAGTTTTCTGCAGTGTTACCTTCTGCGTAAACATCAACAAACTCTGCTTCTGACCAAAGAAAATGTTCTCCATTAGGGGGCAATATGGGGAAAATGTGTCTGTATGTTTTTTTATGGCTGGATCAGGATCTGGGTTTGATCAAGATTGTTTTTCATATTCAGACTATTTTGACCTCAAACAACATTTTTAGACCCAAATATTCCTCATCCCGCACTCTGAACTCTTGTTATTCACCAATTTTTAACTTTTCTGCACCATTTCATAATTTTAATTTCATCTTATGTCCTCTGGTGTGCTTTTTGAACTCTCACATTTTCGCATCATGATGAATACATTCATTTGACCCTTGAACACTATTGCTACAAATAGTTTCTCAATCACATCAGGTATATTTTACCAGATGTGAAATACCAAATAAAAGGAGACTTCTCATCAAAAAATATTGAAGTACAACTCTACATGACAAGTAGAGTAGTGAAGTAGTCTTGTTTTACTTTTCTACATATTAATCACTAACGTCGGATAAAAATCACCAGAATATGAAAGAAGAAAACAACCTTTCAGTCCATGAAGTTATCCAGGAACCCATGACACTCAGACAGACGCAGTGTAATGAAAATAATGTAAATACCTTTGTTTGGGTGAAAATCCTCTGCTGATAGTGTGCTAGACGTCAGATGGAAGAGTCGTTGAGTTTCTGCTGAATGTACAAAGCTTTAGTTTCATACAAGCAGCCTATGAACAGTTCACATGTTGTTTACTGAGATGTTGCCGGATATATTTTGGTTTGGTTTGTGACCGTGACAGAAAATGTAAATGAACACATATTTTAGGACATGATTCATTTCAGTGAAATAATTAATACATTGTAAGATGAAAGCTTGGAGGCCATAAGAAAATAGACCCCCTGCTAGGATTGAGTGATGAGCTGAAATGTTGTAACCTTTCTGTTTTCTCCCTGTGTCAACAGAAGCGTCGCTCCAGCCGTCAAGTGAAGAGGAAGAGGTACACAGAGGATCTGGAGTTCAGGATCTCAGACGATGACAGTGGAGATGACTCACCAGCACCCAAGTCACCATCCTCCCAACAACAGGTACACTTTCACTTTCTGTTTCCTGTGTAGATTTTATAAGAGGTAGAGAAGTAATGAGGTTAAGATCTGACAGACCTGACTGCTGTAATGATGTTTACTTTCAACTTTGCAGCTTAACTACTCCTACCTTTAAACTCTGCTCCTAACCTGTCAGCTGATATCAAACTGTCAACATTTTCTGCATGAAACAGTCTACACTGGACTGCAAAAGGGTGTAATGGTATGGAAATTAATTGGGGTAGCTCTAAAGCTGCATATTTTTATGTATTTATTTGCTGGAGAGAATAAAGAAGCTGACATTAAATGATTACACGGCAAGTTGTTACGACTGAACAGGTAAAAGTGCCTTGCCATTGCTGGGTCTTGAAAATGAATGTACTTCTTTAAAGAGATTTCAGCATTAACTCTCCTGCTGTATTGAAAGTGTTCTGTGAATATTACGCCTTAATACCTTGTGGCAGGCGGTCATCCATGTTGGGTTTAGCTGATGTCTTCGATTTTGTCATAGTTTGTCAGCTGCGTCACAGCTTATGTTTGTCACGCTGGAAGAAAAGACAACAGGAACAGTTTCCTGGAGCTGAGCTGAGGCATGAGCTGCCTGGTGACCTTCCTGTCTCTACCCAAAGTTGTGTAACAGCAACAGGGGACACAGTCACACTGGCCATCCGCACCTTGCTCAAGCACACTTCAACCCTGAAGTTCAGTTCATCTTGCCTGTGTGCCCACAAATGAACCATGCTCAGGCACTTCTCTGCTTTACTGTGCCTCCGCCTCTGCCCCACAATCATGGGCACCACCGTGTTTGAGTACAGCTCGGTACGAATGGCCGGTGTAACTGTGCCCTGAGACTCAACGGGTGAACAAAACAGCAAAATGGAGGTAACTGAAAGCCACACCAATGGTCTTTAAACCACTAAAGTCCATGAGGAAGTCACTCTCAGCACTGGAGAGAAAAGGGCTGCTGCAAACTTAAACACACTTTAAAGTATGTACTAATTTTTAAAGGAAACGTACAACAGATGGACACTAGAAGTGTAATGAATCGGTTCAACAATGATCGGATTTGTATGTGGTTGCCGATACGATTTAAAAGAAGAATAATGGTTCATCTAGACTGATACGATTCAGTGACTTGAAATCGATCCGGTAACTTTCCAGCCAAAAATGTAACCAGTGTGACTATGAGACAGATACCTGGGTACTGCACAGAGCAGGTGAAGTTTCTTGTAAGGGAATCAGGTTTAAATTAATTATGGATAGAAACAAATAAGTAAACAACGGTTAATGGAAATGCATTCAATTTTATTTGAATAAAGTGCAACCAACACTTCAGGTCAGTAATTCCTAGCATTGATTCATTTGATTTTTTCTATTTAAAACAACATTAGATCGATTAATGTCATCTGAAAGGTCAACTTGCCAAGTACAGATTGATGTAGTTGGATTATAGGAATAGAAATCGGTTGATTGATCTGTTAGTAGAGTCATAACACCCCTAATGTTACAGCATTCAAACTGAGTTTACAAAGTCTGATGGTTGTTTTAAACAATAGTGCCACTAACTACCAATAAATACATTACCTCCTCGCTTTGCTCCCGGGAAAAATTGTCTTGAACAAAGAAAAGTTGTGTAAAAAAGGAGATCAAAAGGCTGAGAGTGGCGCAAGGAAACAAGACACACAGGATCAGCACAGAAAGGCTTGTGTGGCTTTTATACTTTGAAACACTCCAGGAGGTGGTGGACCACAAACACAGGTCTGACAGAGCACTAAACTATAGTAAAAGAAATTTGTGTTCGATTTGAAACGTTTGCAACTTTTTGTTTGGCCCATTCTTCTTCTCTGCCATGTTGTTGTGAGGCATTGTGCCACAAGGAGCTCCTGTTTGTCTACATCTCTCCATCCGGCAGCCTCTAACTTTTGGATGTGCGCAACATAGAAACTTTCTGCTTGAAAAGGACCATGCAAGGGGGCGGAGCTGTTCCTAAAATTCTTTGTAAACCCATATACTTGGCTTTGAACTACTAAATCATACTAAATGTGCTTATTTTACCACCAACCACCAAAATGTGTCTTAATTCTCATTTAATTTGAACAGTCAAGTACCAAACCAAAGTGTGCCTGGATCAACTTGAGCTGCTTTGTGTGTTCATAGGATGTGGCTGAGGCTGAAGGGCTTGTTGTGGAGAAGATCATGGGCATGCGCACCTCAAAGAAGCAGGTGAGACACACACACACACTAACACATGGTTCCACCAGCTTGAGTCATGGTTAACGTCATCTGATTAGCCGCTACACAGCTGGCCTAAGCAGATTACTCACACACAAACACGCACACGCTCACACACACAGAGCTCAGCAGTGTGTAAGTGGAGACAGGAGTTATTGCGTTTCAGAGTGTGTGTGTTGCGCGGTGCCCTGAATGTGCAGAAGGTTGCGTGTATATCTGACTCTTTGTGTTTGTGTCTACCGAGCTTTGTTCTAGACGGTCTAAAGAAAGCTCATCCCTGAGCCAACACACGCACTCACACAGTCACCAGCCAACTTTCCTTTGCTAGCCAGCTGCCACTGGGTTACCCCCCACCTACACACACATACACACACACACATAAACACACACTCACAGCGCCATTCAGAGTTGACCCCGGGCTTGGCGCTCAGCCAAAACCACAACGCTAGCTACGCCAGACGCCAAGCTTTCATTTCCTCAGGCAGTGTGTGTGATTGATGATTCATGGCATTACAGTAGTAGTAGCAGCATGCTGGAGTGTGTGTGTGTTTGTTACTGTAAGAATGGTGAATGGAAGTGGAGCGCTGCAGCTGAATGAACTCCTGTTTTCAATATTTCTGTTTCTGGAAACATGACGTTTATTTTCGGTACTAAACTAAAATTTCTGATTCATTTTACCCCCAAATTCATCAATATAACTCACTTTAAAACCTTATGTTGAATCTAAAACTACAAATCTCTGTGTGGTTGTAAAGAAGAGTGTTGACTAACATGTCACTGTTGGTGTTCATGCTCTTGACAACTTGTGTCATTTAGACCACACGGTGTGACAATGATAACCCACTTCTGCTTTTTGTATAACCGATAATCTCTGATTATAACTGTTCATTTTCCCTTCAGCAGGACCAAGGGGAGGAAGTGGAGGTTGAGGAGTTCTACGTCAAGTTTAAGGGCTTGTGAGTAACGTGTTATTTTTTTCTTTTGAGTTTCACAATGTGGCTTTGCACGGGCTCTTTTAAGAGCTGATGTGACCACACTGACGTAACAGGGTGTCCGGGATCCCTCAGTGTGAGAAGCTCAACTTACTCAACCTGAAAGCCCCGCATTCATTCACATGCAATTTTATAACTGTGAATTTCATATCTCTAGATCTGCCCTCCACTGGTTTATGTTCAACCTCACAGGGAGACTGGGTGGCCCAAACACTGATGCAAGGGCCATGAAATAACCATTTACCTTGCATATTTCATCTAATATTTTTAAAATATATATAAAAAATGAGGGGTTAAATTTTAGATCAAATGATACAAACAGAAAACATTTGATCTGTGTTCAACATTTCTGTGGTTGGTCTAATGATTAATGGCGTTTACACTGAAGGCAGATTGATTTAGGAAACAACAAAATGTGCACATAAATATATAATTTTCCACTGATCAGCTACATTAAGTATCTTAGGCATTCTTTTGTTGGTTTTTGGATTGGTCTGTTAGTGTTTTCTCAAGGGACAAGGTTGCCAGTCTCTTGCACTGACTATTTTTGTGGTTTGGGGACCCTGTATTCAAATATTATAAAGAGGGCTGTCCAAACCATGTTATAAATGTGTGTCCCTCAAGGGTCTTTTCTTGCTCTTCTCCTTTTCTCAAGAAACATCATCTCACTTCCTGCTCTCTCAAGCCAGGAATACACCAGATGCATCTCTAGTCTGGCGCTGCTCCATTGAGTGTTGACTGCACACAGCAACTCACACAGGCTGCGCGTTTTCAGAAGAACACCAGACAGCTGGAGTCATTAGAACGAAGAGTTTTTACACTTCCAACCCCATTGTAGATCCTCTCCTCATTCATGTTGGGCTGTAAAACCTCAAACCTGTGGGCTCCTGGTCTGGCTCTGCTCATTATGTCAGTTTGTTGTTGCAGTCAAACTAAATACGATCTGGTTTTGAAATGGTTTGCTTTATTTTGAAAGTCAATGGGTATCATTAGTTGGTTTCTGCATGCATGACTTCTGTATGCATGACTTCCTGTCTGGCGTAATGTTCTTTTGGTAAATTAAAGCATCACAGCTCCATTATCTAGCTAGATTCGGTGTGCGTCTGCTGCAACCTGCCAGAGCAGGGACGCAGCCAAAACGTAGCTGATCCAGTGTGAGTTTACGCTGACTTGAGTAGAAACCTATGTCTTCCGGAGCCGGACTGGGGATGCATCAGGTGTATTTTGGCCATGACAGTTAATCTTCTCGCTTGTATGTGGGGGATACCCAGCTCTTCCTATCGTGTCCCTTGACGACACACCTGTCATGTCTTTCCTAGCTGGTATTTGTTAGAGGAGGAGTGAGCTCCTTCTTGTTCAAGCCCGTCCCTTCCTGCAACCAATGATTAATGTCCAGCAAACTTATGCCAACTATTTCAGTCTGACATCAGGGTGTCACTATAAATGACCAGCTGACCTGTTAGATTCCTTAGTGAAGCTGATTGGTCTTCTATAACATGAACAGATGTCACAGGTAGTCGATGATCTGCAGATGATACACAGCACCACAGACTCAGTGTACCTCCACAGACTCCCTGTTGCGAATTCAAATCCCTTGATGCCTCCTTCCTACCTTGAATCTCTCTCAGCCAGATCTCTCTCTCTCGCCCACTCCGAGCTCTGCTAATGAAAGGCGACTGGTACTACCATGTCATCAGAGCCAGACTCTTCTCCTCTGTTGTCCCCCTGTGGTCACATGAATTACTAACTATTCAGTCCATTTCTGTCTTAAAGCTATAGAGCTCGACTCTTTTGGGGACAAATACACACTTAAGTAAGGCTCTTTTGCTTTATAGGCACAAGTAGTAGAATAACTTATCCAGTTATCTGTTAAAAAAGAATAGTTTTGACTTTGATTTAAGCTTGATACCAGGAGCCAGGTGAGTAAATGAAGAATGGAGTGAGCTGCTGCTCTGGATCATCTGCAGAGCATGTGTGAGGGTTATAAAATATGAAGGGCAGAAAATTGAGAGAGATTTTTGGATTGCTGACTGCATATAGGGATCTGATACAGAAAAGATCAAAATGTAAAACCTGATTGATGTAATTAACCACATCCCCTACACGCACTTGAACAATGAAGATTTAGTGATGAGTGCTGTGGCAGGTGTCACAGTAGGAGACATTACACAGGAGGCCATTGATGATTTTTGGAGACAGAAATCATCACGTATCACCTAGAAGTCAGATATATTCATTTTTTAATTAATTTTTCTGTTGAGAATCGATAAAAAGCTTAATTTAGGTAACAGTGCAAACAAGATAAACCACATCTCGTTGACATCCCCATCAACCAACCAGGTTCAGGTTTTTTTGCCCCAGAATATGAGAAAAATATTACAGCCAGTTAACCATCTTTACCAAGAGTGTCTCTGCTAGTTTTGCGCCACAGTATTCACATTGAAACATAATGTTTGCCAACCTCTGTTATCTCAGTTGTTACAGATAAGGTAATGACGCGAAGCTCCAGAAGCTAATGTTAGCTTAACTGGAGCCCTTTGGACAACAGCTAACAATGATGTACGATCGCCAAAGAACGAAAACCAGAACAAAACAGGCCAATGAGCTCCCAACAAACAAAGAGACATTTTAAATGAAACAGCTAAGCGTGCATGCTAGGCTAACTGTAGCTACTACAATAGATGTTTAAGAGAACTTTATATGTGACATGTTGCCAAAAATATGATGTTGACTTACCTCAGAATAGATGGAGACATCCTTGTTAATGTTATTCACATTGAGTTGATGTTGTGGTCTACTACACAACTTTTTCCAAAGAACATTCTTTTCTGAGTTGAGATGTGGCTGAGAAAAAGGTAAAAAAAAATGTATCCAGTCAGAGACCTTTGTGTCTGAGTTTCATGTTCCCCATGAACCCTGTTTGACCATTTTTAAACAAGCCTCAGAAAAACCTCACAGAACTGAATTTCTGCCATGCATCTCAATGGACGGCTATAATGTCCCAGTGAATTGGAATGCCTATACACCCTGTGATTGGCTCATCATGTTTGAAGGCAGGACTTAGCCTTATGTCCAGTAACAGATTTCGAGAGTCAACTCAAGAAAAAAAGGAGATTAAACAGCGTTGATGCTTTTATTCTGCTCTTTAGCTGTTACAGGTGCCAACCCTCACTTTGTGTCTCTGTGTCTCAGTTCATACCTCCACTGTCGCTGGGCAGAACTTGAAGAGCTGGAAAAGGACAAGAGGATACATCAGAAGATCAAAAGGTTTAGGGCCAAGCAACAACTGAACAACTTCATAACCGAGGTAAGCTCCTGCTCTTTACAGCTCATTCAGTTACTGTAAGAACAAAAAAACTGCAACTGGAAAATGAGTCATCTTTAATTCCTTTTTATTTTGACTTGATAACAGTTTAAGTGCAGAAAAGGGCTGTTGATTTATTTCAAGGTTCATTTATAATCAAACAGAAAAGCTTTGGGCTCACACGAGTTCACAGTTTACAAACCGCAGCCATAAAAATGATTTTGAAGGCAGATATTTCTTCTTTGATTTGAACTGTGGGTATGAAATTATTTGGCCTCAACCCAAACCAAGCTCTGAGTCTTCACATTGTAGTCATCTTCCTCCCTCCAGCACTAAAACACCACTTGCTCTCTCTCTCTCTCTCTCTCTCTCTCTCTCTCTCTCTCTCTCTCTCTCTCCCTCCAGATGGATGATGAGCCTTTTAACCCGGACTATGTGGAGGTGGACCGCGTGCTGGATATTTCAGAGAGCACAGATGAAAACGGAGAGGTGCTTTGATCTCTTCCTGTCATCCTTTATGGTTTCAGCCCTTCCCTTTCTGCACACACACTCACCAAAGTCTCTCATGTTGTGCGTGTGTGTGTGTTTCCAGATGGTGACCTTATATTTGGTGAAATGGTGCAGTCTGCCTTACGAGGACTCAACCTGGGAGCTCAGAGCCGACATTGACCAGTCTAAGATCGAGGAATATGAACGTATTGCAGCACGCACACCCAACACTAAGAGAGTGGTGAGTAACTCTGTGTGTGTGTGAGCTTGTGAGTGTGGGTTCTGCCTCCTCCCTGTAGGCGTCACCATGTTTGTGTGTGGTATCTTTATGCCTGCTCTTCCTCCAGACTCACAGCTCCAGCTCTCTGCAGGGCCATGGTCCTGTGGTCACACACACTCCCACACACACACACACACACACACACTACTCTTGTGGACAGGCCAAACCACCAGCAGTGTTAAATACTGAGAAGAAGCAGCTGACTGGCTGAGGTTTTTCCATCCAGCTCTTCTTTGCTTTCTGCTCCATTGGTTTAGCGTCACCCTACTGTAGTTCCTGAATGTGGAGATACTTTTTACCCCTAAGTTTGGAAAACTGTAAAATAAATACAAATAAGCATGTTTGATAATTATTGTTTGCATTTCTTGAAGCTAGACCTGTCACAGTAACAAATTTTGCTGGATGATACATTTTCCCAGAAATTATTGGGATAAACGATAATGTTGCTGTTTTGATACCATTTTCAACTAATAAAATAATAATGGTATAATAGTGCAAGTACACCCTTTTAAAGATACATAACCTTTTATTTCTTAAGAAAATTTAAAATTGGAATTATATTGTGTACAAAAGACATTGTAAATATCCAAAATGAATAATCAACACAGCCAAAGCAATTGATAGAATTGACTGACAGCCTCTGTTAACAAAAAATCACTTGAATAAAAACCACACAAAACTAAAAGCAATATATAAAATAGACCCTGTTTCCTATAAGAAAAAAAACCTCACAGCAATACAGAAAAGTTAACTCATTGTCCAGTGTCTTTGATGATTAAAAAATGATCAAGCCTGGCAAACTTATCAAGCTCATTTTTAATCATTGCGCAATTTATTGATTTATTGATTCATTGATTATTGCGGCAGGCCTACTTGAAGCATTCAGACTATGAATCAAAAGTGTCAATGGTCATCTGGTAATGCATCTCAGTTGAAGTTGAATTTCCTTCTTAGCGGTGATTCAACAAATCCATTAGCAAAGCAAAATGTCACAATCAAAAGCAAAACAGGTTGAATATCCTCCATGTGAGCAGCCAACTAGCTAAGAAAATCATGACGCCATTTTTTGCTACGTCATCTTCATGGGACTTGGAGGCTTTGGTGGAAACACAGGTGACAAACTACATAAGTCATTTAGTTCCCTGGAACCAAAAGTTCTTGGCGCCTCTGGTCAAAAAGCACCTTTTACCCACATTTATGTATCTACAATGTTTCAGAAATTCAACTCCCAGGGTCCAGATGAGGCTGAATGGGCCTAAAGCATGTACATGTACTCATGATTCCAGTTGTTGGCTCATTGCTTTATATCTTCCACACTCTCTTCTCTCTGTTTCTATCTTTAAAAATTCTCAAAGTATCATTTATACATGTTCATAGATAACTTCTAATGATGTAACGTCTGTTCAGGATCGGCCTCCTGCAGCTGATTGGAAGAAGTTGGAGGGCTCCAGGGATTACAAAAATGGCAACGCACTCAGGGAGTACCAGCTTGAGGGCCTCAACTGGCTGACCTTCAACTGGTACAACTCGTAAGTCACCACCAACTTCTTCTGTGAAAATAACCCATGAACATGTTCGCGTCTTTGATTTTTGTGCCTTTTTTATGACCCATATGTTACTTTTTCTAGAACTACAGGGGCTAGTTTTTGCCCTGGAATCAGATGTTATAAAGGAAGGAAGTGGAGTATGACCCAGATATAAATTGTCCTGCACTATGACGCAAAGATGATCAGCATTCCTCTCATTTCTGCCCTGGACCACCAAAGTGGTCACAGGAGGAATAGTTCTCATAGGGACCATTGCTTGTTTTGTAAACTTTTCCTTCTCGTTGACTGATGAATCCACTTTTCCCCCACAGACGTAACTGTATTTTGGCTGATGAGATGGGTCTGGGAAAGACCATCCAGTCTATTACATTCCTCTATGAGATTTACATGAAGGGCATTGAGGGGCCATTCCTGGTTATCGCCCCGCTCTCCACCATCCCAAACTGGGAGAGAGAGTTCAGGACCTGGACCGAGCTCAACGCGGTGGTCTACCACGGCAGCCAGGCCAGCCGCAAGACCATCCAGGCCTACGAGATGTACTACAGAGACGCACAGGTGAGACAGAGCTGCTGTTCTGGGCCTGTGTTGGTCTAAAGTGGCTTTATAAAGCAACGTGCAGGTTAGATTTTCACAACTTCCATCATGCAGGTAATTAAAGGTTGGTAGCTATTGTATCCATTTGGACTTGTAAATCCTTTCCTGTTTTATTGACAAAACTGGATTTAAAACTCACATTTATTGATGTAAGACTATTTTAAGGAAAGACTCTGAGATTCATTTCACCACACATTTTTGCACTAAGGTCTCGAACCAGCAAGTTTGCTATTTATGCTTTTTTTTTTTTTTTTTTTTTTTTTTTTTTTTTTTTTTTGTTAAATGTTATACATGGTTCTTTTAAAAATATCACCACTGGATGTGTTCAGGGCAGCCTCGGGTTTTACAGTGCTGTATTGCAAGTTACATCATGTAAAATAGAGGAGATAACTTTAACACCGAAACTAGCTGCACTATGTTGAATGGAATTAATAAGGTCAAGACGTATTTTACTTTTTGTTTTTTGCTATCCATTATTGTCAAAAAATGAAGTGTGCTGCTTTACTCAGACCAAATTTTGCCTTTGAAACCTAAGAACCAGATCAGGACTTTGTATAGGCTGATATTCAGTGCTAAAATAACTGGATCTGTTGTGGGGCTAAATATGCTGATAGACCTCTCTAGTTTGCTAAGAATGGTGGTTATGTCTGAATGAATAATCGAGGGTGAGCGTGACTTTTATGGCAGTTACATTAACAAACACTTAGCAGTAATTGCTGGCTGTCGTCCAACACATGTATGTGTACGTTTCTATATATACCTCCCGTCTGTTTGTACTGAAATATACAGGCAACATTGAAATTACATTATAATAACACATCATGTTATGTACTTTGTTTCATCTCCAAGTTTGATTATGCAGTATGTGCAGAAATACTTGTTTCATCTCTGATGTCCTCTTAATTGGCTTTCTTATACCAAACTCCTGCATTTTCTCGGTCATTTGCTGAATATCTGGTTAAATGTTTGGTCATCTCTGAATGTAATAAGTCACTCTGCAGCCTAGATGGCAGCCCAGCATTAATTTTTCAAACACACAGCTGTAAAGTGTAAAATTAAAGTGGACGAGTCTATAAGGAGCGTGGCCTGCTCTCTGTTCGATCCTGCCAGCAGCACGTTGTGTGAGCAGCAGCAGCTCTGCGTGATGAGCGTGACGTGTGAGGTTGATAGGAGAAATAAGATGCTGCTGCTGCTGTGTGAGATCGTGGTCAGCAGATACGATGCTGCGTGAGATAGTCAGCAGATATGAACGCATCCTCAGTCAGGGGAATTCTTCAGCCAGCTGGGGATGGACGCTGCTCCTTTGCTGTGTAAGCTCTTTACAGTCCTCAAGCTGTAAGCTCTTGTCGTACAATGCTGCTAACATCTCTCAGCATAACCCGGGCCACAGAGCCTGCAGGAAAATAAGCTGCAGAAGAGGTGTTCTTGCTGGCCTCTTGTCCCTAATCTGGGCTGAGATAATCTTTAAGGTCAAAATGGACGCTGTGTGTGAATATTCCTTCTACTCTTCAAATCATGTAGAGGAGACATTAAGTTCTGCTCACATCATTTGTTCAAGTATAGATATCATGACACTGTGAAGGATAAAGCTGCTTTTAAATCCACCATATTTCTATCTTCTTTTCCTTATCCACAGGGGAGGATGGTGACATTAGAAATGACATTTTTTAACTACTTCCTGTCTCCCCTTTTCTCTATCTGTTCAGGGTAAGACTATAAAGGGAGCGTATCGGTTCCACGCCGTGATCACAACCTTTGAGATGATCTTGACTGACTGTCCTGAGCTGCGCAGCGTGCCTTGGCGCTGCGTGGTGATAGACGAAGCCCACCGCCTCAAAAACAGAAACTGCAAACTACTGGAAGGACTGAAAATGATGGACATGGTGAGTCGTGGTTGTGATGAGAGCAAACTCAGGACAGAGGCAGTCAGCAGCTATCATAGAGACCTGAGGAAAATATCTCTTAACTCTAAATATCTGTTTCCTTTCTCCTGCAGGAGCACAAAGTCCTGTTGACAGGAACTCCCCTTCAGAACACTGTGGAGGAGCTTTTCAGCTTACTCAACTTCCTGGAGCCTGAGAGATTCCCGTCTGAACTCACGTTCATGACTGAGTTTGGAGACCTTAAGACTGAAGAGCAGGTAAGGAAGAATGACTTTTGTCATCATTTTCTTTCCCCAATAGGGGTGTGAATAAGTTATAAATGTTGTGTTTCTGTGTCTCAGGTTCAGAAACTGCAGGGCATCCTGAAACCCATGATGCTCCGACGACTGAAAGAGGACGTGGAGAAGAACCTCGCCCCCAAGGAGGAGACCATTATAGAGGTAAGAGTCTTTACAGGAGGTTTCAGCAACCAAACACTGATCAGGGAAATGATTCTGCATGAAAACACACAAAAACATATTTTATCATGTGCTGCTCAGTATGGAGAAAATTTGAGCTTTTCAATCAGAAAAGGTGGTGTGTGTGAACTGAACCTGTTGTTTGAAGGACAATGGTGAGCCATGTAGCATTGATTAGTAATAATCTATTTAATAATCTCTTTCCAAGAACCATACAAAGTTAGCCGCCATCTTAGAGCCCAATATGTAACAATGACCTGATATTAAAGTTTTTTTTAGCTGATCCAAAACTTGACAAGTTGTTACATTTTGAGCCAAAAGTTATTTCATTTTTGGGCTCAGCATTTGTTACATTATCGACTGGTTAATACGTTTTGGGTTTCACTACATTTTTTATTACATTTTGATCACAGCACTTTTGTTACCAGTCTTTACATTTCAAGTTGTGTTTTTAAGTCATTTTTACAAATTGGGCTCTAACATGCCAGATTACCAGGTTGGACTTAAAGTAATTTAGAGAAGTTGTACTTATTTTATCGTAACAACATTGTCAGTTTTAGCTCAGTACGAAGAACCTTATACCTCTCCTTCTTTTTCTGTTACTCTTTGTTCCTCCTCTCACTTTCTCTTCCTCTTTTTTTAGCTCTCACTGTTATAGAGCTGTGTGTGTATTGATGTTTCTTGCAACTTCCTAGACATCAAAATCACTTATAAAGAACAAAAAAGATCAGGATCCCATCCTTGCACAGATACTTCATATGCATCACTGCTAAAAGTGTCCTTAAAAACCTGAGAATAAACCGTACACAATCTATCCTGAGTTCTCAAAGGTCACTGAAAACATTATATCTCAGCCTCTGGAGCATAAAGAAACACAAAATAAAAATCTATTTGATATATAGTATAAGCACATGGTCTTTTATTGGAAAATATCAAAACATTCACATCATTCCTCTCAAGTGTATTTCAGTGAATTACATTTCATTAGCCACGTCTTGAAAATGTCAACACATCTGAAATTACTTGCACGTCACATCAGTTCTTAAAGTGGTAAACATATATAACACCTGTGGCATCCAGCCTTTAAAGGTACACTACACACCAAAAGTTTGGAAACAAGGCCAATACAGACCAAAAACCTGATCAAACTTTGCTTTTATTGATTTGCATTTTTTCCTCCATATACCTTTTTAGGTTGAAAAGATTTGCATAAGTCAGGACTTCATAATTGGGTTAGAGTAATGAGAACATATAGGCTTTATTTCTAACTGTAAATGTTGGCGCAGGTGGAGCTGACGAACATCCAGAAGAAATATTATCGAGCCATTCTGGAGAAGAACTTCACCTTCCTGTCGAAAGGAGGAGCTGGGGGAGGAGGAGGAGGTGGAGGAGGAGGATCCAGTGTCCCTAACCTCCTCAACACCATGATGGAGCTGAGAAAGTGCTGCAACCACCCCTACCTCATTAATGGTGAACACACGAAGCTTCATCTTAAAAGAATAAAACTGTTAATGTAAGAAATGAACGATGTGGTTATTCATGGATGGTTTTTTCCCTCTTCCAGGAGCTGAAGAGAAGATTGCTGAGGAGTTCAGAGACTCCCACGGTGGCAGGACTGACGTACCTGACATGGCTCTACAAGCCATGATCCAGAGCGCTGGAAAGCTGGTTCTCATCGACAAGCTGCTGCCCAAACTGAAGGCTGGTGGACACAGGGTCCTGGTCTTCAGTCAGATGGTCCGCTGTCTCGATATCCTGGAGGACTACCTCATCCAGAAACGGTGAGACTGGAGAGAGAACAAACATCTCTAAGAAGTGAAGAGTGTGAGGACTTCCTGATTGTATCCCAGAAAGGATTGTTATGACTGCTTTAAAAACAAAGCTGGACTTAAAAGCTTTACTCCCAAAAACTTATCCAAAGACAGATTTTAACTTCAAACGTTCTGACTTGATGTAGTCACAGTTGGGGAGAATCACCCGTTGAGGATGGTAGCATGATGTCTCTTTCTCTGTCCTTTTCAGATATCCCTATGAACGTATTGACGGCAGAGTTCGTGGAAACCTGCGTCAGGCAGCTATCGACAGGTTCTCCAGACCAGACTCAGACCGCTTTGTCTTCCTTCTGTGTACGAGAGCTGGAGGACTGGGCATCAACCTGACGGCAGCAGATACTTGCATCATCTTTGACTCTGACTGGAACCCTCAGAATGACTTACAGGTACGGACAAACAAACGTTCGGATCCACGGGTTCTTTTTTTATGGATGAATGGGTTTTCCTTTTAACTGTCCTCTGCAAAATGGAAATCTAAGCAGATGATTACATTTCTTGAAAAAAAATCTTATCAGACTTAATATGAGCCACATTCACCTGACAAGTCAACCAAATCTTACAGAAAAAACACGTACTATTTACACCAACAAAACTACTAAAGACAATGAAGACACCACAACAACACTGCTGAACACTCACTGTTTGCTCTTCATCTCAGTCCATCTCTTCCCCTGGTCATTTTTCTCACCCCACTACAAACTCAACCTGGGCTCCACTGCTGCTTTAACATGCCCTTAACCAGCACAAAGCTGCACTTCTTAGCTTTCACAATCCACTGGAGTTAAGTCGATAACACTAACAGTCCAAGAGTTACGGTATTTCTAAGAATGTAGGTCATTTTCAGTCATCTGGTGTTGAAGGGTTAAGTATCTCAGAGTCTTGTTCACAATTGAGGGCAAATGGATTGAAGATCAGAGAACAGATTGATAAATTGAAAAGCTTTGACGCACCATCAGTCGATCTACGTCCCAACCCTCACCTGTGACCCTGACCTCTGGGTTCTAACTGAAAGATGACGTCACAGATCCAGCGGCTGAAATGAGTTTCAGACTTAATACGTCCCCTCACGTCTCAAGAGCATCACAGGGAGGCTTAGAAGCTGGGACATCAGAGGAGAGCCACTGCTCCTTCTCCTCCGAAAGTGGAGGGATTGTGTATCCCTGTTAGCTTGGGAACATTTCTATTCCCCCCAGGAGGAACTGGGAGAGAAATGTCTCTGTTTTCTCACTGGATGTAGACCCTAAGAGCTCTTCTGTAACCTGACATCATTGTTATAACTACCTGTGTAAAGTTTCAAACATTCACTTTCCTCCTCCAGGCTCAGGCCAGGTGTCATCGAATCGGCCAGTCCAAGGCCGTCAAGATCTACCGTCTGATCACCAGGAACAGCTACGAGAGGGAGATGTTTGACAAGGCCAGTCTGAAGCTGGGCCTGGACAAAGCTGTGCTTCAGAGTATGAGCGGACGAGAGAACGCCAACAGCGGGGTAAGATTCATCACACTACACATAATACCAGATCCATAACTCCCTGTTTGTTGTGAGGAAAGCTGGTTTGTCTCTGATGATGAATCATGCAGTGTTTTTGTACCTGTCCTCAAAGACTGATCGCAGGTTTTTACAGGGTGATTCAAGTGTTTTACTCCCCTTGTTCAGGTCCAGCAGCTGTCCAAGAAAGAGATCGAAGACCTCCTGAGAAAGGGAGCGTATGGAGCTCTGATGGACGAGGAAGACGAAGGCTCCAAGTTTTGTGAGGAAGACATCGACCAAATCCTGCAGAGACGAACCCACACCATCACCATCGAGTCTGAGGGCAAGGGCTCCACCTTCGCTAAGGTAAAAACCCTCTTCACTCACCGTACAGTGACGTACAGAGATGTTTATGAAAATGTGAGGCCCTAACATCATCCTGTTTCATCTGCAGGCCAGTTTCGTTGCTACGGGAAACCGGACGGATATTTCTTTGGAGGATCCAGACTTCTGGCAGAAGTGGGCCAAGAAAGCGGAGCTGGACCTGGACTCCATTAACGGACGGGTACGGGAAACGCAAAGACGAAGCCGTGCTGAGAACAATCGCCGTGCTTACAAACGCTTCAGTGCACAGACATAAACTCAGTCCTCTTTTCATCAGACTGTCCAGGGGACACGAGGGGACGAGTCGTTCTAATTAGTCCGTACTATCAGCACAAGTTAGGGAGAGGAAGATGAGACAGACTGACAGAGACGCTGGGAGATCAGGGGGGAAGCAGAGAAAGAGAGAGAGAGGGAGAAAGAGAGCAAGAGACGGGGAGAGAGAGAGAGATTAAAATTGACAGTTGGGAATCTCCTCTCCTCCTTTAATTACCCGTGTTTCTGTGCTCTTGTGTGTGTGTTTGAGCGAGAGAGAGTAAGCTGCTTAGCTCCACTTAACAGAGCACAGATGCCTGGAGGGTACAGAGATATCACTTAGGCTAGTGCTCTCATTCACACACACACACACACACACGACAACACACACTGAGCAGCCCTCGTCCTGGTGTATTCATACTCTCTGTCCCTTTCCATTTTTGTTCACTTTCAGATTTGTGAATTTGCCTTGCTGATTTCTTCTTCTTTCCGCTCTCTTGCTGCTCCTCTAGTGGAGGGCTCTCTCAGCTCGAACGTGTAATCCCGCTCCACGAGCATGAACACCAGCTGCTCCCCTGGGAGTCCCTATTGTGTCGTATTAAAAGAGAAATGATTGCAGCGCTTTGAGATAATTGTGGCACTAACCACCGCTCTGTTTGTGCATATCGATAAGATGGCAAAGAGGAAATATCAAACTGAATTAACAAAACTCTACTTTATTAGACAACATCTCTGATGGTTTAAAATGTTTGAGCTGGGTGGCACATGCCTCTGTTAGGAGTCAAATATCACAGCTATTAGATTCTGTGTAGAAATGCTGTTTGTCACAAGGTTCATCAACACTCAATGAGAAAGAAACTGAAGACATTTTCATATTACCAGTGAAGTTCAGGCTGTATACCTCTGCTCATGTTTTCACGGTTTCTCCCTCCAGAACACGCTGGTGATCGACACACCCAGGGTGAGGAAGCAGACCCGGCACTACAGCAGCGTTAAAGAGGACGAGATGCTGGAGTTCTCAGAGCTGGAGAGTGACGAGGACGAACCCAGCAAACCTTTGACCAAAACACGAAGACCTCAAGACAAAACCCAGGGCTACCCTCGCTCCGAGTGCTTCAGAGTGGAGAAGAACCTTCTCGTTTACGGGTCAGTGCCATACTTACGTTACTGAACCAAGCAGCAATGCAGAAGTGCTAAAAGCTGCAGTTTGAGTGACATCTGATTGACTGGTGGGCTCCCTCACCAAAGCCTGCCCCATTTTCAGTACGACCACAAATCTGCTTCAAAACTCAGATATCAGAAACAGACAGGTGACGTCACTGAGACTGGTCCATTTGTTACACAGTCTAAGTTCTGAACACACATCTCCTTTCCTCCGATGACCAGCTTTAGAGCATGTATTCAATGATTTTTGCAAATCATAGGAGGTTATAGACTGAGGGGAGACTGTTTACTTGCTGATCTTAAGGAGTGTGCCAGGGTTTGGTCTATGTCAGGGGAAAAGTGCACTGCAGCAGCTGCATGTGATGTGTTGGAGCTCGATATATGGAACAACAAGATTGGGGGATGGATCATTTGTGTGTGATACTACACTCTACACTGAAGCAATAAGCTCTTTAATCCATAAATTGACTCACTGTATGATGTTATAAAATTATCACACTATTGGGAGAACAATATTTTGCCTGCCCCATGATGTAATAATACAAGTTATTACGTGTTGGGCTCAGCACCTAGTTACATTATCGACCAATTATTAAATTTTTTAATTGCATTGCAAGTAGTATAAGGGATTGAAGGGGTCGACATTAGGTCCTAACAGACCCATCATACATCAGTTACTCACTTTTACATGTAACAGGAAGACTGTTTGATTTTGTGCATCTTTAGACCTCTACGCAGTGTTTTGCACTCAGGTTCGTCACCACAAAGCCACATATCAGAGCTGCATCAAAATACAAAGAGTACTTTCACTTTCACTCTGAGAACAAACATCAATCGCAGAAAGACAGTCATGCTTCTGTTGTTCTCAGTAGTTTTGCAGCTTGATCAGAAAGGTCTCTGCAGCACAAATCAAAGCAGTGGACATCAGTTTGGTTTTGTTTTATGTACAGCTGTGCCCAAAAGTTTACACCCCCCAGCAGAATTTCTGATTTTTTGGCCTTTTCTCAGAAAATATGAATGATAACACATAATCCTTTCTAGCACTCATGGTTAGTGGTTGGGTGAAGACATTTATTGAAAAAAAAAAAAAACAGTTTACTCTTTTTAAATCATAATGACAACAGAAACTTCAAAAATGACTCTGTTAAGAAGTTTACAAAACTCTGGTGGTTTTGTCCTGATAAATGTACAAAAGGTAACACAAATGTGTTTGACTGTCTACTAAAGGTAACCATCCTCACCTGTGATCTATTTGCTTGTTATCAGTGTTAATATATAATAAATGAACAGGTTCATTTTTGAAGTTTCTGTTGTCATTATGGTTTAAAAAGAGAAAACACAGTTGTTTGTTGATAAATGTCTTCACCCAACCTCTAACCATAGGTGACAGAAAGGTTTTTGTGTTACCATTCATATTTTCTGAGAAAAAGCCAAAAGAAAATCAGAGAACTGCTGGAGGGGGTGTAAACTTTTAGGCACAACCATAAGGGTTCATCCACCTTAAAATGGTTAAGAACTGAAAACAGGTTAAATAAGAAAAAAGAAACCAATTTCTTTAGAAAGATCAACAACATTGTCCCCAAACCCAAGATTTTTTGGGATGCACATGAACTTGACATCTCAAGCGATTATTCAAGTGGGCATCTGTGACTCTAAGTTCAACCCCTGGAAGTAGAGAATAATAACCTTTACAGTCTCGTCTGATGGCCTGAGGCTGTAGGACACAAAAGCACACTGTCTGACTGAGCCTGGCCTGTCTGCTCAGTGCGCTGTTGTCTTTTCTGATCATTCAGCTTGCTCACACACATCCACCATTTCACCCTGTCTGAAGGGAGGGCAGGACTGGCTCACATGGGTGGGTGAAGGCAGGGGAGCAGCAGTGAGAACTGATGCAGTTCACAGCAGCAGCCTCTGGAGCTGCTCACTGTGGATAGTGTCGGGGTGTTATGTGATCCATGACTCTGTTCACACAAATGGTGACGTGTTGGCTCCGCTGAGGTTGACAGTGACGGTTTTATGTCGCAGACTGTGAAATGAGAGCCTGGTTAACACATTTCTGAGGGTGAGGTTAGTCAGGGGTAACAGCAGTCGTAAGCAGGGGTATTCTACTTTCATACATTTTAAACATTAATGTGAAATATCAGTGCTGCATGTTCACAGTAATGTGTGCAGATTTGTAAACCTGTGTGTGTTTATATGTTGTATAAATCTCTGAATCTGTCTGTAAACTGATCATAAAGGTTTGGTCATGACACACTGGAGGGCTGGGTTTCAAACACCAAGGTCTGTCTCACAGGCTCCACCCCTGACAGGCCTCCAGAGGGCTGGCCAATCAGAGGGGAGCCTTAAAGAGACAGCAGCTAAAAGAAAGCCTTTCAAACAGAGGCTAAAGAATGGGTTTTCTAAAAAAAAAGTGAGAGAAAAGTAGATTTTTTTTGGAGCTGTAAAGTTACAACCAAAGCCAGTTAGAGCTACTAAAGGAACAGTATCAAGTATTTGGAAAAAAAAAAAAAAGGCCATACCCCTCTCCATGAAACAGATTCTTAGAAACCACGTGTTTGCATTCCATACCAAAGCATTTAAAGCATTCAGAACAAGAAAATATCTCTCTTGCTTTCTGGCAGCATAAACAAAGCTCATGGTCTGCTAGTTATAAGCCCAATTTTACAATCAAGTATCAATTTATTGGGTTATTAAAACATTATGAAAATGTTCATGAAGAATCACACCGTGTCTCTCTTTTCTCCTGTGTGTCTGTAATCAGTTGGGGGAGATGGGGCGACATCCTGGCTCACGGTCGATTTAAGCGCCCGCTGAAGGAGAGCGATGTGGAAACGATCTGCCGGGCGCTTCTTGCCTACTGTCTGCTGCATTACCGCGGCGACGAGAATATCAAGAGCTTTATTTGGGACCTAATCACCCCGAGTGCAGATGGGACCACCAAGACACTGACCAACCACTCAGGTAAGAAAAACGGATACAACATGCCGTGCGCACCGAAAGGGTGACTTTTCTGTAATAAACCCTCAGT
The DNA here is from genome assembly GCA_008086565.1 of Thalassoma bifasciatum. Taxonomy (NCBI): domain Eukaryota; kingdom Metazoa; phylum Chordata; class Actinopteri; order Labriformes; family Labridae; genus Thalassoma; species Thalassoma bifasciatum. The sequence continues at coordinate 124,227 of RPOG01000463.1, read as the reverse complement.
CTGTAGGAACAGCACTGAATGATACGTTTAGACTGAGTTAAGAAAAAAAGGGAGAGGGGGCTTCCTGGACTGAAAAATGTGTGAGTTTGAAGCACTCTTCAGAAAGAAATCCAGGGCACTCATTCTCTCACAGTCCACATGATCGTGTTATTTTAATGGCACATTCACAGCATTGACCCTTAATAACAACTCTCAGCTTCACTTTGTGTTATTCTCCATCAACTACCATGTCTTTTGTTTCCTCGTCAGAAAAGAACATTTACCTAAAAAGGTTCAACTCATATTACACCTACACTTTGAAACAGAAGTGTGTTGTGCTCATGAACATGTCTGCCACAGCCATGTAAAATAAATGCAGAGGGATAAACCAGGCTTTACACTTATTTTGGACACTAAGATTGTGCCATGTGCTTTTTCTTTTGTCACACCTGATATTGCGCTAATTCACATTATTTGTAATCTCTCATTTGTACCTTTTTTTTTTTTTAGGATGTGTAACTTTTTTCAAAATTCAAATCCAAAAGTCACTTTGCTGAACCTGAGTTTTTTAGGTAATTGGTATCAATCTGGTCTGGTACTTTTAAAAAACCATTAGCCACGTCGCATTATCGCCCAAGTCATATTTTAAACCTTTCAGAGAGGAAGAAAAAGCACATTATAATGTATACCTGCTAATTTTGCATTAACTTACTTAATTTTAGATTTCTTTGACTCGGGCAGTTATGCTATGAGGATAACGAAGTATTTTTACTGACACATTTCAGACTGTGGAGGTTTGAGGTTCAGCCTGAATCCCTGCCACTGCTAGTTCATCAAGATCACTCAGATTGGAAATCCTTTTAGTTATCATTTATAGTGAACATTTTTCAATTTTGTACAGCAGATGGGAAAAGGGGAAGATGATTGTGTAAGTTTTCCCTTCCAGGAGCTCTTTTCCAGGTCTTAACTCTGACCCCTCCTCTGCAGGTCTTTCTACTCCAGTCCCCAGAGGCAGGAAAGGAAAGAAGGGAAAGCCACTGGCCCCGCCTCCTCAGAGTCCAAGAGCTGATTGGCTGGCCAGCTGCAACCCCGACCACCTACTGCAAGAAGATAGTTACAAGAGACACCTGAAACATCACTGCAACAAGTAAGATCCTCCTATTAGAAACACACGACCGTAAACCTTCTAAAGAGGACAAAATCAGGAGATAAACACATTTAATGAACATCAAAAGAGGGAAAGGGCACACACACACACACACACACACACTCACACACACATGCTTGTCTGCTCTGTGGTCAGCTCTCTCTCCCCTGTTGTCAAGGATGTACATTTCCTTCCCCTGCACATTCAAATCCAAGATTTTCATCATTGGAAGGAAGTTTATTTAGTGTGTGTGTGTGTGTGTGTTTGCGTGCATGGCTGTGGCTGGCTCTGTGAGTGTGTGCTTTCGTGTGTGTATGTGTGTGTGGCTACTTGCCAGCCCAGGTGCTAGGCAGGCAGACCTGTTGGAAGTGGGTGAGGAACACACAAACACAAGCACACACGCATGCACACACATACACACACACACACACACACACTTGGGGGTGATTATGTGGTGCCATCTGCTAGGCTAGAGCACAGCGTTGTGTGGCTAATCAGGCCTGGCACATTGATGGATGAGCACACACTGTCTGCCAACAACAAACACACACACACACACACACACACACAGCAACTTGTGAAACCACAGAGGCACACTCACTCACACACACACAAACACACACATAAACTGCAGGCTGAGTTGTCTCTCTCTATACCCTCCCCCCACTCTCACAACTGTCTCTGGAAACTTTATGTTCCTTCTTATTCATCAGAGCTCCATCACTTCTTTGCTCCTCAGCTCCTCCCTCGTTCCCTTCAGCCCCCACACCTCTCCGACCATGAACTCAGCTACAAAATGAGGGATTTGTGTTATGTTCAGGTGACACTTTTGGTGGCAAACATCAGTAGTGCGGTTAATCTCTCATGGCTGATGTGATTGATTTCATATTTCAGCTGGTTATAAAATTTCTTGCATAAAACTGAGACTGTGATGTTTTCTGCCAACTTTGACAACTTCAGACCACAACTAGATGACTCGCACAAACTGTTGTATGTCATTCAGGCTGGTATTAAAGCAGGATCTGATACCTCCCTTGCTCTTTATAGAGTTGTGAATTATAACAGCTAAAAAAAAGCCAATAACTGATTTGATATTTCAAAATAAACGCTTTATTGAGCTTGTGCGACAAAACAGGGTGACTTACTTTTGACTCTTACCAGATCTTAATGGGAAAGGAAGCTCTATTTTGTGCCAATTAATGCATTCTGGACCTTATTTTAGTAATCTTTGAGGATTTTTTAATGTATTAAAACATTAACTGCGCCATCGTTTTTATCACTTCTTCACAACAGGCTCTGTGCTGGTTTTCAGATACAGTTCATTAAGTATTGTGCCGGCACTCTCCACTTCTGCTTCTCTCTTTTTTCTCTACAAATCGTATGTTGTCCCTCCGTCCATCTGTCACACAGACGGACTGACTTTATGAAAAAATGGCCGTGGATTCGGTTGAGTTTGACAAATTTTAAGCCAACAGTTCTGTGAAAGCTTACCTCTGAGGTAGGGATAAGTCGAGCTTTGCAAATACTCAAACATTCACATTGTTTATGGGACTAGTATCTCATCTTGAAAATGTTTTTCACTGATTATTACCGACCAAAGGCACCCAAAATGTTAAAGCCATTAGTGAACCAAAAACCCTTCATGAATAACATAAAGATACTCTAAATGAGAGGTTTCTGCAGACAAATAGCTCTGGAAGGAACTTCTGCCAAAAACAACAAAAAATGAGATTTACAGCAAACTTTGCAAGGTAAAACTAGAATAAATTCTAAAATGATACCCATATCTAACTAGTCCACAACAACTATGCACAGTCATGCTTGAATTGCTCACTTCTGCTCTGAAGAGAACTTCACCTTGGCATTCATAACAGATTCTCAGGGTGTGGTATCCCCACCGCTACAAAAACATTCAAGAATTTGGGAAATAACTAAATAGTGAAATTACAGAAGTGCTGGTTTGGCCTTGTGGCTAAATGTGTACCTCATGTTCAAAGATTGTGAGTCTCAGGTTTCCTGCCCTATTTACTGCTGTGTCCCTGACAAATAAACACATACATGCACAAAATCCTAATTTGTAATACAGAAATAGACAGTTTGCACTTCTATTTAATAGAAGTTAACATTTTTGGGGGTGTGAGGAATTTGAAGGGCTGTGATCTTTGAATTCAGGACTTCACCAGGCGCTTGAGGTCCATTTTAGGACATTTTAGGATGTTTATCTGTTTTCCTGATGAGAGTCTTTCTTTATGCTTCACAGTGGAAATAATCTTCAACAGCAGCTTCAGTGATCTTCTGCTGGAACTACCAACTCTTCAATGGGAGGATGGTTTAATGAATTTAACTTTGTGTTTTCAGGGTGTTGCTGAGAGTGAGGATGCTGTATTATCTGCGCCAGGAGGTAATCGGTGACCAAGCTGAGAGGATTCTGGATGGAGCAGACTCAAGGTCAGTGAAGTTTTTCATTGTCTTCAATTCAGAGTCAGAATGACCCAAATGGTGTTGAACATGCTCCACACAGGCTGGAAATTATTCAGGTAAAGCTGCTGAGGGTAGTTCTGATGGTCCTATATTATCTACAGACAAACAAGATCATCCATTTAATTTTTTTTTTGTATACGTGTGTGTTTATATATATATATATATATATATATATATACTTTTCAATATGTCTAAAAACTGCTGCGGTGTCAGAACAATTGTTTTATTTTTTCAAGAAAACAATACTTGACAAGAAATACATTTGCTTGTTGAGGGGAAAAAATAAATAAACAATGTGAGAGGGGGAATGTGAGTAATCCTTAAAGTGGCCCAGGACGGAGGATCGCTGCCAAACTAATGTGGACAAATGTGTCCCCGGCCACCTCCACATGTGTCCTGAGTGATGGGATCTCAGTCCGTCCTCAGGCAGCATTAAGCTGCATTTCCAGAATCTCCCATCATGATCTGATCCCCCACAGACACTGATATCAGGTGCAAAGAGCCTCTTTTCTTTATGCCAGCCTGACAGGTACCACACTACTTCCTCCATCTTTGCCTCCACCCTTTTTCTTTTTTTTCTTCCTGCAGAGCACTTAAGTCCCTCATCATGTCCCATCCCCCTCTCATCACCCTTTCACCCAGATGTGGATGCATTTATAATGAGGAGCATGTGCACATCATGCTGATCTTTGTCACTCCCTCCCCCTCTCAGTGGCTACTGTGACAGACCCCTGTGTGTATGTGCGCGTGTGTATCAGACCATGCCAGACGTGAGCATACGGGGTGCCATCGTGCCAACATATGCCAGAGGGATTTAGCATGCCAGTCTTGGCGCGCACATGCGCATGTGTTGCCAAGGCTGGGCATGCTGCTGTTTGCAGAGATAAGGGACTATTTCCCCGGTTTCTTCTCTCCTCCTGTCACCCTCTCTCACCCCTCCATTGTGTATTGTTGTATATTGGACTCATTCCTTCCACAACTAGCCGATAACTGCATTTTCTACCATCATTATTTCTTAGTGGGGATTGATTCGGATGCCACAGCATGGAAGTATGGGTGTGAACACTGTGCATATTATTATTATTATTATTTGTATGTAATATATGTGCATTCGAACTCTGTTTTAAAGTGCAGCATTAGGTTTGGGACCTCAGTTAAGTTTTTATTCTGTGAAATTTATGAATCAGTGCACAACTAGATCATGAAAAGGTTCATATTGGAGATAAACACATTAAACATGGATCTGTCTGTGTAGTGCTCCTGTTTTAAGGTCCAATCTTCTGATTTAACAACTGCAGCAGTAGTAGTCCTCAGACTCTCACCACCCAAATTAATATCTGATGAAGATGCAGACATTTAAAGAGTGGGTGTCTCTAATTCCAAACATGGATTTAAGGAAACATTTCTGGATGTTCTTACCAAATGTGTGCAGATTTTGAAACCTCTACATGTTTGTATGTAGTAGGAATCCCTGAATCTGTCTGTAAACTCAAAACGCTCCGTCTAAAAGTGACACCAGCCATTTACAAGACCTTCACAACTTGCTGCATTGATGAGGTCAGCTCCTTCATAAAATGATGGAGGGCTGGGCCTCGAACGACAAAGGTCTGCTCATGGCTCCACTACTGATACTCCATGAAACAGAGCTGGTGCTGCTGCTAGTTCCAGGCTAATGCCTGACTTTAGCACCAGCGCTCTTTGTTTCAACCAACAAAGCACCGGCTCCACTGTGCTAAGCAAGCACCAACTCTTTGCTTGACCCCCACCCTTGGTCCAGGCATTTTTAAAAAGAAAAACTGCAGAGCGAGTCAACCGCTATACTGCTGGAGTTTCTCATTCAAAACTTGAAATGGAGGCAGAATTGAAGCAGCAGTGCTTACATACAGTGAGCTCCTCCGTCCTTGCTTTGTGGTCTGTATCGATTTGTGTCCAGACTCAGTAGATAAATTCGTGAAAAAGAAGAGTGTAAAAGATGTGATGACATGTATTTAACATAGGAAGCGACATGAACAGTGGTCCGCATCGTAATGTTTTTGTTGTTCAACCGATGTACTTGATTTCTCCAAACTTTAGTGGAAAGAAACAGCACCTTGGGACATGTTGAAATTGCAATATTAAAGTGTAACTCTCCAGGTTTTATATAGAAAAGAATGATCGGTCGATTGGTCTTATCTGGTTGTAAATCTACCACAAATCAAAATGTTTGATGTGCCTGGTTTTGACAGCGTGGCAGCAGTTTCAGACATAAACACTAGGATATAGAAACATCAACTCTCCTTTTTTTGTAACAGGGGTAACCAAAATGACTTTGAGTCAGTTTCATAACCAGCTTGAAACTCCTTAGAGGAGTTAAGTGTTATAACACAGGTTAAAGAGTTGAGTTTGAGTTGCTCATCAGTGATTTGACTCCCCCCACAGTGAGCTGGATATCTGGATCCCTCAGCCGTTCCACGCCGAGGTCCCTGCTGACTGGTGGGACAGCGAGGCCGACAAGTCCCTCCTCCTCGGCGTCTTCAAACACGGTGAGAAACACACACCAGCCAACCTCAAGCCAACCCCTGTACACACAGGTTCCTTCACACACTGACCACACAGAGAGGGAAGTATTTCTATGTGACACAAATAAGTTTATTTCATACATGTAAAGATCAAACGTGCACAAACAAATCCACGTGTGCTGATCTCTGCTCAGTGGGATACAGGTGTCAAACTTGAGACTGTGTTTAATGAGTGTTGTTGGATGGACTGTTTTATTTGGGTCATCATCATCCATCTCTGATGACCCACCTCTGCCTGCTGATTGGATGTGACTCCCTGTGACAGGCCCACTGTCGTCTACGCAGCCTTTCAAGACGCAGGCCCTCATTTATATTAATTTGGCATAATTGTCATAATTTTTCCATCATTGCCCACCCCCCATGATTCAATTAGGACACACACACACACACACATGCGCACACACACACTCAGAGGAATACAAAGGGGCTCACCCACAGTTAATCATAATCCTTATTCACCAGGGAGGCCCGAGGGGGACTAGCACACATATAAACACACACTCAGCTCTGTGTGCGAACTCACACTGAACAGGGTGAGGAGAGAAGGAAGGGAGGAAGGAAGGAAAGGTTGAAGGAGAAGTGGCTCCTCACCTCTCGTCATCTCAGCCCATCCTTCCTTTTCCTCCTTCATCCCACCTGCTCCTGTGTTTATCTCCTCCCCTCCACTCCCCTCCCCCCTGCCTTCCTGATGTGTCTCTGTAGGATCTGCACATTTTAATTTGTTCTGCCTGAGTGACCCTAACGGACACACACACACACACACACACTAACACACACACACTTGCACACACAGTAAGTCTCTCTCTCACACACATACACAAGCACATTCACTTTAAAAGATGCTACGATGCAAAAGTTTTTCTTCCGTTTTACACAAAGCTCTCTGAGATTAGCACACGCCAAAAACAGGGACAAGTTTAAACACACACACTCACACACACAGACATAGACACACACACACACACAGGCTGTCTGTCTTGTCAGCAGCTGGTTCCTGGGGTCTGCCCTTCTGCTGCTGTTTTTCTCTGCTCCTTCATTCAGCATCTTGTGTCCTCAAAGAGTGTTTAAGTGTTTGTTTTTTGTTTTTTGTCATTCCCCTTTTTCAGGATTTACTTCAAACTGTTCTCCAGTCTCTCCGTTCTTAAACACGTATCTTCTTCTTCCTCTCCCTCTTCCTCAGGCTATGAAAAGTACAACTCGATGAGAGCTGACCCTGCCCTGTGCTTCTTGGAGAGGGTGGGCATGCCGGATGCCAAGGCGATCGCTGCTGAGCAGAGGGGCTCTGACATGATGGCAGATGGTGTTGAGGGGTAAGAGAGCAGCTCTTCTATCTCCCTTTTTTCTGTTTACTCCTTTCTCTGTCTGCCGTGCTTATCTTTGTCTGTGTGAAGACAAGTTTTAACACCGCTTTCCAGTCTGTTCAGCTCTCATTTCACTCCGTCAACACCTCCAGTAGTGTGCAGATTTTCAGACAGTATAGAAACAGCTGTGAGAATATATTTCTTTATCTTGAAAAAAAATCCTGCTATCTAAATGAGTGATGTTACATTGTTTTCAATCTACAACACAAAATGCTGAATCCCTTTTCTTCTCCTTCCACAGTGAGGATGAAGACCCCGAGTATAAACCACTGCGGATGCCTTTCAAAGACGATCTGGATGATTTAACCAACTCCCCCATGGAGATCAAGGATGAGGCTGGGGACTGTGACTCTGAAGGTAAACCACCTCAAGGATAATAAGAGAAAACTGCTATAGTTACAGTGTAAACTTTTTTTTTCTCCAATTGTTTTGGTTCCCACCAGTAGCAAACCCTTCTCAATCAAGCTGGAGTGCTAAATTCTCTATTTTTGTGTTTTGCAAAAAAAAACCTAAGGGTGGCTCTTACGTTTTTTGATTATAACATTTTCAGAATATTTAATTGTTGAGTGTGAAAGTTTCACAGTTAACCAAACATTATCTGTTCAAAATAAGATGCATTTGGTCAGCTCTGACTCCATAATCTGTGCCTCTCATATATTATTTGTAGCTGTTAAAAAAAGGAGCTGGCTGCAAAAAAAAAATACAAATTCAGCCCCTGAGGAGGATCTACAGCTCCACTTTCTGACCTCATTACTTACCTAATCCCAGTGACCAGAACAGTAACTGTATGTCAAAGTGAAATCAGACTCTTGTGTTAAAACAAACAATTTGAAAATCCTTGCAACCTATATCAGAAGTGCAAAAGCACTCAGCTCATCACAAAAAATACAATTGAATTGGGTAAAAAATTTCCAGTTAGATTAGACAGATTGCTTCAAAGTTAACATAAAATTAACCCCATTAAAAAAAGAAAGAAGGACTTTTACCATTAATGCCCAACAGTCTCTTTGGTCCTTTAGATGCCCATTTTTATTTGAAGTCTGTGGCCACAGCCGCGCTTCGTTGTTCTGACGCCCAAAAATCTGTCAGACACAGGAAAAGTAATCCAAAATCCTGACGATAAGTTGAAAAATGATTTCTAGACTTATTACTTTGTTGTGGCAGTGGGTTGTTGTGCTGTAATTAATGTAACTGTTCATGTCCCACAGTGTGTTTGTTTAAAAACATATAAGATGGGAACCTAGAAATACTTGCACCAAAAATCTCAATTGCAATATAGGAAATAATAATTGCAATTAGATATTTTTTGCAAATCGTTCAGCTGTACCAATGACCCCATGATGATCATGATTCTCACCTCAGTTTTCCCTCCTCTGTCCTCTTCAGCTAAATCAGGGGAGAACGGTCCAAACGTTCGCTCTTCAGGAGCTGCGGGCTCCAACGAGCAGCTCTACTGGCCGGCAGCCTCAGCCCTGACAGCCCGTCTGCGCCGCCTCATCACAGCCTACCAACGTTCCAACCGCAGGGAGCAGCTCCGTCAGGAGGCCCTGAACCGGCCCGACGGTCGCAGGAAGAGACGCAGGGAGTTCCTGCCCTCTATTGCCATGGTTACCGATACAGGTGGAGGGGCGGCTTATCTCCACGATGGGGCAAGCATGTACATGACAGAAGGAAGCCCATATCTGGGTAAAGGAGGCGCTTACTTTGCCAAAGGCAGTCAGTTCATGGCAGAGGCGTCTCCAGTGGTGACGGCCAGCTCCCTGATGGCTGATGGAGCCATGTACTTCAAGGAGAGACGGCAAAGGTAGGCTCATATTTGATGCCCACTTATCGTAGGTAATGTTTGCAATCATCAGAGAGTGAAATCTCATCCTAACAGTCCTAAGATTTCATCAGAGATTTCTTCCAGTGCCTGGTTTCACTCTTTCTTCTCTCCCGGTCAGATGGACTCGTCGAGAGGAGGCTGATTTCTACCGTGTGGTGTCCACCTTTGGAGTGGTCTTTGACACCCAGCAGCAAAAGTTTGACTGGACACAGTTCAGGGCCTTCGCTCGACTGGACAAGAAAACTGATGAGAGCTTGGAGAAGTATTACTACTCCTTCATCGCCATGTGCAAACGGGTCTGCAGGATGCAGGTCAAGCCGGACACAGGTTTGTGGAAACAGGCTTTTGTTTGAGTGTTTGAAAAAACAAAACTATAACTGAAACTATTCAAGGTTTGTTTGCAGTGATTGAAAAAATGACAGTTTTTCATTTGTTTGTTGTGTTTCACACCATCAGAGCTCCCAGACCCCACCCTGATCATCGACCCCATCACAGAAGAGCGCGCGTCACGCACTTTGTACCGCATCGAGCTGCTGCGCCGCATCAGAGAGCAGGTTCTCCCTCACCCTCAGCTCTCAGAGCGTCTCAAACTCTGTCAGCCCTCTGCAGACCTCCCAGAGTGGTGGGAGTGCGGCCGCCATGACCGGGACCTCCTCCTGGGAGCCTCCAAACACGGTGTGAGCCGCACAGATTATCACATCCTAAATGACACCACCTTGGCTTTCCTGGAGGCCCACCAGCGCTTCACCAACCAGAGAGGAGGTGCTGCTGGAGTCCACGGAGACGTGATGAAGCTCGCAGCTGAAGCCAACCCCGCTGCACCCCTCCTCACCCCTGGAGATCTGGAGAGCGTTGCAGCTGCCGCCAGTCTGGCTCTGAACGGAGGGAAAGAGGAGGCTGGAGTAGAAGAAAAGGAGGTGAAGACTGAGGAGGAGACTGCAGAGAAGGAGGTGAAAACTGAAACTGAAGGAGACATTCCATGTGAAGAGATTAAAACTCCAGACCTCAAGAAAGAAAACGAAGGAGAGCTGGAGGTAAAGAAAGATGAAATCGCTTCTTCACCAAAGAAGGAGTTAAAGAAAGAAGACGAGGCTCAACCTGATGAGGAAGAAAAGGAGAAGGAAGAGGAGCAAACAGAGAAGACTCCCAAACCAGAAGATGACCAAGACCAGGACACGACTGAGGAGAAGAAGAGTCAGGACGAGGCTCTCGAGGAGCAGAAAGAGACTCTGGCTGAGCCCTCAGAACATCCAGACACCTCCTCTCCTGAAGCACAGCAAGACAAGACAACTGAGGAGACCAACGGAGAGGAGAAGGAGAACGCTGAGTCTCCTAAATCTCTGAAGTCAGCTGACACTGAGAAAAGCCCTGAGGAGGAAGAGGAGGAGAGGATGGATGAAGACGACAAATCAGAGAAATCCTCCCAGGCTGAGGGTAAGAGGAATTTATGATCGCATGACATGTTAAGAGAGTTTTGATCAGTTTAAAAACTCTGGACTTTGACAAAAAAGCTCCATTCAAAAATATTGATCAACAGATTTCAGAGTTTTGCAAATAATGTTGACCCTAAAGTTGAATTAAAAAGTCTACACTCATGTTTTAGACTGATGCTAACAGCACATTTCTAGAAAGCCCCTAACAGGTCAGCCTCATGACTGGGTCTGAAGAGAGCCCCCCAGGGAGATAAACAACTACAAAATGTATCCAGAGCGATTGAAAGATCTGGAGAATTCAGTGGTACAAAGCAAAAAAAATTAACACTGGATGAGCCTGATTCCCAAGCTCCAGGAACCAGTTTGTTTAAAACCAAATTGACTCTGTAGTGGAAGTCACTGCATGGGCTTGGGAAAAAAAAAATTGTCTGTGAAAACTGTTCACCATAATTGCAGTTTGACCATGCAAAGAGGTAACTATGGAGAGCCACAACCAGGGCCTCTAACTACCAGGCTTTTGTGTCAGACTCATGTCTCAACGTATAATTAAACCAGATTACTAACAGCATGACTCTGTAGTAGAAGAGTCCTTGGCCTACATGCACAACTAGTCATTAAACAAACAGGAGCATTAGTCTTAACATACTGTTATGAAACGACCTGTTTGGCCACAGCATTAAGCACAACTGCAAATAATTAACCCATTATTAACTGCACAATGGAAGTGAGGCAGGTGCAGAACGTCAGGTCAGGAAACCTTCTGGAAAACCTCTGTCCAACAAATTTGAACTTGGTTTGCCTACTACACAAACAGAAATAAGCACAGCGAGCGGTATCGGTGTGACTGAGAAAAGATCAAGAAAAAATGTTTCTTGGCAGTTTTCTAATATGTTTGATAATCTCTCTTCTTCTTGTGCAGCGAGTGCCGTGTCAGAGCAGAAGAACTTTGATGAGGACAGCATCGCATCTCTGAGCACATCAGTCCAAAATGAAACCAGAGACGGATTCTGCCCTGATGATCTTCAGGACACTTCTGCTCTGCAGACTCTGCAGGAGCGAGCTTATGGCTTCTCCTTCTGGCCTAAGGTAAGAGCAACACCCTCAACATGGGAGTCACTCATTTTAGTCTCCTCATCCATGCTGTTTTTAACTTCTGTCAGCCAAAAATGAAACTTGAATCATAAGTTTGCAGAGAGATTGTTAGGTTTTCATTTGGTTGACCTACAAACTCAGAGGACTTCATCTGCTCAGTGATCCCTCCTCTAAAAACTGTATGGGAGCTGATTGTCTCTCCATCCACCTTGCAGGATCGTGTGATGATCAACAGGATGGATAACATTTGCGAGGCTGTGCTGAAGGGCAAGTGGCCCGTCCACAGACGCCACATCTTTGACTTCCCCAGCAGCCTGATGCCGGGACACGGCTCCACAGGGAGCACAGCAGCTGTAGCCCTCCCAGCAGAGAGCCCGCTGCAGAGGCAGAGTCTGGCTGAGCTGACCATGGCTGGACTCCACTCCTCTTATGGTGGCAGTGAGGACAGCTCCCTGCTCTCTCAGGTTCATGTAAGTGTCCCATGTTCTGAAAACTGTTCTCCATGCACCAAACCAGGGTGAGAGTGAAGTCAAGATGTCAAAGTTCTCCAGCTCAGGTGAGGACTCACAGGTGAAACTGTTCCCTGATGTTGCAGGACGACCCCCTGAGTCTCACCATGCCTCGACAGAGGAGGAGGAGGAGGCGGAAGATTGAGATCGAGGCTGAACGAGCCGCCAAGAGGCGTAACCTGATGGAGATGGTGGCTCAGCTGAGAGAGAGCCACGCTGCTGCTGAGACCCAGAGTCATGCTATAGACCTCACCAAGGTACAGTCCACGTGTACAGCCCTTGTTCTGAAACTGTGTCAGCAAACATGAATCATTTATGCACTCACTAACCTGATGTGAACGTTTGTCCAGGGTATGCATCATCACCATAAGGCCTCCCCATCATTAGCGGGTTTCCCAAGTTCTCTGATGGCGAGCACGCCGCTCAAGGCTCAGATGGAGCTGCTGCAGCAGGCCCAGCCGTCCGCACACAGAGCCAACGGTTCACTGGAAGCCGACCTCCCCATCATCAGGAGGAGACGAGGCCGCAGAAAAAATGTGGAGGGCCTGGAGCTGCTGTTTATGGGCAACAAGAGAGCAGGAGGGGTACGTCACCTGGGGGGACTTCAGGCATCACTGTCAATCCAAACTGTGAAAATACAAGAGTTTGTCTTAAATGTCTGTGTCCCTCTCTGTCTTTCAGGATGATGCTGAGGAGACCAAGACTTCAGGTGTTGAAGGGGTTCAGGCTCGAGCCCAGAGACCCGTAAGTGTTCCTGAACAAAGCCCCAGTGCCAGGTCTCTGGCCTCTGGAAGTCTGGAGGAGGAGGAGGCCACAGTTTCCAACAAAGAGCTGGAGGAGTGGCTCAGGCAGCACCCCACCTACACCATGGACATGGCTGGATACACACCAGTACGTCACCTTCTCATTCTATCACAGTTCATTTTCCCAATTATTCTTCAGGTCTGTTTATCAAAGCCGTCAGTTCTCAACAAGCTCCTGTTCTCTGACCTGATTCACAGAAGAGCGAGGAGTCAATGCTGTCTCCCTTTTCAAAGCCCAAGCAGAAGCGCCATCGCTGTCGAAACCCCAACAAGATTGACATCAACACCCTGACCGGAGAGGAGAGAGTACCTGTCGTCAACAGACGCAACGGACGCAAGGTGAGCAGACGTGTGACGTACCTGTCACTTTAAGACATCACCATCCTCCTCTTATTGTACATTTGTTAATCTTTCTCCATCAATCATTTTCTCTCTCTTCCTCAGATGGGCGGGGCTATGGCTCCACCAATGAAAGAGCTTCCCAGATGGTTATTGGAGAACCCAGAGTTTTCTGTGGCTCCTGATTGGACTGATATCGTCAAACAGTCGGTGAGTCACCATTAAAAATCATCCATGATCTTAACTGCCGTGTTTATGTTGTAGCCCAGAGCTAATGCACTGTTTTTAGCACAGTGTCCCTTTATAAACATGTATGGTGTGAAAATGAACCTCGTGTGATGAATCTTTTGTCTCCACAGGGTTTCCTCCCAGAAGCCATGTTTGACCGCCTTCTGACCGGCCCTGTGGTCAGGGAGGAGGGAGTTCGTCGACGGGGCAGACGACCAAAATCAGAGATCGCTAAGGCAGCGGCTGCTGCTCAGGCTGCAGCTGCTGCTCAGGCTGCACAGGCATCACTGGCAACTGCTGCATCATCTGCAGGTAAAAGTCCAACCAAAGCAAACATGGCCCACCAGAGGTCTACAACATCAACACAAAAACAGTATCTCTAGATTTTTTCCTGTGACAAGAGGAGGCCATGGATCAAATGTTGTAGGAAAAACATGTTTGTGTTGAAGTCTTCAGGTCAGCATTTTAGCTTTCATCCCTCTGATCAGGTACATCAGTATGACTGAGTGCTCCGAGTTCACCCAGCCTCGTAAAGTTGATGACAAATGATAAAATAAAATTCAGTAATGTGGAACAGCAGACACACTGAGCTTTATTACAGAACAAATGAACACAGCCATACATGTTACAGCAAAAACCTCTACTTTACAGCACCCTACGGTAACTCTACAGGGACATACTGTTATAAAGGCAAAAATAAAAACTAACAGGACGGTCTGTTAGCTTAGCATTAGCAACTCCATGACTTGCATCAAACTGAGTTTAATCCCAGCTTTTTTGCAATGTTTGTTGACTTTGGCCATTTTTACCACTTTCTGCTGTTTTTTGTCACTTTTTTCACCATTTTGCTACTTTCTGAATTTTTTGAATTTTCTTGCTAATTTTTGTTGCTTTGGGCCATTTTAGTCAATTTTCACTTTTTTGCCACCCTTCGACCATTTTTTGCTTCTTTTTGAGTTTTCCAAGTTTTATTCCAATTTAAATGCCTATTTTTGTTGCTTTTTTGGTCAATTTTTACCACCTCAAACTAAGTTTTATTGTTCTCTTTGCTGTTTTTGCCTCTTTTTACCACTTGGATTGTTAATTTTGTAAAGGTAGTTTTCAACACTTTGTTTCATTGGTCGAGTAGAGTTGACTAACTCCAGTTTAGAGCAGAAAACATTTGCTTCAAAAAAAGTAGCTGATATTTTGACACATTTCAGGTCATAGAAATATTGCTCAGTCTGGGATTAGAATATTGCAACAGGACACATTGTGATTAAATCTAATTTGTGATAATATGCTCAGCCCTAGTTTGACCCACACACTATTGATCCTCAGTTCCCTCAGAGGAGTATTTGTGTTTCTGGTTGTGGATCTGAGTGTTAAAGCTGGTGTTTTTCTTGCAGGAGGAATCAACCCGTTGCTGTTGAACAGTCTGTTTGGGGGGATGGACCTGTCCTCCCTCCAGAGCCTCCAGTCTCTCCAGTTGGCTGCTGGTCTCATGGCCTTCCCTCACCCCACTGATCCCAAGCAGGCCGCCGCTAGCGCAGCCGCCGCCTCCATGCTCCCCCTCATGCTGCCCGGCATGGGAGGACTGCCCAACATGGCCGCCGCCATCCCCAACATGTTCAGCCTCGGTGGCCTGTTCGGAGGGAACCTGGCGGCCGCTGCTGCATCGAACTCCAGCAGCACGTCAGTGTCCGGAAACACTAACGGCACGGCCGAGGGAGAGAGCGAGGAGGCGGGGAAGAGAGGAGGGGAGAAGAAAGAAGAGAACATGGACGGAGAGGGAGATGATAATGAGGAAGAAGAGGAGGAAGAAGAGGAGGAGGCCAGGGAGGGTGAGAAAAGAGCGCGCAAGAAGAGGAAGAAGGATGTGGAGTCAGGTAAACCCGCTAAGCGAGCGGCGACTGCCCCACAGGCTCCAGCAGCTGACTCACCAGCCGAAGCCTCCATCAACGGTGACGCCGCAGCGCTGTTAGCCGCCGCCGGCATGTCCGCCAACTCTCTGGCGTTCAACCCTTTCCTCCTGTCCACAGTGGCGCCCGGCCTCCTCTACCCCTCCATGTTCCTACCTCCAGGCCTGGGCGGGCTCAGCCTCCCCGGCTTCCCCACCGCCTCCACCCTGGCCGAGCTGCAGAGCGCCATGGCCGGAGCGCTGGGCGGACAGGTCCTGACCACAAACCCCCCCAGAGACCAGAAAGAGAAGAAGGGGGCATCGAAGGCCGCAGAAGAGGAGGAAGAAGAGGAGGAGGAGGAGGAGGAAGGAGATGACGGGGACAAGGAGGGCGGAGCGGACGAGGAGACGCGAGACGAGGATTCTGCCATGGAGGAGGGAGCGGTGGAAGGAGAGGAGAAGAAGGCGGGCGCTAGTCCGCAGAAAGACGAGAGTGACTGAAAAGAATCATGAAACTGACCAGCCCTGGACTCCTCCTCCTCCTCCTCATGCTCCTGCTCCGTACTGCGTTTACAGACCCCCACCACAAAGATCCAAACTATTACTGACCCTGTTTTCCCTTTTCCATCGTCGTGGTTGATTTCTCTTACTCTTTGTTGATTCTTTTTTGCCCAGGTAAACTTCCTGTGTGTCAGAGAGGCTGAAGTGTGTGTGTTAAGTTAAATCTCTGATCTTGATAGTGTAGTCAGGGAAACTCCTCACAGCCGCCTGCCAGGGGGGGCAGGGGGCACCTCCTGAGCAAAGACTGTTCCTTTCTCTTTGTCTGGTTGGGGTATGTGCACTATCAGCAGTGCAGCCACACTTTTCTCTCACACACACACACACACAGAGCCTCAAATACGACTTCACCATGTTCCAATAGTTCATTGTTATAACTAATGTATTATTATTGCTGCTTTCAGCTCTCAGACCTTTATTTTTGATTTCTTTTTCTTCTCCACTGTTTTTGTTGTTGGTTGTACGTCGCAGCGTCTCAGCTAAAGAGGGAACCCGCCCACTAGTGGTGCTTTTTCTAACATCACTTCTTGAGAAAACAGCATTACAGCAAACCGCGCTGTCTGACAAAAGCTGCTGCACAAAGGAATCATGGGTAATGGAGTTTTTACCGAGCTGCTCCATTGCAGAGCAGTTTTTTTTTAGTTCTCACATATCAGAGCAGGTAGACTGAAGAGGAAAGCATCCACGAGTCGATGTGACACAACAAACTTGACCATTAGCTGCACACATGCACAAGCCTCACACGTGGAGGTTCATCACTACACACACACTAACTCCTTCATCCTCTCTGCGTCTCTGAGAGGCTCCTGCAGCTCTTCTTCTCCTGTGTTTGTGTGGCCTCCTGTGTGTGTGTGTGTGCGTGCACACTGTACCAATACTGTTCAACCCAGTCTCACACTGTTCGAATGCCAGTCTTGAATCTTTCCACTGCCACCCGCCTCCTTACTTACTCGGTGGCTTCAGGAGACGCGGCGGCACTTGCAGGCCACAGGGTGTGCACCGCCGCGTCTCTGTTGTTAGTCTGCTGCCAAATCCAGTTTCTCCCCATGAAGAAGTTTCTGAGTGGTGGTCCAAACAGGGCTGTGATGATTCAGGTCTAATCTTTAGCGGGGGCACATCAGATGGTTTCTATTCCTCAAGGCTGCCACGTTTCTATTGTTTTTATTTGAGTTCTTTATTTCCACATACTGATAGTTTCAGACCAAGTGCTGCTTCCCATTGACGTTCTCTTGAAAGACTGTTCCTCTAGTCACACACACTGACTCCCGGCCTGGTCACCACAGGACTGAGACACACTTCTGTACAAAGTTAAACTCTGGATGCTTTTTTTTTTAATTTTTTTTTTTTACTTGAAAAGTGTGAGTGGGGCTTGATTTGTTTCCATATCTGAGGCCAGTTCAAGCGTCTGAGATGAATCAAGGCTGCGACAGACTCAAATATTTGAAAGTATTTTCAAACACACACATCGTAGCCAGGTCTTATTATAACATTTGCGAGCACAGCCAGCAGATGCAGAGAGAGAGAGGGAGAGCGAGAGAGCGAGCGAGCAGGGACAGAGGAGGGAGATGACTTCTGATCTCTGAAACACGCCCTTCCTGTGAAACACACTTGTTCTTCTCTCCAAAGCTGAGACAGCAATAATCAAGGCAGCTTTTGAATGTTCCAACATCACTCTCCTAACACACACACACACACATCCAAACACACACACACACATAGGAATAACCACAAGTGTCGTATGGATAGAAGACAAAACTTAAAGTGTAAATGATAACATAAGTACTGCAATCAATTTAGTCTCACTCTGTTCCTGTTGATGCACTGGTGTTAAAGAGTTAAAATAATCAGGTACCTTTATTACTTAGCTACTTTTCTTGAAAATGGACTTTTTGTTACTTTTAGCCAGCAAGCTGAAGAGCATTACCTCAAATTCTTATATAGCCTTGAAGTTTACAGACATACCATGTAAATGTTTTTCTTTCTTTTTTGGGTGTTATTTTGTTTGTTTTTTGTTTGTTTGTTTTCTTTTTGGAGACATCATGTATGATGAATTGTAGCTATAATGCTTTTAATAAAAGTGAATCATGATATTCGCCTAGGAAACCAAACTTCTTCTTCTTCCATGTCGTTTTTCACTGAGCTCTATTTCCACTGTGACCAAAATCTCCCCTGATGGAGCTTCATCACACATATCACCCTATGGAGTTTGATTATTCCTCTAAAGTTATTTATTCATTACCTTTAACGCGCTTTAGTCATCTTAAGACTGTTCTGAAAAAGTTCTGTTTACATGCAAGATATTTTTTAACAAACCATTGAAACACTGTGGCCATAGAAATATTAAAAGCTTATTAGAGTTTCAACATGCAAAAAAAAGGAAAAGAAATGGGAGTGGGAGTGGGACAAAAAAAATTGAATTAGTAATTAATTGTAAATAAAGTGACAGTCTATTCATTCGTGATGGGAAGTTCAGCTCTTTTCAGAGAGCCGATTCTTTTGGCACACTCCCAAAGAAGAGCCAGCTCTTTGGGCTTCAAAATGGCTCCTCATTAGGTAATAGTCATAGCATTATATTTTTACCTAACCATGGGCAATACGAATGACTTTGTATTGGTAAACCTTTTAACATCAATATACAACAAGCCTTATAATTTTATATGGGGCCTCATTTTGTGAATTTGTTGTCACTAAAGTGGGAATTCTTACATTTGTGTGTGATTTCAAACATTTTCTGAAAAAAAAAGAAAAAATTCCCATCCAGATGTAGCTCAGTTTGTAGGTGTCAAGGAAGTTGGCAGCTGGCTCTTCCGTGTCACTACAAATTTAACCACTGATTCACCCCTGGATCTTTTGAGCTTGACATGTCACTCCTGTTTATCAGCTGCTGAAAAATTTAAGAGCACAGCCTTTAAAAGACTAAATCTGCACAAAAATGTGGATTCAACATTATTTTCTGTCAGGTATTCACACTGTCATGACCTCCTGATGGTAAAGGTTAAAAAGTTTTCTCTCTTTGAACGTGGTCAGATTGTTGAGTTACAGAAACAAACACCATCACTGCTGAGGTTGGACGCAGTAAGACAGACATTTTGAATTTCTTCAATGATCCTGAGGGTTATGGAACAAAAAAGTCAAACGGTAGACCCAAAAACATTTCACCAGCTCTGAACCTGAGGATCTGATTGGCTGTTCATTAAGACACAGGAGGAGCCTCGACCCAAAAGAAGTTTGTTACTGGAGTCGACTGCAGCTCAATAACCATCAGACGACGTCTGAGAGAGAAGAGCTTTAAGAACAAAAACCTCTTCAAAGACCTCGTCTCCTTCCACTAAATTGTGCGTTTGGACTTCAACAGAGAGCACCATGGGATATTGAAAGGTTGATGAAAGTTGATTCTCTGAGGAATAAAAAATTGAACCTTGATGGTCCTGATGGCACATGCACATCAAGCATCAACAAACCAGTTTTGGAGAGATCAACAAGAACAGTGGAGCTCCTCTGTCCTTTTTCAAACTTTCATATCCATTTCAGGGGTTTTTCTTTTTTGTGAGCTGTTGTCTTAAACTTTTGATCAGCTGATGAAAAAGACTACCTTTAACTGTTGCTAGCAACAAATTCTCCTCTCAATTTCTTTCGTCTCACTCCCAATACGTCTTTTTGTGTGAGAGCTGAATCACCAAGTCAGGTTCAATTTAATTCCAAGTGAGATCAATTTCTGTATTTGTGACCTACAGGTTGGCATTGAAGCCTTAGTTCTGTAAAGAGTAGAGAAGGTGGGGCAGGTCTGTATCTGACCCACAGAGGCTGCCGTCCTCATGGGCGCCTGCTGCCCCCTGCTGTCTGTCAGCCCGACTTCCTCTCACTGCACT
Organism: Thalassoma bifasciatum; assembly: GCA_008086565.1. NCBI lineage: Eukaryota > Metazoa > Chordata > Actinopteri > Labriformes > Labridae > Thalassoma > Thalassoma bifasciatum. Next base: position 104,166 of record RPOG01000463.1, on the reverse strand, counting down.
TCCTGTCTGTTTGATCTAATAAAGGGGAGCACGGGCAGGAGGCTGACATCCACATTACACCTCATACAGCTCTCTTTTCTATAAAATGTGAATCTATGATTCTTTTAAAAGTCAGGTCAAGGGTCTTTTTCCATCATCAGAAAGAATCTACCAAAAAGCTGAAAGTAGGGATGATTGATGGACAAACTTACAGCTAGCAGACGAAAGGTTGACATTTAGTTTTTGCTTTACAGCTCTGTTACAACTTATTTTAATTGTTAAGAGTTTTAGCTCTGACCAAACAAGGACTAAACCAACCATGTTTAACTCATTTGAAGGTCAAAAGTCAAAACAAAGATGTGGTGTGGGCATCTATCATGTTTGTTACCGGTAACCAAACACACACCTGAAGCTTTTCAAAGCATTGAACTCTAACCTTATCTGCCAGATGTGGTCTCTGAGTGTCATCGTGAGGTGGTCTGCTATCACACTGAAATAGAATTATTAATTAAGTCTTGATAAGAAGCTTATAATCCTGATATGGTTTTGAAACAGAAAAATCACAGAGCAAAATAGATTTATTTATGAAAGTTCAACTAGCTTTTATTTTGAAAGGACCCCATGGGATAGGCTGATATTGACTGAGTGCCACAGTCATTGGATGATTATCGGTAATAACCTTTGCATTTAATGGTGTTTTTAGAGCAAAATGAACTCAATTACGAGATTATTAAATTATCCATCAATTATCATAGCTCGTAATTGCTAATATCAATTCAGAGAGAAGCAAGCACAGACACAAGATTTTAAAAGGCTTTTAATTTGAAATAATACATCAGAATGGGCTTATATTCTCTGAGTGATGAGCAATTATTGCTTGAATATTGATCATTCTCTTTTGATCCTTATCTGAGTTTTATTCCATCATGAATTTCATATGGCTTTTATTTCACAGATTTTACAATAGAGGCTAATATTCTCCGAGGGTCACTCTAAAATGATCTAATGTCAACCAGCAGGGGAATTATTGGTTGATCTTTTACTGTGTTTTTCTTTTATTTCTAATCTTAATTTAGAATGAAGTTTTTCTAATTTGTGCAGTTAATTATTTTTTCATGTATTCATTCATATAGTCATTTATAAATTCATGTATTATTCAGTGACTCAATGACCATTGCCCATTATGTGGCTTGAGAGGCTTTTATTTTGAAGTCAGGTCAGAGTTTATAAACAGGCTCCAGAGGAACAGGCAAACAGACAGACAGGCGTGTAGGCAGTATATGGAGGCATAACTTCAGTAGGCACTGTAAGAAAACAGTAGAGGATTTCTTCTCTCCCACTGATCCTCCACACTCATGTGTTGATGCTGAACAAATAACAGCTGGTTAATTTCAGTAAGAACTGAATGTTTAACCTTAACAATCAAGTCCATCTAAAGCATTGACCAACCAGGTGCTTCAGTGCCTGAATGAGGGAGAAACTCCTGAAACAGATCAACTACAAACATTGAAGCTTTAATAGAGCGCCCCCAGGTGGCAAGAGGGCTGCAATACAAGATGAAGAGAAGGTCAATAGGCTGAGCTCATCCTACTACACACAGGTGTGTCTGTGCTTCTCTAAATCAGGTCCAATCAGCTGAATGTGACACAGGTGGACACCAGGTAACTGGATAAACATCTAAAGGTTGATCAGTGGAAACAACAGGATTCACCTGAGCTCAATTTTGAGCTTTGTGACAAAAGCTGGGGAAACATCTATATGTGTGATTTCTCCTATTGTGATTTTTTTTTTTTCTTCTGCACACTTAAATCTTAATGGAGAGAATTTACTAAATGTATATGTAATCATCATATCACCTTATTCAAGGTCTGGACTCTATGGAGGTTCATCCATGTGTGAAAAAAGATGTCTCATGCTCCCTGAACCACTCTTTCACTATTTGAGCCCCATGTACCGTGCCATAGGGGAAGAGAGAAAAATATTAATGCAATAACGTGCTCATTCAGTATATTCAGGTAGTCAGCTGACCTCATTCTTTGGGAACATAATGTTACTGAACCTGAGCAACTGCAGCAACCCCAGATCATAGCACTGCCCCCACAGGCTTGTACAGTAGGCACTAGGAATGATTGGTGCATCACTTCACCTGCCTCTCTTCTTACCCTGATGCACCCAAGATGATGGTTTCCCACAATCTTTCCAGTTTTTAATAATGCATTGGACAGTTCTTAACCCAATTGTGCAGAATTTGGAGGAAGAATGAATTTATTCTATTCTGGAGCAAGCCTACAACACAATGTGAAAAGAGGTGTGGCACTGAGAATACTTTTTGTATCCTGTATACATCATCAAAACATGAAAACCAGGACAGTCTATGCTCACTTCATATCTTAGTTTAAGTATTATTTTATATTCTCCAGATATATGGCTGTTCCAAATCATGTCGTCAACAGTTGACGAAAGATTATCCTCATTAGTTTTACACTCCTGATCAATATCTTCAGACCAATTGAAAAATTGCAATAATTTACATTTTGAAATGTTGGATCCTAAAAAGGTTCTAAGTTGCATTTTAGAATGTGAGCTGGTCTTAAGATTTAGATCAGGAGTTTAGTTAAATGGGCAGAAGTGTGTGTGAGTGAGGGTGTGTGTGTGTGTGACAGACATCTGGCCTAATTGCCTTGCTGAAGGAAGTGGGACGTGAAATCCACCAGCCAACCAATGGTGCACACATACACACACACACACACACACACACACACACACACAAAGCGTATTGTCTTTCACCCTCAGGCTTCTTTCCAGGAATTGTGAATTTTATTTGTTCTTATTAATTATCTATATATAAATGAAAGTATAAAGATTTCTTCCCAGAGTCAAAGCGTTGACATTGTGCTCTATATCCCTGTGGTATCTCCTGACATGTCGTGTGTGTTTTGAACCACTCTCCTGATAAGTGGAGCAGCCAGGAGTGTGTGTTTCACAGCTCTGTGTTGGGACAGAGTGTGTTTTTGAAGGCTCTTCAGTCAGAAGCTGCTCTGCTGGCGTCGTGGATCAGTGTGTGGCACTCGCTCCGTGAACTGCTCTGCCAGCAAGCTTGTCATGAATTTACTAAGATTAGTGAAAATCCAGGCCTGTCGTCCAACACACTGTTCATTAAGACAATAAGGATCTACAAACCCTGATGAAGTGGGAGAAAAAATCACACTGACGGAGGAATCTACCAATCTTTCTGTGGATTCAGTCTGAAACGGTATCACTCAGAAAGTAGGAGAAACTTTTAGACATACAGAGGATTCTTGTTTTTTTTGTCCACATGATGGTCACCTTAGACCGGGCTTTTCAGTAGAAAAAAACTCATATAAGTCTGCTGTCATCTGTTTCACTCCTCTTCCTCCGTTTGCTGAGATGTCTGTTTTCTCGACAAAGCTAACTGTGATGCTGAGTGTTGAGTCTGCAGGTTTGCTGTGACACTGAGGAATTATCACTGAGCTCACTTCCCTCAAGCAATAAAACCCTACAGCCCACACCCACACACACTTTATCATCCGTATTGATCGGAAGCAGGATCTCTAAACGCTCTTAACACACACCATCCTGCTGCCCCAAATCATGATGAATGTACTTCAGTCTTTGGTCCCAAACACAAGCTTGTCTCTGATTGAGAAACATGTTGAAAAACTTCAGTAATCCGAAAGACTTTCAGGCTTGTTGTGCTTTCATTCAGGGGGGCCTGAGGGGTGGACCCAGAGGGAAGTGGGGTTAGAGCGGGGAGAGCCCATAGACTGTGTAATATATAGCTGTTATCTACTCTAGTGTTTCTCAACCTTGGGGTTGGACCCCAAGTGGGGCCGCCTGGAGTCCAAACGGGGTCCCCTGAAATGTGTATTAATCGATAAAAAAAAGATGATTAAAATACTTTCTTCAGTAATTATTATTCTTTTTCAAATCAAAACACAACACATTGATCAACTATTCTATGTTTCAGTATTTAATTAGAATTTTATTGGTTGTATTTTGGTGTTTTATTCATAAGTATTTCAATATTGCATTATTTAGTATTTTAGTATCCAAAACAAGTTATTTTCTATTTTTATGTCCTAAAATAAGTTTGAATACTATGCATTTACAAAACACACACACACACACAAAGAAAAAAAACTGAATTAAAATAAATGCCCCTGGGATCCCCCCAGAAATTTTTGATGTCAAAATGGGGTCACTGCCCAAGAAGGCTTGGAAACACTGATCCACTCACCATCAGTCATCTGTGTCTGATACAGAGTGTCACAGACTATTGTTGATAGGTGCCTTATAGAAAAACTTCACATCGCTCTATATAAGTTTGTATGAGGTAAGGAGGCGGGTCTTTTGAATCCACCTGCTTTTCACTCCAGTTGGTCAATTCTTTTCACACAAACTTGTCATTTTTCGTCTTGGTTTTTCTGGTTTCTGGTGCCTCTGCAGTTTGCTTTATGTAGCTGCTCAATAACCCAGAGCAGTGGCTCTGAAACGTGTTGCAATAGCGAACAAAGTGAATCTTGAAACTTCAAATTTAGGGATATAGACTAGGAGTTGGCAGGTTTGAGGTTTTACAGCCCAACGTGAACCAGAAGAGGCTCATTAATGGAGCGGGAACCAAGGAAACTCCTCATTTTAGCAGCTCCAGCTGGTGTGTCCTGTCAGGTGCTGGACTGAATAGTCCACTATTAAGTCCACTGTACTGAAGGACCCACCATCAACCCCTCATGACAAGCCATGGCACAAATTTAGGAAAAATTTCAACCTCCCAAATGTTTTCAATGAAAAGTTGGTGCAGTTTGAACCTACGGGACTTGGGCGCAGATGTCACAGGTGTTTCAGCGTAAGATTTGACCCTGTTAACTGATGACTCTCAGCTGTCAGTTTCTGGAACACAGTTTTGAAGCACATTGGGAATGGGACGAGCAACAAGTCTCCAGGGCATCCACCAGTCATGTGACTTGAGTGAGGCCTCTGATTGGGTGAGCTCAGATCTAAATATCTTCTAAACTTCAAGTTAGAAAAGACCCCCCCGCCCAAATACAGTGCACCATTAGTGACATTAACGATTCAGACTGGAGACAGTTTTGGTTCATGGTTGTAAACACGTTTATTTCTGCTCTGAAAACGGATTTTTTTGGCTTGGTGTGTTTGTGGACACTAGATGAACAGCAGCCCTTAACTCCTCTGAATTGTCTTGTACTTTCAGACTGGAAGTTGCTGTTTGACCATCACTGACAGGTTGGGCTGAGGGTCACCAGTTAGCACGGTCACTCTTTACACCAGAACACCGTTAGCTCTGTATCAGACAGAACTTAATAGAAGTTGATCCCGTGTTTTAGTTTCTTTTTTAACAATAAACAACTGAACGACCAAACATTTTTATGTTGCATAGTTTTAATGAAGTGTTTAAAGAATGCTGACTACTCTAAATGAAAGGAGTTAAATGCCTTGAATGCTAAAATGTGTGTGCATGTAGATTATAAATTCTTCTGTTATTTTAAGACGTTTCTATGTGTGGTTCCCATAAATACCCTGATATAAGTTTTTCAATCGCGTTCAAAGACAACTGGAGTGACCAAGTTTATCATAGGAGATAAATAATATTCTTCTGTTTCTTATTGGCTCTGACTCAAAGGATTCCATTAAGCTGGGCCTAAGATACAAAGGAATCACTGAGACAGAGAGTTGAACTCATCAGGTGATGTAAATAGAGCCATAACTTGGTATATTCATGATATCCACGGGTTTGTGACTTTGTTCTGAGAGAAATAAAGTAGAGAACAAGAGTTCTTCTGAAGTCTTCCTCTGTGCTTTAAAACTCAAAAGTCTTCAGATGAAATATCTGGAATTTTGCCTGATTGCCTGCAGGATCAGAGCACAGATCGGGTCAGAAAGAAACAACAACAGATGCTGGTTTCATTGATGAGGAAATGAACAAACAGACTCTGCCTGACTCTCTGTGTTGATGTAGATCACAGCTAAAAGTGCTTCAAGTCAACAGATTGTACATATGACGGTGGTCATAGTAAAATGTGTAGGGTTTAAAATGTGTGTACGAAAACTAAAAATGAAATAGAAACACAAATATATACAGGTCAGAGCTGGGAAAAACGAGTTAAGAAAAAAAGGAAAAAGGTCAGAGAAGAGAGAAGTTCAACAAAGCTGTGTGATTGTTGCAGAGTGAAAAAGGATCAATTTCAGCTTCCTGTGTGTGTGTGTGTGTGTGTGTGTGTGTCTATTCTATGTGTCACCTGCTCTTTGCCGTTGTCATGGAGAGGCCATGGCTCTGGCGATAAAGAGCCATCTGCTGTCAGCGTGACCACCTACAGCCTCCTGCCATCACAGCAACAGTGATTGATCGCCCCCAGAGAAAGACAGAGAGGGAGGAGGAGACTCTGATAACTGCGGGTGGGGTCAGGTGGGAGGTGTGTGTGTGTGTGTGTGTGTGTGTGTGGGGAGGATGGGGATGTAAGCAGTGAGAGGTGGATGGAGGGGAGGGGAGGAGGGGAAAAAACCCAGATGTCCTTTCTCTCTGTTTCCAAGGGAAACAAACATGACATCAAGAGCTGTCGCATGACGTGCTTGCACACACACACACACACACTCTGACCATTATGGCCCACGTCCACCTCACTTCCTCCTCTGGTTGAGAGGTTGATGTATGTGTCCGCCAAGACAAGGACATTTGGAACCTCTGGTCTAAAAATCCTGAGCCTTCAGAAAACTGCAGTTCATAAAGTGTCCACTAGAGGCTGGCTGCAGAAACAGCAGTGACCACACACACACACCAAGGCTGTTTTCCAAGCCTCCTATGGCGCTTTTCCACTATACAATTCCAGCCCTACCCTACTCGACTCTACACGGTTTGGTTAGCTTTTCCACTAGCCCGACTACAGACTCACGGTGGGCGTGGATCTTATAACACAGCTGCGCAGAAGTGCGTGCATGTCATCTATAACGCGACACAAACATAATTTTGTACTAACATATGTGCCACAGTGGTCTTTAAAGGAAAATACAAAGCTTTCAAAAGATTTCATTTAAGTAATACAGCGGCTCAATGTCGGGCGTCATGACAACGGAGGTAAACAACAGCCTTGTGCTGCTGCACGCGGAGAAAAACGAAGGAGCTGCTTCCTGATATTAACTCTTCCCTGGATCCAGTGAGATCGCTTTAATTTTTGATTTTTGGGCCTGGTATACCAGAGATTTTTTGTTGATCAATCATTCTTCTTTGAACTGTTTTTCCTTTTTGGTTCCCTGTGGATTAATGGACTGATTGGTGCTTAAAGACTCTCGTGGCAGACAGATGCTCCTGTGCCGACGAACTTTGATTTAATTTAAAAGACTCTTTAAACCGAACTATCTTTGCTGTTAAATTCTTTTTAGTTTAAAAAGGACTTCAAACTTATTTAGGAATCATGAAGGTCTATTTTAGGGCTGTATTTTGTCTTCATTCAGTCTGGTTCTGTGCCGTCAGGTTTACATGTCATTAAAAACTCGTCGCTGACTTATTCGTTTTCCTCTTGTAAGTGATTTGTACAGAGTCAGAAGCTTCAGAGACAACATTCTCTGACCAATGAGTGACCGCCAGCCCGTCGACATCACCTTTTAGTATCGGCTTTACTCGCTTGGAAAAAGGGTAGAGTAGGTACTAAAAACTGGCGTCTGACGCGTAGTACCGCACCCGTGGAATTGCAACACAAACTGAGTAGAGGCGAGTAGAGTGAAAAAGGGCCACTACTCTACAAGCAGCATGTACTGTTTACATGGAAATGCAGTGTAGTTTGTGAAGAGGGGCAAAATCTCTAAAATGTGCATCCAGAATATGAACCAAATTTATCTATGCCATGTTAAAGTTTCTGTTTCTTTTGCTTTTCTTTTTCCAAGTCTAACTAGATGATAAGATCTGCTGTTCATTTGGCATCAAGGTAGCTGATGGTTTGTTGTGCAGCTGCTTGTTTATACCAAAAGTGATAAACAGTAAAAGTAACACGTCACATCAGCAGGTTTATCCAGTTAAAAGTTACTCAGTGTTACCTCTGACATCCTGCTGACAATGTAACATTTATTTTAACCAATGATTCCTGGGAGTTTTAACTTCCATGAAGAAAATCATCAGGATGAGCACACAGCTCATTTCTGTAGAGGAGACACTTTGTCTCAATCACAATCAGATGAAAATCAGAGCAAGATTGTCCTGTTTTAATACCATCACAGCATTTTGTGTTCTGAATTATGCCTCTGTTTCATGTCTTTGTGAAAGTGTAAATGAAACAGCTGTGAGGAGGAAGAATAAGAGGAAAGAAGTGAGCAGACAGACAGAAGTGGGTTCAGTGAGGGAACTTTATTGACAGGTAAGATCTAGTTGAGCCTCGAGGCCTGAACCTGACTCCAACTCACAAACATTACTTTACAGAGGCTCACTGGTAGAAAAGACACGTTTAGTTTGGGTGACTACGAAATCTTAGCACATAAGAAATCAGCTCAGGTAGAAAAATCACAATCTCCTGAAACAACATCCTTACAGCCTCCAATGAGATCCACAGAAGAAGTTGGTTTTCTAACAGTGGTGATGACAGAGGGTTCAGGAGACCAGGTTAGTGTAACAGAGGTTCTTAACAACACTATCTGTTTATAAAGGTTTACAACATACGGTCAATCAGTAAATAATGTTTCCAGGCATAAAAAAGAGAACTCAGACCACAAGCTAAAGGCACATAACTTTGGTCCTGACAGGTCTCCTGATTCAGAGACTAAGACCAGAATCACATGGTGAACCCTACTGTCTACACAGACAGCATTAGCATGCAACCTGTGTGTGTGTGTGTGTGTGTGTGTGTGTGTGTGTGTGTGTGTGTGTGTGCGCACATCAAGTCAGCAATAAGATACTGAGAACTAGGATGAGACTTTAACAGACTTTCAATAGCTTGTGTATCCAGACTAAAGCTGAACTGACTGATATTGTACCAGAAAATGATTCAAGCTTTTATTTTTGCTGTAACACTTTTAAATCAACCCATCTACGTTACACACTAAGAACACAAAAGAGCTAATTTACGCAGCAGATAAAAGCAGCATGGATCAATCTCAACTATTGTTGACAACCAGCTGCTTATGTATGCTTCTTTCTTGGAAAAAAAAGAGAAGATTCATGTATATTAGTCTCATTTTAAAGCACAAATCTGAGCTCTATGGAGTGAACCAGCACACTAAGAATAAACTTGAGAAACTGCAGTTGTGTGAACTCTATTCCTCTGCTGGCCAACATGAGCGATGGCTGTAGCAGGATGTGGTTAAAGGTGTTTTAACTAAAACTACAGCCTACAGTGACGTCACAATGTGCTCAGAAAATCATTGTACACCTCTGCAGAGATCAAAACTCTGCAGGTTTATATGGAGACTTTGTTAACAAGCTCGAGCCTTGAACCAATACATTCTCTGCTTCTGCTAGTGAAGAAAATTTCAGGTCGAGTTTGGATTTTAAAGGTTGTCTCTGCCTTTTCAGAGGTCAGACGTGTCAGTGGTGAATGTTGGAGCACTGATTTTGAAGGTTTGGGGACGGTTAACAAAAAAAAGAGTCAAAAACACACATATAACAGGGACTTAGTGGTGAATCATTGATTGTAGGGAACAGAGGTGAGGGGTCAGGGTTAAATGGTGGACTTTGAAAAGGAAACTTTAAGATGGTGATTCCCTCCCATGTCGTAGTTGTGAAGCTCCATGAGAGCCTGCATGGCTTCCTCTACTGATGACATCTGGATCAAAGACATCTTACGATCCCTGGAAAAGAAAAAAATTTAACACTTTAGAATCAGAATCCTTTCAGGAACCAGGGTGTGTGTGTTTTCAGTATTTACTTTACAACCAGGTTAGAGCTAAAAGCTGAAACACCTCACAGCTGAACATGAGAGCAAGAGGGTATTAATCAAAACCCAACCCTTAAACAGTCTTGCAGCATCCACAGAGCTGCCATCCTTCATCTTAATAGGAGAAAAACCAAAGGCCAAACAAACAGCTCCTGGTTTTGGCCCATTGAAAGAAGCCAGAGATTGAGGCGCCATTTACTCAACAATGTTTCAGCGATGGAACTATGGGAGCCATACACACAACCGTGGTTTAGAGCAGTGGTTCTCAACCTTGGGGTCGTGCCCCCATTTGAGGTCGCCTAGAATCCAAATGGGTCCCTTGAAATGTCTAGAAATTGATTTAAAAATACTGATAAAAATATATATATATTTTTTATCAGTAATTATTATTCTTTATTAAAATTAAAAACAACACACTGAACAGGTGCATTCTGTATGTTTCAGCATGTAGTTAGCATTTTATTATGAAGTATTTCAGTACTTTTAGTATTCTATTATTTCTAGTATTTCAGTATCCAAGCATTTTTTTTTCTATTTTTATTTCCTGGATTCAGTATTTTAGCATTTGAGGCAGCAATTTAAATTTACAGTGTAATACAGAACTTTGGGCTGTCTGTTTCTTATGTTTTTCTACAGTTGTTTACATTGTTCACTGCTCTATGTGCCTTTGATTGTCCCATCAGAATATATACAGTTTTTGAATTTGAAAGTTCACAAAGAATCAAGTCTACATCCTGATCAGGAAGAATAAAACTGTCACTTCGTGCACCAATTTTGGCTACGCTGTATTTACATAACAGTTTATAAAACATTATAAAACTTGAAAAAAAAAGTGTCTCTGGGGTCCCCAGAATTTGTTTCATGTCAAAATGGGGTCCCAGCCCAGAAAGGTTGGGAACCACTGGTTTAGAGACTGAAGAAGAGGTGGGCTGATCGTTTAGTGTATTGATTTTTAAAGCAGTCAGAGCAGAGTGTGAATAAAGAGCCTGATATGAGTGAGTGACTCACTGAAAGAACTTGAAGGCCTTCACTGTTCCTCCGCTGTTAGAAAACAGAAGGCGGAGATCATCCTCTCCAACACCATCTCTGCACAAACAAGGACAAACCATTTTTGTTCTGGACAGTGTCTGAGTTTAAACAGCAGATTGCTATGATCATTTAACTAACTGTCAGACTAAATGGAAAAGCAACATGAGTGGATCAAAAAGTGAAAGTTCTTCTACCGGATGTTGGAGAGGTGAAGTGTCGCAGAGGGTGGGAAGATGTTCTGGAAGTTTTTGGATCCTGGTTTCTTAAAACGATGAAGTGGTGAGCCAGAAAAATCTGTCAGAGATGAACATAGAATTCATTTATATGCATTCATCTGACATGAAAGTTCATCAGTCATAAAAAGCAACTCAAGTTTTTAGAATGGTTCTATCCTGAGAGCTGTGACACTTTACAAACTCAGCCAAGACCAGCTGTAAAAACTGATCTGGAATGGCCTGGGCAGAAGCTGACTGTAAATAATCACGCTTTCCGTTGTGATTTCAGACATTTTAGAGTTTGTTTTTCAATATTATTTGAACAGGAATTTTACCATTCAGATACAAATATTTTCTTCGTATTAGAGTCCTGACAATGACGACAGCTTCAAAGGTTTCAAACAAAGAACAAAGCAAACCACAGACAAACAAATGAAATAGCAGTGTTGGGCAGTAAAATGTGTGCATACACTGATCAGATGATCCTGAATCTTTAGTAACAAAACATCCAAACTGATAAAATAACTCAGTGGTAGGTGACCACGTAGCTCAGACCAGGATGAGGAAGCAAACATCTTTATCAAGAAAAGAGCAAGTCTGAGGAATTATGTCATTCGTCCAACACCCTGTGTAAATGATCCAAACTCACCTTTTGTGAGTAGCTGGTCGTCCAGTCCTTCTCTGGGCAGAGCCACTGTCTGATGTTTGGATAGTGTCACTCTCATCACCTTTCCAAACACTTTTTGGCCATTCAGGTGGCTCATAGCTGTAGGTAAAACGGAAGAGAAACATATACATGAGGTGAATCAGACTGAAAGATTGGCTTCTTTTCTAAACATGAATTATATGATATCTATGGTTGTACATGGCTGTATGTCTTCACTAGATCTAAACAGGGCATGCTCTAAAGACTTAATTCTTTTTTAACATTAATTTATTTTCGTGAGAACATAAATCAAAGTAAAAAAAAAACATTAATGTTTTATTATTATTATTATTAACTGCTTACACATTTTTCTTGTCTCACTTCAATTTCTTCTTTTTGCATTTTGACACTCTACTTAGAACCTTTTTAAGATCCAACAGAGTGAAATGTACATTTGTGCAATTTTTCCACTTGTCTTGAATCCTGATCAGGTGTATACAAACAGTTAATGTTGATGATGTTTTTGTGCCTCTTACCCAGCTGAGCCTGGTTGCCATCAGACAGTTGTATCAGAGCGCTGTCTTTTTTGTTGTAGAGGATCTTCACCCTCTGGACATCACCATAGACTCCTGCAGGTAGGGAGAGAGAGAGAGAGAAAGCAGGAGAGGCAGACCAAGAGAGAGGAGAGAGCAGTGTGAAGTAGAAGATAGGGAGGAGAGTATTACAGACAGAGCAGGAGAGATGGAGCACACAAAGATAAAAGAAGGAGAGGTGTAAAGGATGGAAGGATTAAAGTTAGTGCTAGAAAGGCAAATGGGAGGAAAAGATGGACTCTTTCTACTTTTATCCCACCAGAAATTCAATAAATAACCGATAGGCTTCATGTAATTGTCAACCTGTGAGGAAATTCAGACACATCAAACCTCACGGCATCTGGCTGAGCTGAACGTGTTTGATTGTTGGTGTTTAGATTATTCCACAATCCAGGTTGAAGGTTTTTGTTGAAACAGGAAAATCAGTAATTAATAGAGCCAGGTACAAAAAAAAAAACAACTTTTCACAAAATCCCTTCAAAGACAGAGCAGCCAAAGACTAATGTGGGTTCAGTAAATGCAGAAAGAAGACCTACAAAAGTTTTGTCCAGGTTGGGATACAGCTTTGTAAAATTAGTGAACATCTCTGTTTGTCTTTTTGAAGCTAATCTGGACTAAGCATAAGTGAGTTTGTTTTGCTGAGCTGCTGGACAGTCACACTCACAGTTTAAGGCTTGATAAGCAAGAAAACTTTGGGTCGCTATATTTGATTGACAGGAAACCTGGTAGAAAAAGGCTAAAAGGACTCTTCGGCAGCAGGTTTTTATACAGTCACTGTAAACTCCTGACCAACGTTATCCTAACACTGCTCTGTCCTGAGCAGCAACCCTACACATGACACCATGAGCATGTCTGTGGCAAGATTTCACACAAAAAATAACAAAGAAATAGGAAATCCTAGAGACAGGCCAAACTATTGTGTTAAGACCAGACTCACTGACTGAACAGCCTCTGGTCACTGCTCATGTGTCCCTGACAAACTTGAAGCTGCAGTGTTAAAATGTTCCCTAAAACCTATAAAAGGAAGGTTGGTTACTCTCTATCAGTATCTTTTGTCCTCAAATATAAACTACATTCGACTTTTCAAACAATTTACTCTTTTCTGCACCTGCATCATCATAACAATGAATTACTCATTAAAACACAGGTAACATTCTTCCCTCTGGCTTACGCTGGCTGATGAAAGATTAGGAATGGATTTCCAGAACTGGTTCCTGTTAAGAATTGATAAGAAATTGTGCAATCCATCAATATCCATAGTCTTTTTAATTAACAATTCCTCTATCAATTTTTACCATAGCTGGAGAAACTATCAGCCCTGAAAAATCAAGGCTCCTTCCAGAGAAAGCAGATATGTTTTGCTTTTTAAACATGAACTGTTGAGTTTGTACGACTGACGTGTTCAGAGGTCGAGGATCCAGTGACTTTCATATCTATTTAATTAAAACTCTACAAATTGAGGACAAAATCCATAAAACCACCTTTTGTGCACAGGAAGTTCACAAGAAGAATTGATAAACGGACTCAATAATGGTATTGGTGTCAATAACATCTTATTACAATCCCATCTCTATGAAAATCCCTTCCTATTGCATGTTAGACTGTCTTATTACCCAGCTTTCTTATCTATCTGCTTGATGCTTGAAACTCCTTGATGACAGTCATTATCTTTCGCTTACACTGGCAATGCAAACAGACTAAATAAAAAATGGACACAGTCTGTGTGACATCAGCTGACTGTTTGTGAAATAGACTTTTGAAGTCAACCGCTGCCACATGGAAATGAAACAGGCTTTGAGCCTCGTTAGAGCCTGATTCAGGACAATGACCCAAAATGTAAAAAATGTAATAAAACCCAAAATGTGTTAACTGGTCAATAATTTAATAGAAGCTGAGCCTAGAACTCAAAACCTTTTTTTGCCCAAAATGAGATGACTAATTGCATTTTGGGTCAGTTTTTGCATTTTTACTACACTTGAGGTCGTTGTTACATATTGGGCTCTGACAAGCCTCCACATTAACAGCTGGAGGGCGCTCTAACTGTAAATCAACCGAACTGTGGAGATGTTTGTTGATTTCTTTGGCTTGGTGTGTACGTGGTATATGCTACTTGAAGAGCCAGTCTAAAGTGGGCACTCCATGAACAGCAGATTTTAGCACTTCCATATTGTCTCATATTCCAATGATAACTTTAAATCAAAAAACCATCTTCTAAGTGATGATTTTAACCACATGTTTGTATCTACAGTTAGTAGCTGGGTAATAAGCATGATAAAGTATGGTTAGCAGGTAGTGATGAAGGAACCTTGAAAGGGTGTGACAAGAACTCCACATGAAGCCACATCATCCCTTAGAGAATGGCTGCAAAAGCCCAGAGTGCTTCATCCCTTCACCAACGTATTTCTCTGATTCCTACTCACGAGGAGAAATTTTCCAACACGTCCTATTTTTTCTGTTTTTTCTTTTTTAAGCTTTACTTTGTCATCACAGTGCATGGAAAGTAATTCCAGAGGAGATTTTATACTGAACTGATGATTTTGGACTTGTGTTGTCTGACCAGCAGTGATAAACCCTGATGCAGGCTGAAAATCTATGTCAGGGTTATAGATTTTCAGATTTTCACACCCAGATCACAAAATCCAGTGAAAGGCTGATAAACAGAACCACATTGAGAGGAATCCTTGAGAAAAAGCATTTCGACAAATGGTCCATCAGTTCATCCTGTATCGTGTTTCATTTCTGTGAGAAAGATCCCAAATAAGACTTTCATTATCTTTGTTCTCATCAGTTGAGAGATGAGCTGACCAAACAGACAATCTTTCAGACTCACTTTCCCCTCTCTCTCAGTGCAGAAAACAGTAGATTTTGAGTCTTGGGGGGTGGGGGGGATGGGAGGTGGAGATACAGAAAGATACAGAAGAGAAGCGTTTCCTTGACATCACTTACAAAAGAGAACAAAACTGGATTAACAGAGAGAGATTTACAGATAGAAAAGTAGAGGTTGAACATACCGAAGAGGGTAAAGAGACTTTGAGGCGTGACCATCTTTAGAGAGAGAGACCGCAGAGCAGAGGACAGGAAGAGGAGGAGCAGAGGAGTAGGAAGAGGAGAGACGCAGGTAGAGATCAGACCGCCCAGCATTGGACGAGGGGGGGAGATGGTGGTTTCCATGATGATGTGGGGTGGAGCAAACATTGAAGGGCATTGGGGTGTGGAGGGGGGTCAAAACGGCAGACCACAGGTCAGGTTAAACCAGGTTAAGAATGAAAAGAAATTGAGATCAGCATTAATGAGAGGGGGAGGGGTTTTAGAGAGATGCACAGCATTTAAGGATGTAAGGCCAATTGAGAGTAAAAACAAAACATCAAGTGTTAAGGGAGAGAGCAGGGAGGACAGGAGGTGGGAAAGGGAGAAAGGAAAAGAGGAGGACAAAAACCAAAGCAGAGGTCAGTAAACAGAGCATCAGTGGAACATCAAAGGTGTTTGAATGACTGATATTTCCATTCCCAACACTCACACACTCTCTCCAACACACACACACACGCACACACGCCTACAGACATTCACACACACACACACACACACACACACTCACATAATGCTGGATGCATTTATCAGTGAGGGAAAGAAAGCGTTGAGAGACGGTAAGAAGGAATGAACTTTAACAGTAGATGAGTAAAGCATAAAGGAGAAAATAAATTAGAAAGAAGGTGAGTGTGTCAGGAGACTTCATTTAGCTCACGGAAGGATCATAAAGAGGCAGTCGGCAAATTTATACTGAACCGGAGAAAACAGAACTGCTGCTGACACGAGCATGCCAAATCAAAATATACTAAAACAATGGAACTTTGAATTGCTTTAAAAAGTGACTAGCAAATAAAATAAGATACGTCTAAGTCTGACTTCTTCATTCTGATTTAGCATGGTGTCCAGTGGATGTGTGTTTTTGTAGTATTAGGTGGCAGGCTTAGAATAAGAATTCTTGTCATCATTATTTTGTGATTACATTATTATTATAATTTTCAAACTCCTGCATCTATTTTCCCAAAATTAAACAGTAAATTAGATTCATGACCATGAGGAGTAGGGGTGCCGCATTATCTATTATGTATTTTCTGTAGGTAGAGTAAATAATTAACACATTAAAATATTTTACAGTTTTTATTCTTATTATTTTTGTTGTTTTTATCAGTGTGGTCAAATCCCAAACAGTTACCAAAGTCACTCTTGTTGTGAGGAGGCTTCAGTCAACATCCTAAGCTTCTGTCAGACAAGTGGGTGTGTCTGTGCTGAAGCCAAGAAACATGTTTGTGTCTATTACAACGCTCTCAGGAGAAGAAAAGTCTCAAAGAGGACAGCAGATCTAAGACTGAGAGCGGCTGCTCGAACCCTGTGAGGCTGTGGACAGCAGAATCCCAAAAGCAAGTGCTCTAAGTGCAATTGTTAGTTAGCTAATGAGCTAAAAGACTGCACAGCAGTACTTCATGATGAACAAACGAAGTACAAAACAGTTCACAAGTCTAAAGCACTTGCTTTGAGAATGGACTTGGTGATAACAGACACTTTCCTAAAAGGCGGCAGAGCCCATAGTCGCTTTGGCCAAAGCACAGAACCAGAGGCAGAGACGAGGAGCACAGTGGAGGTTTGGGAGAACAAGATTAATGAGGCTGTTGACTTGATGTCAGCAGAAGAGATATTTAATCAAGAGAGTATGACCACTGCTTTCTGTACGATCGAGTCTGATAGTTGCAAACTGGGCATTTTATACATAGCATAGCAGCCTACATGATACCCTGACCCTAAATCTATACTCAGGTGTTAACTTAAAATTTTAAATTAAAATTATCTGTTGCAAATGCAAAAGAAAAATATTATTAACTTTAATTCCAGCACCCCAACTTAAAGTTTCTTCCCACAGCTCTGATTGTATTTAGTCATTTTTATCTTTCAGCACTCGTGCAGGCTTGGAAACATGTTACTTTGGTGGGTCTTAAAATATACAGGAAACTTACACTGAGCTCCTGCCTAACCACTGGATTATACTGAATGAACTCTGCAGAGAGAAAAGGCTGAGACTCTCAAGAACAGTAAGTCATCACAGAGAACAGAGAGTTATTAGCCATGATAATCATGGGTTTTTGGACTGAAGTGTAAAAAAGACAGAGAGAGAAAAGGAGTCTGATAGAGGTGAAAAATAAGAACTGATCAACAGATACTGAAGGTAGAAAAATACAGATGAAAGAGTAGAGTAGGCGCACATTTACATCAAAAAATAAACCTGAGATTGAGAGAAGTAACAGAAATGTGAGATTAAAGTATAGATGTATGTGTTCAGTTAAGAGAAAGACCACAGGGCTTCCACCACAACAGAAGCTTAATGATCTCAGAAAAACACACAATGTGCTCAAACAAAGTTGAAACGTTCAACAACCTTGGATAATTCATAAAGGATCTAAGCATGAAAGACACACTCACACTCACACTGAGCAAAGGGTGTTTTACTTATTCTCCTGAGGAAACTCATCTCTGTCTACCTTTGTATGGATGATTATGAAGAGCTGCTTCAGGATAACAAGTCCTTCAAACCAAGTGAAAATGACAAGAAGGGGATTCTATTGTGTTGTGTCAGGACTTGTGTTAAAGCTCTATTGAAATGTAGTACGCAGCCAAACACTGGCTCTGTGTGAGCAAAGATTTTTTTTTCCATTATAATGAATGAATGACAGAATGAAAGGCATTTTGATGGAGACACATCTGCAGTAAAAACACTCCAGATCTTTTACTGCTGAGAATCGGGCACAATGTCTGAGATCAAGTTTGACACATTAAACCCTACAGTCTAGCTGGAGGCTGCATTCAAAAATATGCAGTGAATAACAATCACACAACAATTAAAGTCATTTTCAAATCATTCACAGCTCTAGTTACAGCTCGTTTACCTCTTCATTCAGGTTGGACGCCAACAGGACTCCTGACACGCCAGACCCTGACAGAGCGACACGGCCAGCAGCTGCTGCCGCTGCCGCTGCTGCACTCAGAGGACTGATGGCTCCTGCTGGAAAAACACAAAGAAAAACAACAACAGGGTCAGAAACACACAAGTAATAATCTGGAAGAAATGACATTAGAATGTTAAACGCAAGCCCCCTAAAAAAATGGACTTTTCAGACCCCTACTCAGAATGTTATTGACTTTCCCTCACACACAACAAAAGACTTTCTCTGTCTGGAAATGAAGGGAGAACCTGAGCAGAGTGTTGACATTAGTTTTCTCACAATGTTAAGGAGTGTAGTGCATGTGTAAATGGGCTAAAAGAGGAAAAGGAAGACTGAAAGACACAGGCATGGGTTGCAGAGACTAAACACTGAAGTAAAAAGTAAAACTTGTTAAAGCAAACCTTATGTTTCACAATTAGCATGAGCCAATAAAGTATAATTACAACACTTGCTTTCCAAGGCATCACAAAGAAGATGAACCCCTTTTTCAACAAAGAACCTTTAAAAAAATAACTGTGCACGCTCATTAAGCAGTAACACGACAGAAAAAAAAGAAAATTAAAATTGCAATCTAATTTTGACAGTGGTTGCTCTTCCGTATCATTTATTTTTTTGATTCAACCAACCACAGAAGTGAGTGAATCTGTATAATCCAACATCACTGAAGGATCAGGGGCAGGAGAAAAACACAGTTTAGAGCATGTAAAGGAACCATACCTCCACCCTGGGAGAGGGAGAGAGAAGAAGAGTAACCTCCTCCACTAGAGTAGGACGCCAGCGCTCCTGATGGGGTACCTACGGGACAGAGACAAGTCCATTTACAACACATAAGACCAGCAGAGCAATCTGTTCAATTAACTGAAGAAAAGAATTAGAAACCTTTACACTTCCACAGAACTCTAATGAAGTACTATACATCTATACTCAGTTAAAGAGGTGTATTTACCTAGTAGAGAATGATCCTTGTTGGTAGACTCTCCATCTCCAGTAGGAAGGTCAGGTCGGGTGTAATCTCGGCTTTTGTCGTTGTTATACTTCACGTTGAGGTTGACCAGTTTACTGAAGTCTATTCGCAGTGTGCAGCATGAGTTATAGATGTTCTGTCCATCCAGGGACTGGAGCAGATAAGCAGAACAGTGTTTTGATAATGTTTCATTTACCAACTGAACTATGCCGTGTCTGCCAGCTGGGCAATGGTACTGCTATTGGTCTGTTAGCTTCAATGCTAAAAACGTGTAAGTGTCAAATGGCAAGGGTTTAAACAAACAGAACCAAACTACGAAGTGCTGTATCATTTCAAGATAAGAGGATGCGTTTGTTGTGGTATGAACAGAGGATATTAGGTTCATTAATTAAATTAAGTTACATTTAATTTTAAAAAGTAAGATTTCTTTACAAAACCAGTCTTTCCTCATTCTTAAAAAGCAGTTATATGTCATACAATCAGCAATAGCTGACCTGGTTTCTCTCTGTCTAAAGCAAAAACCTATCACCAGAGCCTTGTGAGTTGTGTGGTCATACCAGCTTAGCTTGTTGTGCATTGACGGGGTCACTGAACTGCAGCAGAGCCTGGAACTGGTTGTTCTTGGTGAAGGTAATGATCTTCATCACAGTCCCAAATTTACTGAAGATCTGGAAGAACCAAAGAATTCAGGAAAATGTACATAGAAACATGACCAACCCAATCTGAGTTGTATGTATTTGACAATGCTGTTTCTGGATGTGTTTTGTTTTGATGCAAGAAGAAAGTAGTTAGTGTGCAGCTTGAAGAGTTGGGATGCATCAGAAATGACTAAATTTCATAGATCAGATAAGATGAGGTTTAAACTTGAGTTTAGGGATGAATGGTTGATCTTGAAACTGTGTTCAATGGTTTACCTGTTGTAGCACATCCAGTGTCACTGGATAAAACATGTTGTCAATGATAATCCTCAGGACTGGGCTGGGGGGTGGAGCGAGGTCCAGGACTCCAGGGTCTGAAGATGGAGAGCTTCCATCCTGAACTGCTGAAACTGCCTGTAATACTGCCTGTGCCCTCTGGAGGGACAGAAAACATAATGGGCAGGATACTAAGTTTGACCTTGATTGAATTAAAAAGCTTCTCATTTGATTTTATGTTTCTGTTTGTTTACCTGGTTCAGAGCTGAGTCTGTCTTTAGTTCCTTATGGTTGGAGTACTGGATGAAGACAGGGGTGTTTCGTACCTGAAGACAGGTTGATCAAACATTAAGTTGTTGTACTTTTGTATAAAAGGTCAAGGTGATTTAGTTCTACATAAATGAATAATACTGTTAACAGACCTGTGGTGTTACAGCTGTGTAGTAATTCACCATGGTGATTGCAGCTTCCTCTGTTCCCAACTCCAGAAATGCCTGAAAGATCAGTGTTAATGTGTGGAAGAAGACAAACTGCAAGATTATGTGCCACTGTCCTTGATATGTATCAAAACATCACGACACACATCAGCTTCGATAAGAAAATAAAAGTTCTCATTTCCTATTCCTATCATTATTATTATATTAGAACAAAGATCACATTTCAAACACACACTCTCATTTTGATGCTAACATATTTTACAGAAATTTGAGATAGGGTCACGTTAACTATTGATTTTATTGCCAATTTTCTAGGAGACAACAAGACCAGTACCTAGAGTTTCACTTTATGATGCAGCAAATGTTTTAATGTATGAGAAGTTTGGAGTGCAGGAGGCACAGTTTAACATCCAGAATCTTCTTCTGCTTCTTTTAATGTCAGTGCAGAATGTGGTTTTAAGTATGAGACATTATACACAAAAAAGACACTGTCTGGAAGGAAGCATATGTTGCCCAAAAACTATTTTTAACCTACTGTTTAGCCTTAGTTTAGCCTTGCAGATTCATTAACTTTCCATGCCATTAGATTTACCTGATTTTTCCCTTTCAGCATCAGTATATTCGTAACCTTTCCAAACGGCAGCCCAAGAGCAATGACTTCAGTTTCTGACACCTCATTGGGAAGTTTCCTGATGTGAAGAACTCTGGAGGGAGAGGATTCCTCCAGACGCTGTTTCTTACTGTCACTGCCGTTTGCTGAACATGGACACACACAAATACAGTTAAACCACATCATAACAAACCTCTAACAAAGGTGCGTAGCCTGATGTGCACCAAATTGTAACTATGAGTAAATAACATTTGATCAAGTCAAATCTAAGTGAAACTTTCTGTTATTTGAATGAGTCATCAAATCGTACCAATCGTATCAAGAACTGAATGAAACTGTTGGATTGTTTTGTCAGTGTGAGATCCACATCATCCAAGAATAGAAGTATGAGAGCTGCTGTAGCTTCACTTGCACACTTTTCTCAGAGAGTGAGGCATTTCTGAGCTGCTAATAACAACAAAATATCTTAAACCCAGAGGGGTCACTTTAGCAGCCAGGTTGGAAGTTGATTACTGGGTCAGATATTGTATAATGTGTCAACAGCAAAGATTCAAGAAAAAGAAGAGCCGTGTAAGGACAACATTTAATAACAATATTCTGATAGAAGTGCTCTTCACCTTGTCTTACTTCATCTTCAATTGACTTCATGTGATGTATGATGAAACAAGCTGATAAAACCGCTATCAAAATTCGAAGTGACCAGTCTGCATGGAATAACATCTATACTCGTACATCACAGAGCTGATGAGGTAATCAGTGCACCACAAACTTATGTGTTGTGTCTGAGAATAGTTCAAAAACAAAAGGGCTCTCTGACAGCAAGGAGAAACGACCCAAATAGAACAAGGACACACCAAGAATAGTACTTTGGCTGGAATTTGTGAAAAATTATCTCACTTATGTGGTGACTCTCAGCCTGTCAGTGTTTGATACTGTCCAGTTCTGTGGCTGCATTTTTCTTAAAAAGACCTCCTGTTAGTGTGTGGTTAAGACACTTTCTACTGACAACAAGTGCCTCTTATAATCCCATTTACAGAAAACACAAATTGCAGAAACAGTAAGAGCAAACTAAGTGAACATCTCCATCAGGTAACAACACCTGCTCAGCTCTGATGTGCTGCAAATATGGACAACATGACGACAAGAAAAACACAACTACCAACAGATGGCATACCCAAATACATAAATACATAAAACACAAGGCTCAATGATGATGACAAAATCCTCTGGAAACACACCCTTACGCCCCACAGCACTGCACTTTCTGACAGAAATCAAACTGACGAGCCCTGTCATGCAATTGTTTTTGATGTCTGTATCTATTTCTATGGTGCATGCTGGGTAATATTGTCAGAGTAAAGCTGTGTCTGCACATTGTTTTGATTATAACTATGTTGTAAGCCTTTGGTTACTTTTGGTTTTTGTCTTAGTTCACATTCTCTGACTAGATATATGGGTGTTATATTATATGAGTACTTTCATTCTAAGGAGCTTACTCATTCACTTTGCATTTGTTTGGTTGACTTTTCAAGAAGAAGAGATAACAAAAAAATGTGCAGTCTCAAAGTACATGAATCCATTTGACTCGTGTTTGAAGATTACCCACAAAAAAATGGCAGAGCCTGTCATCACTGATTTACAGTCTCATCATTTCATTGAAGAAAAGTGGGTTTCCACAATTATACAACTACCAATCACCACGGACTTTGGTAATTGAATAACATTATAACACTGACTGTGTTTGACGACAGATGAGATGTTTACAAAGGAATGATAAATAAAAGAAGAGTGAACGTACCGCTCATTGAATTGGGGCTGCTACCGAACATATTGAGCTCATCTGAGCCTCTCTGGAAAAGAAAAGAGAGTAAGAAATGTACAATTCCGTCTCAATTCAACTTCTGATAAATCAAATAAAACAAAACTTTAAGTAGATTCACACAAAACGACCAAACACATCTTATAATCTCTATTTGATGTCCTGACCAGAAATGAAATAAAAAACCAACACTGAATTATATTCACTGTAATGAGATAGTGATAATAAGTAGAAGACAAACAAGTGTGTAAAGAAAAGCAAAACTACTTGCCTTCACACCAACTGCAACATCACTGTCAATGAAGAAAATCCAGAAAGTTAGAATCACAATACAATGAATAAAATACAGAAAACACTTGCGTTCTCAAGTCATTTAATGAAATTGTTACTATATTCAAGGTCAGGGTGTCTGAAACGATTAAACCGTGGTGAATCATGCTTGTCAATTCTTCAAATCGTCATTAAATAAATGAGTTATTGAAATGCTCATGTGACTATTACCTTATCCCTAAAATCCAGTTCTTAAATCATTTTACTAGCCCCTGGTTGTCATGCAGTACAACCACCAGACTGTTGTCATAGGGCATCTGGAAGCTGTCAATTTTTAACATTAAACAATAAAAGTCTTCCTATTCGTGAGTGAACAACATTCTTAATAACTGAAAAAAGTGACAGATGTCGCTTCTGCAGGAGGAATTTCTACAAAAGAATCAATGAAAAACTTTGAGGGTAAAAAAGTTTAAGTATGATTAACCTCCTACTATAAAACTAGTGGATAGTTATTCAATGGGTCTCATTTCCTTTTCCTAGTCAAGTATTAGTTAGCAGTAACTATGAAACAGGAGGACCAGGCCTGTATGCTGAGACAACAACACCACCTGGAGGAATTTCACCCCTGGGAAATCCCAAATTTCATATATAAGCTGAAAAGGTAACACAAGTGTGAATGACCCCAGGTTTAGGGATGGGTTACAGCTCAAAAGGTATGAGTTTGTTTATAACAAGGATATCTGTTTTAAAATTCAAAATATAATAGAAAACAAACCTCATAACATGCAAACTGCAATGAAACTAAACTCATATGAATAAACAAAGCAAAAAAAACAACATACAGCAAACAAATATAAACACTTTCGACAATTGAGGAGACTGTCAGTAACACAAAACGCACAAATAAATAGATTAATACAAAACGTCCCATAAATAAAAAAAAAGTAAACTAATTATAAAACACATTATGAAACAACCCATACAACCAAACCCAAAAGAGAGCACTAATCATGCTGGTAAATGAATGATAATAACGTGTAGAAGTGTAAGCCTGCTTTAATTCTCTAACTTGTGAGTGAGCAAAGAAACGTCACACAATGAGGAGATTTGGATTTAGCAGGGTTATTTCACAGTGTGACTGTTGAAAGAAGGGATTTTGAGCTGCCTATTTTAGGAAAATTAAGGAATTTCCTAACAAGCATTCAAGCGTTCAGATCTGTGACGTCCTGTTCATTCTCTGGGTTGGGCCTACACATAAACTTAATCTATAAATGTACTTTTCAACATAATTTCATATTTACTCAAGAGGTGGTTTAAGTGCTATCTAGTGACTGTTTATAATCTATAGGCTGTATGTTGTCATCTATATGACTGTATCTGCATGTTATTATCAATAGTCTGTATTTTATCTTTAGATTGTATGTTATTATGTATTAACTGTATGTTATTATATATGAGGTCATATCATGACGGTATCTAAATATCTGGCATTAATATGGAGATGTGAAATTTTGTGTCGATATTGTTCAGCCCTAATAGTCTATATATTTTTATACAATGTCTTTATTTACCTTTGGACTGTATGTCATAATCTAAAGTCTGTATTTTATCATCCGTAGACTGTTATTATCTATGGTCTATATGTTATTATCTTTGGTCTGTATGTTAATGACATACACACTGTATGTTATTGTATAAAATTTGTATGTTTTATCCATAGAGTATGTTATTGATCCATAGATTGTTACTATAAACAGACTGTATGCTGTCATCTACAATCTGTATTTTATTGTCTATAGACTGTATGTTGTTATAAATAGACATGTTATAATCCATAGACTGTATATTATATGTTGTTATCTGCAGACTGTTTGTTATTACCCACAGACTGTATGTTGTTATCTATAATCTGTATTTTGTTATCTATAGGCTTATGTTGTTGGCATGTCCTCAGTGAAGACAATGGGAACCATGATGGAAACAGCAGGTGCGTGACAATGACAGAACTAACGGCTGCTGTCATGGAGCGCTCGTGCGGGGCAGCTCCACTCATCAACGTTACATGGCTGATATTTACCCATCAGTCTGGTGACTTTGTCCACATCAAAATGCCTCAGTGGTTCATAAAATCTGCATTAAGCCATGACTGCGTGTTCCTGTTAGCTGAACAGCAGTGAAGCTCCTCTGTCTTTGCCCGTACACGGTGCTGCTGTTCGCTGTCTAACGTCATGTTCTTTCAAATATTCACCATGAAGATTTGCAGACACGCTAATCCCAACAATACGGTACATTGACTGCAGTTTAAGAGCCTGCAGCACATACAGAGCTGTGAAAAGTGCATGCTAAAGGTTCATAATTACCCGTCCATTGCAGCTTTTTGTCCTCTTCTGTCTGTCAGTGGGTTATTCTTTCAAATCACGTCGGTGCCCGGACGAACCACTGGAGGAGCAAAATGGGCGTTCTTCTTCTTCAGCTGATCTGACGGCTGTGGTACACAACAGTAACGGTCAGCTAAACACCGCCACCTGCTGTTCAGGAGGTTAATTAAACTGCATCAAACGCTGTAGTATTAGGGGTAGGCAATTAATTTTTGCATGGGGCCACATGAGAAAACCGAAATTATGTCAGAGGGACTCTCTGAATATAATGTGTACTTAATTCTGCTAAATATGAACTTTTCCCCTCCATTTTGAAATGCACTTATATAATCTATGTAACTACAACTAAAACCAGTACCAGCAGAATAAATATACCCTTTGAAACTATGCCGTGAGTAAAATAGGAAAAGACTCCTATAGAAGTAATAAACCATAAAAACAAAACAATTGATGCATTTTTGTTTCATTCTTTGTTTAGCCAGTTAGTCTCTATAAATAATGAAAAACTTGGTACAAAAAAGACCAAAAACTCAAGGTTATTCACTTTCGTTTTACCAGAAATCTACTCTGTCATGAACTTGAATTAGTGCAATGAAATAATGCAACTGTCTTGCTTTTCAAAATGAAACCAGCATAGTTGTATTATGTGTGTGGCATTTTTCTTTTTTCATTTATCCAATAATTTATGCCCACGGGCCATAATTTGCTCAGGTTTGCCCTATGGACTATTAGAAAATAAATGATGAAATCTTTAAACTGCCAAAACAGGCAGACACCACAGCCCCTCAGAGCCCACAGTTCCCTGAAGTAGCAGAACTTCACTCTGACCACAGTCTTGTCACTGTGAAGTACCAGGTCTGGCTGTGCCCCAAACAGCTGTAAGCAACAAGTCAAACATGTCACTCCTTTTAGACATACTGACACGTACACAAACACATCCAGAGAAGCCTGATCCGTTGATGAATGTGCATTCCTGTCACATACATGTACATACTGTAATGGGGGTGGGGTTGAGGATTGATGGGATCAGGATTGCAAATCAATCAACTGCACATTAGTATTGTTTTTTGTATGTCTCCAGCTGCAAACAAATTTCCCTGTGGGAACAACAAAGACACCTTTGACCCTTTGACCTTTGACATTGCACAAGCGATGAATTAATGTGACACAAGACTCTAATCATTTTAATCCTTTTTTTCCCCACTGGGAAAATTCCTGCCCACATGTACTGCTGCTTTAAGAGCCAGACAGCAAAACCAGGTGGTGAAATTACATCAAAAGTTTTTAGAAGATTAGCTAAACACAAGTATAAAACATTTTAATCTTTGAGACTAAGAGATTCTGATCTTCATCCTGACTGCTTCACACTTGGCTGCAAACCACCCCAGAGCAAACTGGAAGTCAGTGTTCAACAAGGCAAATAGGACCACATCATCTGCAAAAGGCAGAGGTGGGATCCCAGGACCCCAAACTCATTCTTCTATTTTCTAGAATTGTGAGAAATCTCAGGGCAACATATCAAAGTTTATTTGAATCAGAAATCAAAGATTAATCAAACATACATTTACTCGATTGTCAAACCATTATGTGTACATTTAATTAAAAAAACTTTGTTCATGTTAAACACCAAATGAAGTGTTAACATGATAATAAGGCAAATCCATCATGTCAATTTCTGTCAGATCAATATAAAACATAATTCACACATTTATTTCAATAATACTGTTCTTTAGCCATGACCTTAAGTAGCTGGTATCAAACTGTTCAAGTGTGTTCTGAGAGTTGTATGATCTAAATGTGCATCCATGGGCAAGTCACAGAACACTAAATGGTCCTGAAGTGTGTGTGTGTGTGTGTGTGTGTGTGTGTGTGTGTGTGTGTGTGTGTGTGTGTGTGTGTGTGTGTGTTTTTGAGGGTCAATTCTAACATGAAGTATAAGATGCTCTGAGCAGCTGGAGACTATTAGAGCACATAAGGCATGTAGTCAATTTCATTTACCAAAATCAATCATTTACTTTTCCTCCACCTCACTGCAAAGTAGAGACAGGTTGGTTAAATATTTTAAACTGTTCAAATGATTTGCATAAATGTTTACATTGTCAAAAAAAAAACATTTTATAGACATCAGGAAAGTGGGGCAGATACTTCTTTCTTCAATAAAATCAAATCATAAGTCTGATCTTCATTCTTCTCTGTCAAATTCCAGGTAATTTTACTTTTTCCTCCTTTTCATTTAGTAGACTGGACTGACAGGCACACCTCTCTTAGGCTTATAAGTCGTTTTTCTGGTAACCATTTTAATGCAGTCTATGATGGGACAGACACTGAGGCACAGAGTGCAGCCTGTGCAGCTGTCGGTCACGATGGGGAGGTGAGTTTCTGGGTGGAACTCTATGGCCTGGAACGACAGGGAGCAAACTCAGTTATTGCACCGGACAGGTTTGAGGGTTTCAGAAAAGACAATATGGAAAAAAAAGGCAGACATACCTGGTATCCAGAGTCATTGCAAGTCATGTAACATTTACCACAGTTAATACACATCTCTTCATCTATCAGAGCCTGGACCTGGAACACAAAGGAGGATTAGTTAAACTGTGAACTGGGAGTTGAGTCAATTTATTTCACCTTTTATAAAAAGAAAATACAGATTTATCTCTCCATTTATTACAATTTTTTGTTTGTAACACTGTTTAGGATGTCACCCTCTGAAAAGTACCAAAAACCCTCCTGGAAATGAATGGAAGTAACAATTCATTGCACAGACCAGAAACGTGCGCCAGATTAAAAGCCCAAATATATTAATCTTCAACAATCGTGAGAATTTCATAATTTCATGAGAAGTTTGAGTTAAAAATCTAGGTGACAATTTTGAACCCACATTTAAAGGACGATCATTTCTGTTAAAATGTTTTTTACAACTTTACATTGAAAGAGTGAAATATAGGTACCTGCTCTGTGTTGTTAAGTTCCTGATACGCTCCGATGTAGCGCAGTGCTCGTGCAATGACATCCTACAATACAAAGATACCAGTTATCAACCAAACACACAAACACATCTGATTGGCATCTTTTGTGAAAGTGTTTGTGTGTGTGTGTCTTACCTTTACAGCAGGAACAGGTTTTTTGGGAGAGCCAACTCGGTTGATGGTGTTTTCAACCTGATCAGGTTGATCAACGTCTCTGAGCTGTTTCTTATACTCTGCAACAGCCTCTGTCTTCTCAAGGAGGTACGGACCAAAGCTAGGGAGGCTCTTTACACACACACAGACACACACACAGATAATTATACCGACATGTTTTGGGGAGAACATTTGGATGGAATTGAATTTAAAAAAGGTCACAACAAAACAACAAAAGAAACTCAGGGAATGGCAGTTGAGGGATCCTTTAGATTTCAAAGACAAACGCTCAAGTAAAATTATTTTTTTTTTGAGGGATAATTTTGCTATGAGAAACATTTAAGGTCTTTAGAAAAAAGTAACCCCTCCGATAAAAAAAATAAAATAAAATAAAAAAAAGCTGAATGAATGAATCCTCATCAACACCAAAGTAAAAGTTAGAGTCACTTATTGCTTGGTGTCTGATGCTGTGGCACCTGTGGCCAGAATGAGTGCTGGAATAAAGACTCTATTTCCCATGAGCACAATCACCCACTGTCCGGACGTTGAGATGTTTGCAACTTTTTTGCAATGAGGTAATGTATTTACCTGTAGATTCGTAAAACTATAATTTGAAAGGTGACAACAATTAGACTTAGTCAACTCAGTCTGTAGTTCAGTGTCCAGAAGATGAGCAGATTATCTGTTTAGTGATATTCACAGCCTGGTGCTCTGAGACATGTCTGTAACATGTAATGTCAGTGAATCCTTGTTATGTCCTACCAGTGTTCATCTACCAACCCATCAAATGGATTTTTAGTCTTTAAAAAAAAATCCAACCCAACTACAGATACTGAGAAATATCATTTAGACCGAAACAATCTTAGCCAGATAATCTTGTTTAAAAACGCTGATTATTAATGGCCAATGCACAAAAGGAAGTCTATTTCTAAACCACATATCAAGTCCTTGCAGTACCATTTTCAAAACCTTGGTAGAAAATAGGTTGACTTTCAAAGTTTGATTAAAATATGACGTGAAAATCTAAAACTGGATATCCAAAGCAAAAAACTACAACAAGTATAGATTCCTCTTACAGCAAACCCAAATGTTGTGCTGTGCTCACTTTAGCCCTAAATATTCAAACATTTGTGATTGTACCTTTCCAACCAGCTCTTCAATTCTGGGAACAGGTTTTCCCTTCTGATGTTTCTCTGTTGGAGGAGACTGACCATCCCAGCCCCTCAGCTCCAGACTCTTCAGGTACAACAAGGCCTTCAGACCTGAACACAAATCATAAAGCTTATCATATATCATATACAGTAGCTTTAATGTCTCACAGCACTTCAATCTGGAGATTTGAGGATGTAGTTAATTCCTGGGTGTTAAGAGCATTAAAAAGTGCACCTTTATAAGAAGCTAAACTATGGTATGAGAGGCGTTCTTTAATTACGACAAAGTCAACTCTCGGGTACATACCCACACAGTAATCCTCGATCACTGTGAAGTCCTGATTCTGTACTGCACTGCAGACCTTTAGAGAACAATCACAGACACAAAAATATATGAATTAAGAAAACAAAGGTATGATTTATACTTTCATACAGCTTGCTTTCACAAGATGACCATTCATACACAATCAAGCCTTCTTGCTGTGAGGCATTGGTGCTAAGCAGTGCACCACCACGCACCCCCAGATAGTATCATACATAAAATAATTATATCATATTTCAAAAGGTGGGATGCTGATATTAACAAATCAAACGTTGAAATGGATACTTTCCTGTTATACCAAGAATATATGCTGATTTAAAATTAGATCATAATAAAAACCGTGGACAGGTGCAGTCATAAAATCACCTGTAATACTGAGGCACCAGCGTGAAGAAACTGAAGTCCAGTCTCAGCTGAGTCTATTCCTCCCGTGGCCAAGATCGGGAAATCAGGAATGGCCCTGCCGATGGCTGATACAGCTCTGAGTGCAATGGGCCTGATGGCGTTACCTGCAGACGTTTGGATAACATAATTTTTCATAACAATAAATTTATCCATTCGATAACGTTTACAAGAACAACAAAACAACAAAACATTGTCTAACATTACAAACTAACATCTAAAGTCTAAACCTGAAAATGCAGGTAGGAGCTGGTTTAAGTGTACTCGCCTGTGGTCTCATTTATAAAAAAAATTGGTGAGACAATAAAATTGTTCACACACTATTTCTGTTTTTTCTTAATTTGTGTTTATGTATGTTTATGGTCTTTTTTTGTACTCATTTTAGTTTTAATGTGGTCCTTGTAATTGAGGGTGTTTCTGTTAGTTTATGTTTGAGTATTGTGAAAATAATAAAGACTACTAATTATATTTTAAAAAGTGTTCACACACTCAAAACTCTGCAAGTGGCATGCACCCAAACTCGATCTGATTCTTGAAAGTGTATACACAGACTTTGCAAGTGCTCACATATATCACCACCAAGTTTGTTTTTCTAGTCACAACTCATTGTGGAAAGTGTCAGGCCAGTTTTGTGGGTATGCAACGTTTATAAATGAGAACCCAGAGCTCCAAGATCTGATATATAGAAGCCATCAAAAAAATGTTTGGAACTAATGTTGAAATGTTTGTGATGTATTCAATGGAAAGGTTTGAGTTTTTGTAGAAAAGTCTGTTTGTTTATGATTGTTTCCCACTGTACATATGAACAACTGTACTAGTAATTTAAAGGGTGTTGTTTTGTCTATGTATGTACTTACCGGACACGCCTCCATACGTGGTGCGTTTTCCCTTTCCCACACTGGGCCATGGGGAGCCGTCAGCCTTCAGCCCCATCATACCTGAGACTGTGTTGGTAGCTGTTACTCCATCTGCTCCACCTAGAAAGCAACCAAACAATGACAGCAGCCCACAAATGTGCTACACATCTGACACAAAAGTTCAGTATCAATTGTTTTAAAGGCCACGTTGTAGAAAAACAGGAGGAAAAACAGAAGAGGAGGTGCAGTTACCCTCATGAGCAGCCTTGGCGATGTCAACAATATTGGTAACGTTTGGTGTCAGTTTGGCAAAGAAAGGAATGGTGATGGCTGCACGCACCCAGCGACAGATGTTACGCACCAACACTGGGTCCTGATGATTGAGGCACAAGAGAACAGCAACATGTCATGAAATGGACTTTATCATTTTGCTGTGTGTGTGTCTGTGTGTGTGCGCACGCGTACCTGTCCACAGGCCAGTCCCATGCCTCTTTCTCCCATCCCATGGGGACAGGACAGGTTCAGCTCCAAAGCGTCAGCTCCTGATTTCTAAACACACAAACATGACTTTAATTTACCACTTCTCCAAACCACACTGCTCTAACCTGAACATATGATATCAAAATCCTTAAACTGTAGATGATGTAGTTCCTTAGGTGTGGTTTCACTCACCTCTGCCATCTTGGCGAGCTCTGTCCAGTCTTCTTTGTTGTAGCTGCACATTATACTGGAGATCACCACCTGAAAAAGATGCAGGGAGAAGTTGTTTTTTGGACATCCTTAAGACACACAGGAGTCAAATATATACTTTTCATTTACTTCATTCATCAAACATAATTCAGACACAATGACTACAGTAAAAACTGACAATGACAGGAAACTTTCATGGATGTAAGATGTTTGAGGGGTTACTGACAGATCTGCAGCTTGTTTTGCAGCCTGAACACTTTAGAAAGCATTCTGCCTTCTTTTAATCATTCTTTAAATATGCTTTTCTTCTTGAAGAGACACTGAACATGTAAAAACTTACATTATGAGGGAAGTCCTTCTTTAGCTCTGCCACTGACTGACACCAGTACGCCGCCGTCTTCTCACTGATGAGCTCAATGTTGAGGAAGGAGCCCTGACCTGGTCCAAACACGTTACCTGAGGTGGTTCCACGCACGATACGTGGAGACACATTGGTCACCAGGTCCTACAGAGACAGATTGGTATGAATGGACATATTTGACTGTTAAAAAAAGAGCTCTTTGATTAAACCTGTTTCTGTTTACAGTGTTCACCCAATGGAAGGGTTAAGTATTAACAAAATCTCCACTGAGCTTGGAGGCCCCTTTTCAGTTATGTTTGTTTGCTATAAACTCTTACATATTCAGAAAATCATTTGCAGAAGTCATTTAGCTAAAATGTCTAATTTGTGTGTGTGTGTGTGTGTGTGTGTGTGTGTGTGTGTGTGTGTGTGAACCGTACCTTATCCAGTCCAAATGTCTTGGTCAGAGCAAAGCCCCACCCTTGTTCAAAAGCCCGTCTGATCATGGCTGTACTGGTGGTGGGAGGGGCAGACGCCAGACCAAACGGGTTGGGAAACTTGATCCCACAAACCTCGACACTGATGTCCACCTGATCTATAGCGCTGTAGAACAATGGCAGCCTGGGAACCTGGTCCACTTTCTGTCCGTGCAGGGACTACAAGAAGATGACAAACCAGCTTAAAATTTGGCTCCAGTTTCATGATTATCCAGAGTGCAAGGCTATATTTTTCCAAACAGATTATTTTTATGCAAAAGAGCAAGACTCATTGCTCTAAGGTCAACTCAATGGACTGTATCCTAAAATGTTTTTGAACCGTGTTGATACAAAAAGGTTTTTTAATCAGAAGGTCCAGAAACTTTTAGTTAGATTTGTTGGAACTACAGTTGGTTTCCGTGTTTGTATCTGTTTCCTCCTCAGGCTGAAGACCTGGGTCCCTAGATTATATAAATCAGGTTAGTGAGCATATATGGAAAAAAAGAAAAAAGTAATTGTAAAACACAGCCAGACCAGTAGAGGGCGGTAAAAAAACAATGGAGGCCATTCAGCAAAAATGGTACTATAGAAGAAGAAGGCAGGCTAGCCTTCTTAGCCTGTTAGCATGGAAAATATACACCTTGTGCTGGTTTTGATCATACTTTATTTAACTGCAGATGGATTTGTTGACACTTGATAGTAGACAAGCTCTAGAGTCAAAGCCGTTACTGGTCAAAGTCATTAAAAAAAAATCCCAGTAAAGCTCTGATCATTAAACACTCATCTGATGGGGAGATTATGATACATGTATACAAGTGTAGCAAACTACTCTAGGATGGATTCCTTAGGACTTCTTCTGTTTGAAAAGCTGTTGTAAACTGGATATCCACTGATACGTTCAACTAAGGGTCTCTAGTTTACAGGGTCACTCTTTAAACTGTAACACCGGGAGCTGATAGAGACTTATTCACAATATTAGGCTCATACCATTGTGTAGGAAGTATTAAGCCAAGTGCATCACGGCTAGGGGTCATCTTAATGTGGATGGGGGAGGGAAACAATAACATCGTGGGCACTACACCAATCAGAAATGTTCAGCTTGCAGGCTGCACCAACCCAAAGTCCCTGGACATCTGGAAAGTACGACCCTCCAGGCAGGGCTGTTTTCAGGGATAAATTTATCCCCAGAACTACATTTAGACCCTAATTCCTCTTGTGTGTACCTGAAAGTACCTGTATATATCTGTGGATATGCCAGGAGGCCTGTTTGCCATCGTTCACTGATTCCACAGACGTGTTCGCCAAACCAGCGATGTCTCCTCCAGCAAACACCCAGGGCTCACTGGTCTGCATGGTGTCTGTGTTCACCTCTGGTGTGCCCCAGCGGTTCATCTTCAGAGGAGCCATGGCCTCAGACACTAACACAGAAAGAATATAAACTTGTGAACATTTTTGTCCAATAAATACTGTTTTTACCCGGAGCACCAGTCAGTAAGAGCTCAAAGACCCAGGAAAATAAGAAACAAAAACCAGGCTCTTTCATGGACCAGTTGTGTGTTCATTACCTTTTGGTTCATTCAGCATAGATCCAAAGGCACTGATGATGTAATCGGCCTTCAGCCTGACCACCTGGTCCTCATCTTCCAGCCAATGACCTTCCTCTGTTTGCTCAGTGCGACAGAACTGCAGCCCAGCAACTCGACCATTTTTCATGATGACCTCACGAGGTGACAGGAAGGGCAGGAACTCACACTTCTCCTCCTTAGCCAACTCCATCTGATGGACAGAAGAAACACAAGGTCAGAATTCTTAAGCTATAAACCTGACGACCCAGTGTCTGATGGATCCAGGCCTCATCAGTACCTCCTCAGGAACAGCCCTGATGTTGGTGAATCCCTTCCTGAAGCACACAAAGACTCTTTTGGCTCCACAGCGAAGAGCTGAAGTGGCACAGTCAAAGGCAGTGTCACCTGCACCCAGAACTATCACCACTCCCCTGATCTCAGGCAACGGGGAGAGACACTGACACATACCTGAGGATACACACCAGAGGGAATACATCAGAGGAAACCAGAGGATTTGGTAATGAAAGATTGTCTGATATGTTGCTTGTGTTGCAAAACACTTGTAAAAATTTCCATCTTACAGTGTCAGGAGCACTACCTCCAAAGAGGCTATGACGATATGATGGTTTATCTTATGGTTTAAATAGTACACAGACTAGGGCTGAAAGATACAGCTCTGGAAAAAAATTAGAGACCACTGCAAATTTTCACAAATCAGAAATGTCATCATCCTCATCTCTTCTTTTTTTTAGATGGACCAAGGCAAAGCAAAAGAAACATCCTTTTGTTTGACAAATGAAAATAAGACAGTTGGCGAAGTCATTTTTGGTATTCAGAATCTATTTGATCATTTCTCATTGTATTTGTTTCTTACTTTCTAAACGTGTTGTCAAATATTATTAAGGAAAATTTTAGTGTCATTTTATCTTTTTTTTTTTTTTTTTTACTTTAAATGAGTCATGTCTGGTTTTTTACATTCACATCGGTACCTTTCTTGCTGGCTGAGGCCACCATGGGGAGAAAGTCTTTGGAGGTGAAGAAACCTTGATCCATGGTTAAACCTTCAAAGATCTTGGCTCTGTTGGCCTGAGGGAGACCTGCAGACATACACAAGTGAAAAACAAACATTTTACTCATTAAGTCTTTATACAGGCACTCTCACTTTATACCAGATAACTTAAACACCTGTTCCAACCTCATGAAACCTCACACTCACACTTACTCAAAGTCTCGATGTTTGGAGTTTACTTGACACATAGGTGACCTGCTTTTTTTTTTTTTTTACCTCTTGAGAGATGACTTAAAGCGTAACAGGTCCATCAGATAAACAATACTGCACTAATCTGTTGAAACAAAAGCAGAGATAGGGGTTTTCACTCACCAATCCCAATGAAGACTGCCTTATATCCTTCTTCTTTCAAGGAGGTCAGGCTCATTCCATCCACACCCAGACCTTTCTCACATATAACCTGAAGTGTCCACAAAAAAACCCAAAAAACAATAAATAAACCCAGAGAGGATTATTTGACTTAATGACTGAGAAATATATCCCATGAGTTTGAGAACTTCTAAATCCTGGGTCAGACCTTGACTCCTAAGTCCTTCATCAGGTCAACCTCAAACTGGACGACCTCATAGGGAAGACGAAACTGAGGGATCTCTGATGTGCTGTGGGGAGGGGGTGGGGGAGGGGGAGGGGGATACTGTTAGTAAACACAATCATCATTAATTATATATATTTTCATAACTCTGAATAGTTTCTATAAAACTTGTTACCTTAGTCCTCCAATGTACTTCTGTTTCTCAAAAATAGTTATATTATCATATCCGAGGCGACCCAGGAAGGAAGCACAGCTGATTGATGCTGGACCACAGCCAATCAGAGCTATGGGGGTGTGGTAAGCCTCAGGCATTTCATTGGCTGCTGGGAGCTCAGGATTCCTGATCTGAGGGATGCCCATCTTACTAAAAACCTATGAGGACAAGCACAAACACACAGAGGAACAACTTACATGTTATATTTCTTTAAAAAAAAAAATAGATTCAGCTAGTTTCAAGATAAATGAGTTAATTTCACCAACTAAGGTCAACAATATATCTCAACAAATAGCAGTTAATGTCTAAACTGCTGGTAACAAAAGTGAGTACAATTTCCAAATAGGCTCAATTAGTCATTTATTAGCCATTTACTAGGGGCACAAATCTCAGGCCACAGTCATTTTCCCTCCCTGATGCACTTAAAGCCACAGCATGAACTCATTTATCTGTGTTTCCTAAATTAATCTGATATCCTTGTTATCCTGTAGAAAACACATCAAATGTGTTCTGTTTGCATGCTTCATCCATAATTGAACACGTATTTTGTTATAATTCATTGAATATCAAATGAAATGTGCAGTTGTAAATAGTTTTTGATTTTGAAAGGCATTTCATGACCCACTATCAGCATTCAGTGACCTCCACCTTGGGAGACACCTTAACTGGTTAACTAGTTAACTAATGTTAATGTCAAAGATAACTTATCAGTGATTAAGGGGAGGTTCGAACTAGTTTACCAAAGACAGCCAACAGCTCACTACAAACACCTGTGATTGTTCTTTGGACTCAGACTCTGACTGAACTGTGACCCGACGGCCCAGGGGCCTGTGGGGGTTCATCCAATTTCATGAGCTCATCACCTGCCTGCTTGGGCCAGTAACCAGTCAGAAACCTTTTCTCTCTGTACTGCCAAATTAAGTCTTAGAATCATGCGTGTTTTAAAAGATGAAGACAAGTTTGATGAACTGCACTGTTGTCCGACAGTGTGAATTGTTTGAAATCTGCAGTCAAAATAATCATATTATATATCACAAGGTTTAGACCAGTAGTTTCCAACCTTTTCCAAATCAGGGCCCACTTTCAAGTCTCTAAAATGTTCGCGGCCCACCTCGGAGCCAGTAAGTACAAAGGATATAAAATGCCTTGTTATTAAGTTTAAAGAAAGTCATTAAGTTTAAAGAAAGAAGACTGTTGATTGTTTCAGATTATATAATATTTCTGTCTTATGATAAAAAAAGTCTTTTTTGGTGAAGTGTTAATGCCAGAGCAGCTTTGAATGTTTTACCTCTGTAGCAAACTGCTGCAGCCCTCCAATGTTAATGGGTCCCTCCTCTGATGCGTATAAGTTGCAGCCTCCGACACATAGCTCTGATGTGGGACAGACCATCCCACAGGTCAGACCCAGAGGGTTGTCTGAGAGGATCGCTCGCGCTGCCCCGTAGTAGTTCTGGTGCACAGAGAGAGATGTAAACATGAGCCACAGGTCATGGTTAAAGTCCTGATATATGCAGTAACTTATCATAATTTAAAACTTCGAGCTATTATTGGAATAAAAAAGCATCTTTAAAAACTCTGTGTATAGATGCATGGTGGTGTGTATTCATTTATCTGTACCTTATTTGAGATGCTTGTAATAAACGTCTTGATGTCCAGGTTAGTGGGACAGCTCTTCTGACAGGGAGCATCTGCACATTTTAGACACCTGAACAAAGATTTCACTTTTATTGAAGAGTTGAACCAAATGCCAGGAGTTGAAAGGAAGTTGCAGATAGTTGCAAAGATAATGCGTAAACATCAAAAACGGAGAAACTAACAACAGCAAATGCTCTGAAAAGTTGGCAAAGAGAGCTACTTTGTGCTTGATTTGAAATGTCTCAACAGTTTCTTTACAGCACGTAGATGAAAGGAGGTGTAATTTATTGATAACAGTAGAAACAAATACATTTGAAGTACTGCTGCAGGCTCATAAACTGTGCAGCTTTTATGCATGATTATAGTGCTGGACGAATTGGGGTTGGATTGTATAGACTAGAGTGAAAGAAAAAGACATGACCCTGTCTAAAGTCACGTCAAAGCATTTTGAGATTAACATAAGTGCATTTGACATGATTTGGCACTTTAACAATAATTTTTTGTCCTCCAAGCAAGCACTTAAGCACATCTTGACTCTCAAGTCTGCAACTGAGGGTGTTTTGGGTCCCAAAATGGCATTTCAGCATGCATTTTGGCTCCCATGAGCGCACTTTGGCATGTGTTTTGGCTCTCATGTGTGCACTTGGATAGTGTTTTGGTTACTAAGAGGACACTTTGGC
This sequence comes from Thalassoma bifasciatum, assembly GCA_008086565.1. Classification (NCBI taxonomy): domain Eukaryota; kingdom Metazoa; phylum Chordata; class Actinopteri; order Labriformes; family Labridae; genus Thalassoma; species Thalassoma bifasciatum. The sequence goes on along the minus strand of RPOG01000463.1, from coordinate 65,371 downwards.
ATGTGTTTTGGTTCCTACAAGTGCGTTTTGGCACATATTTTAGCTTAGAGGGCACTTATTGGTATATTTTGGCTCTCAAGGGGGCACTTTGTGACTACTTTGTGACCCAGTTGGGCACTTTAGCATGTGTTTTGGCTCCCAAAAGGGCCCTATGGCCTTTTGGCTACTCATCAGTCACTAACACAGCACATGTTTTCCAACAATTGTGCCCCAAGTCCCCCCCCCCCTCTATGCACACCACTGCTGAAACAGTCAAGGTCAATAAGTGGTACACCAAGTGTTAAAATTCATTGATTGTCTGCAGGATTGATCTGAAGTCTTTTACTTCACCTCTCCCAAGTGCAGTATAACTGATTTGATGTTAAGATCAATTAACACCACATTGCTTAACCGTCATCATAAAGATAAGTGAGTATCAGAGATTTGTTGATGAATAATTCCCCATAAAAGTGTGTTTATTCTCACCTCAGGGCTTCCCGCAGGGCGCCACGTTCACTGAGAGTTGTATGTTTGATGTCATCAAAGTTGTTTTCTAATTTCATACAGGACTGAAAGAAAAAGTAGAGTCAAAGAAGACAGACAGGCAAAGGTTGACATCTTAAGGTGAGGGACACATTAGATGGTATAAAATGCAGCCAAAGTAGAATCGTGTGTGTATGATTGATTGATTGTGTGTGAGAGAGGATGTAGTTTGTTGCTTTACATCACAGCTCTTCTCTGGGTTTCTCTTCCAGTGTTTCTTCTCTTTCTTCTTGTTTGCTGTGGAGATGATCTGAGCGTGAGTCTTTACCCTGGGATTTAGAGCCAGGATGCTCTGTATGAGATAAGAAAGAGAGGGACAAGACATTAACAAAACACCTTCTTAGACTCTGATAAGTTTTCATGGGAGAGTCACTCCTCAAAACAGACTTCAGGATACAAAAAAGGAAGCATCAGTTATGAAAATGTAAATCAGTCATGGTCAAAACGTGCCAATATCTGACATCACATCTCCGGAGATTATTTCATATCTTTGAGAATTTTAAAACCATTTTTCTGTCTATGTAAGATGATTCACCCTGATCCTGAGATAACAGGATAAAAGATGTACCATCATCTATTCATACCACCAGTGTTATAAATGGGCTAATAACTTGAATTTAATATCTTTTAGAAGTGTGGATCAGACAGAAACTCTTCTACAGGTGAGTGTACAACACGTGGAGAGAGACCTGTCGACAAAACCACAGAAACTCAGGAACATTCTGGAAAGTTTGTTTGTTTGCGCGGGGGGTCAAGGTGGTGAGATAATGGTGAGCTGTGGGGTCAATGTACCAAGGTTATCTGACCTGCTGCATGAAAACAACATTTTAGAAAATCACTGACTCTCAAATACTGTTCTTTTTCCTCAGTATTAAAAACATACGACCGAGAAATTCAAACATGCTCCTCAGTCAATTTAACATACAGAGACAAACTTCAGGACATTACACCCAAAAGTGTGATTCATGAACTCATAACCCCCAGAAATAAGAAACTCCTATGTGTTTATGTCATTTTTTTTAGGTTCAAACCTGAGTTTTACACATTCATTTTTCAACTCAAGTCACAGAAGCCAAGAATCAACACAAAACAAATCCAACGCAGATTTTTCCAACCTGACTCAAACATCCGTCCATCGATCTGTCTCTGCACGTGAACACTCAAAACTCCACCAGGACTACATGTCAATTATCTACACAATGTTCAACCAAACACATGGCTCGTTACATAAGACCATAAAAGTTACTTAAGGACTTCATAGCATGTTTCTGCTCTTTTTAACCCTTTTTAGACTCAATGTTGTATTGTTAGCAGTCGTAGTAAAAGGACTTGTACTTATGTTGTACTATGGGTCACAGCTCACCCATGACAAAAGAGGTTTTAGTCACTATTACTGGTGCTCTGAGACAGACACTGAATACCAAACTCTAAACCTGTCAGCAGGTCAAGAGTCTGAGGGGAACATTTAAAGATCTTGTAAAAAAAGGGATTTTATTACCTGAAGAACATCATCAGAGTACATCAGTTTCTCTCAAAAGCCAAAACAGAGACAGTAGTCCAGGCTTTTATCACATGCTGATTTGATTTTTGCAACAGTCTTCTCTTTGGTCTCAATAGACATATTCAAAGTCTATCTTGTAATGTCTCATTAAATTCCATCTGGACTGTGCATAGGCTACTTTTGTAAAGTTAAAGCTCTGCATGTTCTTAAGAAACCCAACAACTCAGACAGCTAATGTCTTTAAATGAATGTTTTTATCATGATGTAAAAATGTTCCAAAAACACATCAGAGGATACTACAAGACAATATTACAGTTATAACATGGAGAAGAAAATAGTTCAGAATATTTGGGTTTAGCAATGTTGTTGTTTTTGGTCACATTAGTCTGTATCTGACAACAATCCTGATCAAATCCAGATCCTGATCCTGCCATAAAAACATCCTGACATATTTTCTCCATATCGCCCCCTAATGGAGAACATTTTCCTTGGTTCGAAACAGATGACCAAGAATCCCAGTTCACGAGTAAAGGAAGGATGGAGCGAGAGATCAACAGGTGGATTGGTGCAAGGTCTGCACTAATGTGGACTCTGCAAAGATCCGCAGTGGTGAAGAGGGAGCTGAGCTGAAAGGCAAAGCTCTCTGTTTACCGCTCAATCTTCGTTCCCACCCTCACCTATGGTTATGAGCTCTGGGTAGAGTCAGAAAGAACAAGATCGCAGATACAAGCAGCTGAAATGAGCTCCCTCCATAGGGTGACTGGGCTCTCCCTTAGAGATAGGGTGAGAAGCTCGGCCATCGGGGAAGAGCTCAGAGTAGAGTCGCTGCTCCACGTTGTGAGGAGCCAGATGAGGTTGCTGGGGCATCTGGTGAGGATGCCCCCCTGGTAAGATGTTCAGGACTGTGTCTTTCAGCTGGCCTGGGAACATCTCGGGATCCCAGGGGAAGGCTGGACAAAGTAACTGATGTGAGGGAAGTCTGGGCTTCGGCTGTTGCCCCCACGACCCAACCCCGGATAAGCGCAAGAAAATGGATGGATGGATGGATGGAGACACAGAGTTTGCTGATGTTCACGCAGCACGTAACACATCATTTCTCATTCAGATCTGATAGCATTTCCTCACTTAGTCAGAACAGGTTTTATTTGCGTTGTGTTTTATGAACCATTATTATCATTATCATGGCCATTTTTTTCTTCTTCTGTTAGTACAACACTATACGAAACTATTTGATTTTGAATAAAAATGCTACACAAATAGAGTCTGATTGATTGATTAATCAATTATTAATTCAATTATCAATTCAATTATTACTGGTTAATTAATTGTCTCATTCACACTTTGTTGACACTGATTTCAGAGGCTACAGTAAAGGACCATCAGTGTTAGCTAATCTCATTTAACACTGTGGTGCATAGTGGTCACTACAGTGGACACCTATTTAAAACTTATTTACACTTAAATTCAATGGTTCATGTGGCGGTAATTCATATTAGCCTGTGTCAGGATATTTTTATTCTTCTCACAGCCTGAAAAAATGCTTTCAATTTTTTCCCCAAACGTACATATATATGTTTATATATATATATATAGTTATAGACAAACACTTGAGGGTGAAAAAGCTTATGAACTACAAATTATTCAGTGTTAAATAGTTGAAAGAGAGTTTAAATGTTTTGCAAAGCATTAAAAAAAGATTATTCATGAAATTACCCAAAAAAAGGAAAAGAAAAGAAGTCAAACAAAAAAAGTGATATTTACATTAAGTTCACACTGTTTTATGATGAATGCTCGGTTACAAATATTTGAAAAAAAAAATGATTTTTTTTTTTTTTTGTTATGCCTTTAGACAAATAAAAACACTCAAGGGGAAAAACCCGACACTGACTTTCATAATTCATGCATTGGAGGGTTAGCCACATTCACAGGTCCCTGAATAACATGAGGTTCAGTTTCTTGGTCAACCATGGTTGATGCTCTCTTGTAAAACTTGAGGTTGGTTCAAGACCACAGGGTAAGATTTGGTCTACCAAATCGTCCAGAAACATCTAACTGTGATTTTCTCTGAACTCATGAAGACACAACAGGTCACATTATGTTAGAGCTTCACTCTTTTAAAACTCTCTCTCCTTTGAGACCTGATCAGTTTGTAGTTTTTGCTGCTAAAAAAATGCTTCTGTATTCAGACACGTGTTGGTAGAGACTTCATTAGTCTGTGGTAGAATAAAAACAGAGAAACAGGACTGTGTTTGATGAATGTTCCTTTCTTCAGACTAAGATATAAAACCTTTGGCTCAGGAACATAAAAACAGTGGAGTACATTATCAACTAAGAGAAGTGACGACTAATTCCTCCACAATCCTATTAAGACTGGTGAAAGCTCCTCTTAGAAGTTTACATTTCTGTGGGAATGTAGAAACTTTCATGTGCTGCCAGCTTTAAAGTGGTTCACAGAACAATGATGACTTTCTTTATACTGCCACTGTTATTATTATTCTCTTCATGAAGGAGTCAATGTGTACAGACGCTAAATACAAAAATACTCATGTAATTTGATTGTGATCCTGCATAACTCATGTTAGTTTTGTACCATGATGCCCACTGTAATATTATCTGAAATTCCTTTTCAGGCCGATCTATCCACCACATGTGGATGTGTGCTGATAGATACACAACACTTCAAGAAATGAATACATTAAGAACAAATTACCTCAATGTCTGGGAGATCTTTACTCAGCATGGTGTCTCCTCTGTGTCTGTTGTATAAAAGCTTTACTCTCTGAAGATCTGAAACAGATTGTGGTTGGTTAGACGTCCCAACACCATCCAGGAGCGCTCTCCAGGAAAAACCAACGATACAAGAACTCACCGTCCGTATCACGTCCTTTTCTCTTATTAGTTGTTGGATAAGAGTCACTCCTCTCCTCTTCAACTTATCTGTTGATAAGGTGGAGCGTGCCGCTGAGGTTCAGAGTCCAGCAGAGCCGAGTGGCTGACGAGTGTCTGGGTACATTGCACCTGAGCTCTGGACAAATCAAACAATAACTGTGAGCTGTGGGGTCTAAACTCCATCTATCAGAGGGGGAGTGGAGTCCTGCAAACATTTCTCCTGTAAACACATGAATCTGATTTAACCCTGTCCTGGCTCAGAGACTTTCATCCAGATTTCTGAGAGGGAGCTTCACCCTCCCTATGGCATGTCCACTCCACACATCATTAACCTTTATAACTGTGAGGTCAATGACTGACAAGTGTCTGAGATTTTTAACCCCTTTGGCCTTCATCTCTGGCCCATCCTCTCTTCCTTCTCTTCTCTAGTGTTGCGTTTTCTTTACATCTAAAGTCTTCCTGTGTGTGTCATCTCATTTCATAAAGTTTGTCCACTCTCATCTTCCTCCTGTCTCCTTGTACCCTCCCTCAATTTATTCTCTCTAACTTGTCTTGGTGCTGACCCCACTTGCTTTCACATTGGCTGTTTTCCAAACCACCTCCTACATACTACATGTGAAAGTAGTAGGTAGTAGGCAATGATTACTACCTACTACTTTCACATGTAGTTTGTTGTATGACTGTTGGATCTGTTTAGTGGTATACTACTCCAGATATCTGTTTCAGAAAGTGGAGCTCATGAATTTTTTTCCAATGTTTAATTTTATCAAAATTATAGAAAACAAACCATGGGTACATTTGGCATTGCAGTCATTATTTGACCATATCAATCAGTGGTGAAGTTACAGGGATGATAAAATAAGATAAGTTACATTAGACGTTAATAAAATACATGGAAAAATAAGTAAATAAAATGAAGCATGGGAAGGGAATAGTTGTTGTACACATTTTTTGAGTGCTTTTTTTTCTTCCTTTTTGGGTCTCTTCATTATTTTCAGATATGATGGTACAGGGGACGCAGATGGCCTAGTGGATTGGGTCGTGCATCATGACGTTCGCCCTCGAGTCGGCAGCCGGGATTTGAATCTGGCCTACGGCTTGTTTCTTGCATGTCACACCCTACTCTCTCCCCCTTTCCTACTCTATCCACTGTCCTCCACTGTCAAATTAAAGGCATGAAAAGGCAAAGAAAATAAACTTGAAAAAAAAAAAAAAAAAAAGAATGAACAGCTGTGTAGCCTCATGAAAACCACTAAAGCTAATGGGGGGAAAGGCTTCAGTTTGTTAGGGAGCGTAAAGATTGGACTCTGGAGGAATGGAAGAAGGTCATGTGGTCTGACAAGTCCAGATTAACCCTGTTTCAGAGTGATGGGTGCATCAGGGTAAGAAGAGGCAGGTGAAGTGATGCACCCATCATGCCTGGTCCTACTGTACAAGCCTGTGGGGGCAGAGCAGTGAGGTTGCTTATCTAAGCCTATTGAAACAATGCCACGTGGCAACATATTTTTTTGGCCAGGCAGTGTATTTTGCTGTGCAATCTCTGCAACTCATTGAAACTTCTGCACCTGTCCACAGGTGTTTTAACCCACTCTTTGTGTTTCTCAGATTTGAAGTTTGTCTCCTTTAAACTGCATGTTTCAGCTCCATCTGCAGACGTTCAACAGGATTTAGATCAGAACAGTCCAGTGTTTAGTTGTCAGCCCTTCCTGGGTGTTTTTAACTTTGCTTTGTGTCATTTCTCTGTCAGACCACCCATGACTTTTGGCTGACATCAAGCTTTCTGACAAATGCATCAATAGTTTTAGATTTCACTGAACCCTGCGCTGATCCAGGACACCATGAATCTGACACCGAGCCCCCTCCATGTTTCACAGCAGGTTCACTGTTTCTTTGTTTTTGTGCTTCATTTTTTCATCTGTGAACACAAAGCTCATGCTGCTCCAGCTAAGTCCCCCTTAAAATCATCCAAACATGAGTAAAAAAACAGTACTGGAGAATTTATGTGACACACAAAAAGAGGAGCAAACACTGCAATAAGTGAAATCTAAGCCTTTATGTCTCATTAAAAAAAGAGGTTTTATTATTCTTGATGTGAGTCACATCCAATTGACAAGTCCAGAAAAATGTCCTATTCATAAAAAATATCTTATTTTCATAATAAAAGACAAAAATGATGTCCACATTGCTGGTAGCAGGTTAAAAATCTGCTAATAGGCGAGGATAAATTCTCTTGTTTCAATCGTCTCCTTCTCTAATTTCAATCATCACTGTACCTTAACCTTTTAGTTCACCTCGGATCTTCATGGATGTTATTGTTAGCTCCTTGGTTACCATCAAAATGATCCATTTCCTCACTTTGTCATTATTTTTACTCTGTGGCCACGGCCGTCCAGGGGGGTTGGCTTCTTCGGAATAATGTTCCAGAGGGTTTCATTCAGTGACATGGGTTATTATGTGGATAAAAAGGCTGGAGGAAAATTTGAAAAAACGAAGAAGTAAAAACACAAGACTGTCTGGACTGAAAAGAGGTAGAACTGGTTCATTTTCAAACAGAAAACTTAAACCGAAGTTCAGGTTTATTACAAATTCAGCAAAGGAAAAAGCGTACGGGATAAAACTTATCAATTCAAAAACATATATCAAAAAGAAAAATATTTTTAAGTGATCAGTCTTAAGTTAATTCTTTTTTATTTTTTATAAGATATTTTTTGGGCTTTTTCTGCCTTTAATTGGACAGGGTAAGGACAGTGGACAGAGCACGAAAGGGGGTAGAGAGTGGGGAATGACATGCGGGAAACAGGCCACAGGTGGGAATCGAACCTGGGCCACCCGCTCGAGGGCGAACCTCATGGTGCGCAGCCACATCCACTAGGCCATCCGCGCCCCGGTCTTAAGTTAATTCTATTCACTGAGAGGAGTGAAGAGGGACTGCTGGCCTGTAGGACCAGGTACCAGGACCTTCAGCTAAAGGGAAAGAAGACCAGTTAAACTCTTTTCAGCTTTGTTTAAACAATTGTTCAGTTTCAGAGAGATTTAAAATTGTGTTTCACAGGAAGATCTAATCTGTGCTCTCTGATCCCATCTCCTGTTAGAGGAGCAGTTGGCATATAAGTTTCCTGTGAGGTCCAGTCTGCAGGGGGGGGTCCAGACTGTCACCTCTCTGCATCAGGACATTAGCTGGCAGACACAGGGCCCAAACTGCTGTGAGGTGCTTTCTTGCTTAACTATTCAACTATCTAACAATTCAATATTCCTAATCTCTACTGAATTCTCCTCACTTCTTATTGAGAATGGTGTGATGTGACAGGAAGAGGTCCAGCTTCACAGCTTCAAAGAGGTGGTAGAGTCACAGTCTCAGTTTGATTTACTGTGAAGACAAAGGGATGCATCTTTGGCTGCAGCTCAGACTGTAGAAAGAAAGACATCCATCAATAAGCCAGAGTCAGAGGCTGGACTGGACCATCAAACACCACCAATGGACTCCTGAGGAAGTGACGGGAAGATGCTGCTGTGGGCAAATGAATCAAAGTCTGAACTCTTTGCTTCATCAGGCAGGATTTGTGTGCCATACGTGGAGCAGGTTCAGGAAAGGATGGTTCCTCAGTGTGTCGCCTTTCTTTTGCTTTTCCCCCGGGCCTAAAGTGTGACTTTGACCTTTCTTGATATTATCAATGGTTTTGTCCAGGTGAGTTTTTCTCTGCAGGTCTGCACAATCTTCAGGCTCATTTTACAAGGATTGGTGAGATGACAAAATATTTAGTATGAATATTGAAGATATTAAAAATATTGGAGAGCTACCTAAAACCCTGTTTATGATTGCACCAAAAGCCATTTAGTAAAAATGTGACAGACCAGCTTTATTTCAACATCTTTACTACACATCATTGATGTACAGCATGGAGGCAGCAGTGGCGAGAAGAGCGACAGCAGAGGCCATGACAATACCTGAACAACACAGAGGAGACTGAGTTTAGAAACATGAAACAAACACATTATCTTCTTTATGTGTTCTGTGATAAAAAGTAATGAACTTGAAACAGCGAGGATAATCTTTACCTAGGAAATGATTCCTGGCAGGCTGCAGGGCTTCAGCAGCTTCAGGGGATTTCACTGGTGCTGGCTCTGCAAACACAACACAACAGTTTGATCATCAATAAAATCAAACCCGAGAGCTGCACTCAGGAGAAATAACAGGTTGAAAAATGGAAATAGAGAGTTTCAAGCAATGATTTTTGTACAACCAGAGCAGAAAGAAACGATAAAGATTGTTAGATAATTTCTATCAAATCTTAACGTTTCTCTGTAAACGGGTTTGATCTTCAACAAATGCAGGATCAGAGTTTCCTCCTGACCTGGATTCACTCAGCTTTGAGAATAATCAACTCTCTGTCAATCAGTACCCGACACACTGCTGCTCCTCTGTCTGGTGGAGTATTGAGGCTTCCCCTGACACAAAAAGTTTAAAATCAAGACTAAGTTGGCCATTGGACCTCTCACTTAGACCTAAATGATGCGGCATGACGTGTTTCATATTTCCTAAGAGGAGACTTTTTTTTAAGGTCTTGTCACATCTGTTTGTATCTCTAGAGCAGGAAACGGGGTGACAACGGGGGGTGACATGCAGGTTAAGGGGTCACAGGTTGGATTTAAATGTATGATAGACAAACAGACCTGTTGTTGATAATCCATGACCCATACAAACGTAATCTAAGAAGCAGTAAAACCAAACCACATGGTGAAGACACTTGGAAACAAACTCTGCTCTCCTACCTTCTACATCATCTTTCTCTGATAACTCTGAAGGCATTTCTTGTGTGTTGTCTAAGTCTTCTTCAGCAGCGTCAATATCCAGCATCTCCTTTAGCCTGTCAGTCACCTCAGACAAGTCCTCATCACTGAACTGGTAGTCACACACACACACAGGCCTGCTCACTTTGACTGGACAGTAGACACGATGAGGGAGACAGAACTGTTCTGGAAAAAGGCAAAAAGAAACAGAGGTAGTTATCAGAACAGTTAAATACTTAGAAGTTATTGAGGAGTGTAAATAGCTTTGAGCCAAGACACATGAGCCTAACTTTGCTGTAGAGATTATGAAAGTTTGCAGAGCATTCAGGAGAGAGCTTCAATTTGACCTGGCCCAACAGCTGTATTCTGCAGGCTGAGCCATGTGGTTTACTAATTCTTTGAGTAGCTTTATAATGGTTTTTCATTATTAAAACAAACCAATGCAGCTGTAAAGGACAGGATACAGTTATCATCATTGTTACTTGTATGTACTGATCTTGGAACAGTAACTCAAATTACAGATATCAAACTCCTGGATGAACTAAGAGGGTGGGCATCCCATGTTTCATAACGTGATCAAAGAAAGATGTTACTTTTGATATATGGGAGTGAGTGTATTCACATCAGTTGTACATAAATAAAGTACTCCCCTTTTTTATACTCATATGGTTAGTGAAAGAGATTTAGGTGCTGATAAACTGACTTTTTCAATCAGTTTTTATTGATTTCACAAGTTATCATTGTTATTAATATTATGAGTGGTAGTAGTATTAGTAGTTGTAGTAGTAGTTGTTATTGTAGAAGTAGTAATAGTAGTAGCAGTAGTAGTAGAAGTAATAATAATAGTAGAAGTAGTAGTAGTAATACTAGTAGTAGTGATAGCAATAATAGTAGAAGTAGTAATAGGAGTAGTAGTAATAGTAATACTAGTGGTAGTAATATTAGTAGAAGTAATAATAGTAGAAGTAATAGAAGTAATGAAAGTAGTAGAAATAGTAGTAGTAGTAGTTGTTGTTATAGTAGTAGTAGTCGTGATAGTAGTAGTAGTTGTGATAATAGTAGTAGTAGAAGTAGTTGTAGTAGTAGAAGTAGTTGTCGTAATAGTGATAGTAGTGGTAGTAGTAGTAGTAGTAGTAGGAGAAGAAGTAGAAGTAATTGTAGTAGCAATAGTAGTAGCAGTAGAAGTAATAGTAGTAGTAGAAGTAGTGATAGTAGTGATAGTAGTATTGAAATTGATATAATAAATGAAACAGATGCATGACACTCAGGGTAAATTTGAAGATAAAATGAAAAATTCTTTAACAATCCTAGGATAAAAAAAACAATGTTATGAAAATAAGGCCATTGTTTGTCCATGGTTGAGCTTCTAATAAGAAAAAAGATCTTTCCTCTTTGCTGGTGATGCTAACACCAACACTGCAACGTCCGACATCCTCTGAGAGAGTGTCATCACAGATCACACCTGCCTGCAAATGCTCATTAGACAGAGGCATAAGACTGAGAGAGCTGTGTGTGTGTGTGTGTGTGTGTGTGTGTGTGTGTGTGTGTACCCGTTTCTTTTTTCCCTTTGCCCTCTTCCTCTGATACAAGCAGCTCCTCCAGCAGCATCTGAACTCTTGTGGTCACCGTAGAAACCAAGTCTCTCTTCAGCAGCTGTCCATTAAAAAGATTTGAAATCACTCCATGCTCTCATGGTGTTGCTTGGCCTTACTCTCTCTGATCAATACTTACTCTTTCAGCTAGTCTGGCCTTTGGTTTGTTGTTATGAAGAATCACTGTGCTGTGAACGGCTCCTCTGACTGACATGCTGCCTCCACATGACTGGACCACGGCTGATGACCTCTCATCCTGGGACAAAAAATATTACTCTTGCTCATGAGGAACTTGTGCAGAAACAATACTTTTTCAACATTTATGTTCTATCGAGCTCTTTTCAAATTTTCAATCCTAATGGTCTTTCAGGTATAATAACTATGTTTTTCAGTAGCATGGTGATGTTTCCTGAATTAAACAGCTTTCCAGTGGCTCAGCTGTTTTATTACCATGTCGTGCAACAGCATCACATTGACAATTTTATCATTATTGCTACATTATTGCTAGGCCTATTGTTTAGGCCTAGCAGTAGGGATGCACCAATCCGGCCATCACTGATCCATTCAGTCAAGTATTGGTTATGATACAGAATTAAAAAGTTAGACCATATATCAGTTCTTTTATCAGATATATCATGTTTTGCAGTGAGTCACATGTTTAATGCACGTGTGTCTTACAGAGGTGACGAGCAGCTGAGCTGTGAATCCTTGTGTCACATTCCTCCTCTGTGGGGAAATCAAGATAAGAGATCACTAGAAAACAATTAATCCACGGGAGGGAAATAGGTTAATAACTAAGATGTAAATAATTGTTTGTGTCAGCTGTGATTTCATTGTTGATTGTATTTATACAACCTGAATATTAATAATATTTACACAACCTGTCCCACTGTGAGCTCGGCATCCTCTGGAAACATTTTTCCATCAATCAAACAAGCTGCACTCTCGATCTGCTCAGCCCACGGCTTTAGCTGTTCCTGGAACAAAGAGGTGAGAACAGGTCTAATGATGCTGCAAAGTTTATGTTTATGCATTTAAGACTCAGATTACCTTAAGTTCTTTAGATAAGCTCTCTGTACTGGTTCTGTTGTCTGGTAATGGGACCATCATGTCAACATTAACACAGCAGGACACTGTACTCCAGGAGGAACACACACCAGAGTTGTATTTCCAGTCTGCAGGTTTGGCCGTACTCTGTGACATGAGGTTAACACAACTGATCACAGAGAAATCAGAGCTGATTAATTACACATTTAGATTCAAGTTATTTTAGTGGTAGTGATTAAAAAGTATTTTGGAAGATATAACAGTTTAGTATTATATATAAAAGTGAATACATGAGTCACAAATTGAAGCTGAGATTTTAAGAAAAACGAAAGATGTAATCCAACCTTTTGATCTCCGACGTCCAATGTTCTGCAGATGATTCTGATATGTGAAGTTAAAGAAGTGTGCACAGTATCTGATGGACACTTGTATCAATGCTTGGTGAAAGGATACTTTCTGGTCTTTGGGTTGATGTGCAGAGCGATGCGGTCTGTGATGTCATCATCTGAGGGGATCCACAGATGCTCAGAGGAGATCAGGTTTTCTACTGCAAAAACCAGCTACACCCAAACAATTGAGGTTCAAGAGTTAGAAGAACAGGATGAGCTGACACATGCACACACTCAAAACAAATGTGATTTACCAGTTACATAAGAGGTTCATTGAACAGACTGGTTATAATTAAAGCATCACATAATGTCAAAACAATCATATGTGACATTTTTATGATCCACAACTTCAGAATATAAGAGTTAAAACACACCACAGAAAGATAAAGGAGAACATTATGAACATAACTCAACTGTGCTGAACAGACTGAGCTTAGTTACAAGAGAAGAAGGCTGGAGATTATTTCTTTTACACAAGATTTATGAATACACCCCCAATAAGTTTACCTTTTTGAAATCCGAGGGTGATGTTTGTGCTTTTAAAAAGTGATAAAAGTTGGCTGTACAGCAACTTTCATATTTATCTGAGCTTCTTGGAAAAATGCTGATATCCACTATTAGAGAGAGCATAGATCATGTGTACATACAGTGTGCTTTTATGAATCTTACATGTTGTAGTGTCGTTACAGTGTCCTTGGCGTCGTTATCATCGATGATAAAGACTCCTAATACAGACAGTCCTCCAGGAAGCATTCGAGACACCTGAAATAGATCAGAGCAGAGGATAATATGACGTGCAGTTCAAAATCCACAAACTGATTCGTAGTGTATCGATAAAACACGCAGGGAGGAATGAGCCAACATTTGCTCCTGAACAGTCAGCATCTCCACCCTGTGCCTCACAGTTTCACCCTGTGTGCTGTCACCCTGATGAAGCTCAGACTTATCCACATACACATGGGCTGACGGAGACACTTCTTCCCGTGACTAAATTCTTTAAAGTTAGACAAAAGCCCCATTCAGATAAATGGAAGAAACAGAATTTTGACCTATAATGCAGCCTGTCACTAGGGGGAGCAGTTTTTGTAGGACCTCACTTCAAGAAGAACCAGGTGATATCCATTTTTTGATGAAAGCAGAGGCTTTCAAGGAAAAAAATACATTTTTAAGACTAGACAGTAGTCAAATGAACTATTTGATGTTTTTTTAATGTTAATTATCAAATCATTATTAGAGTATTCAAACACTCTATGAGTTCATATTTGGATGTGTAGCACCAGAACGAGAAACACATTTGGCCTATTGTCTTATTTGCACAAGCTGAGCTTCCACAAAAACTGTGCTGACCCTGATCTTTCATACAGGATCTCTTCATTAAGTCTTTCACAGCCCAGGACCTCCTCAAACTTTACAGGATGAAAAATGGGTTCTTTACTCACCTGCCGAGCATGCTCAGTAACCCATCCCTTGTCCACAGAGTTTCTAGATCCTGCAGGTGAGTCCTCCCTTTGAGGCGTTCGTGTCGCCATGACGACATAGTTCTTTTGGACTGAGCTCTGAAATATATCAAGAACAAAACAATTGTTTTCATTGTCATTTTCCCCCTGAGGGCTGCACGGCGCTGCTGTGGGTAGAGCTGCAGCCTCACAACAAGAAGGTCACCAGTTCGATTCCCCATTCGGGCAAGGTGGGCCTTTCTGTGTGGAGTTTGCATGTTCCCCCGTGCATGCGTGGGGTCCTCCGGCTGCCTCCCACAGACCAAAACATGCCCACGTTAGGTTAATTGGTTATTCTAAATTGCCCGTAGGTGTGTGTGTGTGTGCGTGAACGGTTGTTTGTCTCTATGTCAGGGTTAGGGTTAGGTTAGGGCTAGAGACCAGTCCAGAGTGTACCCTGCCTCTCGCACAATGACAGCTGGGATAGGCTCCAGCCCCACGTGACCCTGAACAGGATAGACGGTTAAGAAGATGGATGGATGGATTTTCCCCCTGAGTGGATATTTAGTTGTTAAAGGGACAAGGACATGGCAGAAAGTAAGTGGTTCAAGAAGAATAAGAGTATGAGAAATAGAGTAAAAATAAAATAAGGTATGAATAGAGTAAAAGTAAAGTTACATAATATAACACAGCTGCAAAGGGTCATAAATAGTATCTATGATTGTGGACATGTGGTGTAGCTGTGACAGGTTAAAGTGACAGTTATAGTCATAGTGTAATGATTGACAGCAAAGAGTTCACTCCAGGCTGAGGCAGACTACAGTCTAGTCTGGTCTAATGTGTGTGTGTGTGTGTGTGTCTGTGTGTGTTCTCACCTGTCCAATGAGCAGGCCTGTGACTGGACCTGTAGCCTGCTCACAGAGTTTGGACAGGTATCCTTCCACGGTGTCTTCAGCCACACAGCCTCGACCCATAGCGGCTTCACTGTCTGAGGCTCAGGGTGAAAACAGGGAGAAACTGAACTGATTCAGCTATTATTGTTTCTGTGACAACCTGCTCAGAGCTTTAACCTGCAGCTCGTGCCACTGAATGAGCAGCTTTAACGTAGTTTGACCACAGTAAATGTTAGCTTAGCAGGGCTATAACAGCTTTTAGAGGGTAAGAGGGAAAAACTCTCGACTCCACAGAGTCTGCACGCTCCTCCTCAACACTACACACGAAAAAGCAGAGAAAATATCTGCATGCCAACCTTTGACAGACGGCACACAGGCTTCAGTCACGTTGGACGGTTGTTGTGACTCGTCAGCAGGGAAATTAACTTCTTCTCCCTCCTTATGTTGCTCGGTTGACAATGAGCAAACTAGCTGCGCAATGCTGCCACCTGCCGGACTGGAGTTTACTTTCCCTGCAGTTTGTTGTGTTATACAAATGTACAAACTGTCAAACATTCCCAACAGTTATAAAAGTGTAAGAAAAAGTAAAAAAATATTTATACACAAATGAATTAATGTATAGTTTAGTTGCATAAAGATGGGTAAACAGATAAACTTGCATCATGACCACAGACAGATGAATGTTTTCATGTGTATTATTGATCCTAATGACTTTTTCAAAATTTACACATTATTTGAGTGGAAGCTTCAGTTATGTCCTAAGAGTTTTCTCCTTCTGCACCACATTTAATTTATTGCTGTCATTTTCGCTCCTGCTTTGGAATTTTTTTTTTTAATTAAAAAGTGTGCAAATAAATAAATTAAACATTGAGCAGTTCAGATGTTTCTAAGAGGGTCATCTGGAAGAAATGCACATTTGTATTCATAAATTGAATGGAATTTATGTACAGCTGATTTTTTTTGTGTGTGAGAAATTTGTTTTAGCCTTTATTTCTTTACCTTCCATGAATTAGGAATTTGGTCATAATCAGCTTAACATTGACCACATGTTGTGGGATTTTTAAATAAAAGTATTACAATGAGAAATTATGCTATTTTAAATGGATAGATCATTTGTACAGCACCTTTCATAAACAGTGCAGAACAGTGCTGAATAAGAACAAGAATTAATGACTAGCCAAAAAGATAAAAATTAAGTAAATAAACAATCCATTTTAAACAGCCCCAGCCGCAGTCCCTACAATAATAAAGAAGGTTTCTAGATAAGCTAGGGAAACCCAAAAAGGTCTTAATGAAGAAACACTGGATGTCAAATAATAAAAGGCTAAAAATTGAAACACTAAGGCAAAGACACTGAAGGTAGCAAACAAGATTAAAAAACAAAACAAATATTAATAACTAATAATAATGTCATTAAAGTAACCTGGTTTGTGGGTTATTAAAACGGTATAAAATTTAAATGCAACAAATAAATTAAAAAATACACAAATGAGCTGAAAAAGAATAAAATAGTAAAAGGTGAGACTTAAGAAGTCTGTCTTGAGTTTGTTTCTCAAAAGATTATTTGGTCAATGACAGGTTGGTGTCTAGGAACATGTGAGATGGAGAACTTGAAAGAAAAAAAAGAATGTTTCACTTCCACTAATAAACTCATTTCTCTGAAATCCAAATCATTAACCTTCATTAGAGTTCAACAGTTGTCTTGCTGGGCCACAGTGGGGAGTGTTTAATTGGTCAACCAAAACAAGGGTAAAAAAAAACCCAGAAAAACCCATCCCTTTATAGGAATAGGAAATACTGCTTATATCCTGTAATGTGTCTCCACTTGTCCACGCCCATAACGCCCTGATAACAAGACTCATAATCATCAAAATACTTGCCAATAATAGGAATGTGATTGTAATATATTATCATTTTGTTTTATAAAACCAGTCACATAATTTCTATCAAGAAATGATCAAACGATCTCAATCTAATTATCATCTACAGTTGAAATGATGAAAAGAACACATTTATTTTATTGATCTCACTTCAAAATTAATTTCTTAAAAATAAAACAGAATACAACAACCAAAACTTAAGCAAATTTCTTTATTAACAATATTTCTTTGAATCATAGTACAAAAAATATATCCCTGACATTAAGTTTGCCTCAAAACATAACAGAAGGTGATTTTGAGACATGCGCCCAGAGGAGCTGTTGCCTGGACACTGTGAAAGGCTGTTTGAGGCAAAATCAACACTTTCTTAAACACACACACACACACACACACACACACACCACTTGATACATAATCATTCAGTCACAAATACATAAAACTTCTTCTCAATAAGCTCTCACATCAACACTCTCTTGCATGTTGTATCATACTCATAGACATACCACTTATTTCTCTATAGTACCCAACGCGATCATCCAACGTAAACCACTACAGTGCGGTATTTATTCAGTATATCTATTTTTAGAAAAAAATGTCCTTTAAGACTTCATACGGGCCACATTCACCTGACAAGTCCAAAAAAGACAAAGGGGTGCTTGAATTATGAGTAAAAAATACTACCAATGGATTATGAAAAATTAATAAGTTCAGTTTCTTCTATTAAGACATTTCAATTATATCAATAAAGTTGAATTGTTATTTCTTGACATCCAGTAACCGGATTTCGTCCACTCTGTTTCTGTGCAGCTGAAAGGCCGGAGTGACCCAGCGCCCACAGGAACACTGATCCCCACACCAGTTGAATGAGCCCAGTTTGGAGCTGCACTTCGGACACAGCAGCTACAGGTAGAAACACAAACACTTTAATACACACAAACACACATATACACAGTTCCAAAGTAAAAAAAAAAAAAAGGGTTTAGCTGATTTAAAATAAAATCAATTTCAGTCATTTGTGTTAACTACCAACACTGATTTTCTTCTTCTGTCTGTAACTCAGTGTGTGTTTGAATCCTACCTGTCCATCCATCACATCGAGTAAGGCTTCCTGCATCCACTGCACTGGTTCAATGAAGTAAGACGTACACTGGATGTCCCCTGGATAACAACACATTCAATGTCATCATCACTGATGAAAGAGACGTTTCATGTGTGATTTCTGTGAAACACCTTTTCAGAATTTAAATTCAAAATGTGAGGACCAAACCATCCATACACCTCAGAGAAAGGTGGTTTGATGATTAATGTATTGATAATTACCTGTGAGGTTACTGGCCTTCTTGTGAGCAAAGGCTTGTGCTCCACCTCCAACAGGGTGGCTGAGGATACTGGAGCTGCGAAACAGAGCCCGTCTGCAGAGGAGAGGGACAGGTGTGAGTGTAGAGCTGGAGTCAGGGTACATTTTCTTTTTCTTCTTTTATTTAAACTGATTCTCATCAACAAAACCAAAATAAAAATCAACAAGTGAAGCTGCTGGCATCCACAGAGGGAAAAAAGGAAATCAGTTCTGAACCTAAAAACCTAAAATCCCTAAGGCATTTTCTGTGGCTTTAATTAGAAATGATCAATATTGAGGTGCTGCTGGACATTTGAGAAGCTTCCTGTTGCTTCAGGCTTCACTGTTCACAATCAGTAAAGAAACTGAAACAGAAAACATGGTATCAACTTAGTTTTATGCAGACTAAAATGAGGTGTCAGGCTGGAAAATACTTTGAACATAAGTGAACTCTATCCATTCATTTGGTATTTACATAACAGTTTTGAAATGTTGAAATTCAGGCAGATAAACAACTGAGCTCGAATCATCTGCTGATTGTTCTCTAAGAATCAAATTTACAACAACTGGCTGAGTGTTCATTTGCAAATGCTCATAGTACTAAGTATCTTAATCATCAAAATGTAATGAAAAAAATCCACTTCTTAACACTTAGCATATATATTTTAACAATTAAACTAGGTCTCTAAGCCATGCTTCACATTATTTTTGTGCAGTTAAAAGAAGCCGCAGCCAGGTGTCAGCTAACCTCACATTAACAGGTGACAATTAAGTGACTAGACTTTATTTATGTGTTATTTTTTGGGCTTTTACGCCTTTAGTGCGAAAAGTGAGAGGACAGTGGATAGAGCAGAAAACAGGGTGAGAGTGAGAAGTGGCATGTGGGAAACAGGCCAGACTTTAACCCAGGACACCCACGCGCAGGTGAGCCTCATGGAGCACAACCTAAACCGCCAGGCCGTTTTCGCTCCATCATGAGACATTTTTACTGAGTAGCTGTGTTATCTTTAAAGTTTAGACACATGTAAGCACAAAAAAAACACTACATTACATGAATTACCAATTCACATCACAATGAATATGCAAAAAGATAAACAATTGCAGAGTAAATTTTTTTTCGATATCATGAAGCAATCACGTGCACTGCAGCAAACTAATAACTGTTGTATTTATGTGCAAAACAAAAAGAAAACAACAGTAAACTGAAGTACATCTTTAACTTTTTCAAATTCAGACAAAAAGGTTAAAAAAACAACCTTTGATTACTGCACCAGCGAACATCATACATTTTAACAGGAAAGTGTGTTTGGAGTCTGTAGGTGTTAAGTTCATTAGGAAACACTTTCAGTTGTGTTTAATTCACTATGTAAAAAAAGAGTGTGTGGAATGCAATGGTGAACGTGCAATTAGCCCAAATAAACTGGGAAAAGACACAGATCAGGGCCCATATGCACATCCAGCCATGACACAACAAGACGATTAATCATGATGCACCGTTGTGAGATGGCCCACTTGCTCATAACATCAGCCATATGCCAAAACACTGACTGATCAACTGATTACACCATGAAAGCAAGGTAGATTCAAAACATCTTATGTCTGGGGAACCTCCTGGAACACCCCTATCCAACAAATTCAACATAAAAAGAGATACGCATGGAAAATGTTGTGACTTGTAAATCTGAATTTGCTTTATATATTTCAGCATCATCATACTTTTCCAACAGCTTGATTCGATCCATTAATATCCATTCCTTTCACTTATTTTGTCTTAAACAGTAACACATGATCATTGGTGCCTGTTATGGTGGGAGTTAACCTGTCTCATGCATCCTGCTAATCTTGTCGTAGCATAGGGCTGGACGTGTGTCATCATTCTGATCATAAATCATTAATGACCATCTTTTACCTGCACTTCCTGCATCGGTATGACACTTCACAGGAGCTTGAGTCAGTTGGGTCGACAGCAAACACCTCAGTGGGAACTCGCTGCAACTCTGCTCACACCAACAGTGAATGACAAAAAAAAAAACACTCAAACACACCAGTCAGTGATTTTGATTAGACTTCTAAAACACTGATGAGGAAAACATGGCACTGTCGCCACTGATGTGTAACCATACTCAAGGTGTGTGTGTGTGTGTGTGTGTGTGTGTGTGGTTGTGCCACGTACCAGGGTATTTCTCAGAGATCTTGGTCAGTCTGTACTGTTTGTAAAGAGGACTGGAGATGTTAACTTCACACTTCATGGTTTCATACAGACACAACTGCTGCTCAAAACCACTGTTGACCCTGAGACATAAACACCAGCAATGAGTCAAAAATTCACAAAGAGCTGAAAACTGTTTGATCAGCACGCTGACATCAACATTCTTGATAATGAGACATTTTTCATTACCACATTTAAATGAAACAACTTCTGTAATGTTCGATTTTATCAGAGTCGAAAAGTACCAAAGTGCGTCAGAAAACCAACCTACAGTCAGTTATCAACTCCAGAATAATAATGCAGGATGTTCAGACTAAATGTGTGCAAATTTTTAAACACCTACATATTCACATGTTGTAAAAATGCCAGAATCTGTCTGTCAACTGATCAAAATTGCTGAATTAAAAGTTCTCTGAGGGTATGAAATTCTCATTACTGGGCATCCCTATGGCTTACTCAGCAACAGTTAACCAACAGTTTATTACAGATCATGTGTATCACTAAACTTGTATCTGCCTAAGTTCCACAAAATACGACCTTTTTCTTGTTACCTCTGGTTACAAGTTTCAAAGGAAACATTAAAGTTAAAAGGGACATGTTAAAACTTACTGCACATCTTTTTTAACACTCTTCAGTTTGTCGTAAGCATCAGTGAAGCTCAGACCGTGTTGCTTCATCAGATAGGCAACAATGATGGTGGCACTGCGGCTTCTTCCAGCCTGGCTGACGCACACACACACACACACACATTTTAATTTTGATTATTCACAATATCTGTGTTTACATTATGCACTTTAAGAAACTAGACTTGAGCCAGAGCTTCAAACTCATCCATCCATCAACTTCAGGATAACTGATGAATGTCTAAGCAGATCTTAAAGTAAAGCTCAACACATTCAACTTTGGATGCTGAAAAGAAAAGAATCCATGAAAATGGCCTCCTGCTGTTTCTTATTCTTGCAACAAACATTTCATTGTCAGTGTCAGAAGTTGGGCTCAGTCTCAAACAGACACCTAAATTGGATGATACACTATTACTGAGAGGAAATGCCTTTTTTTCTCCTCACCAGTGAACAAGGGCAGCCCCCCCTCCATCCAAAGCCTTCTGAATGAACACACAACAGTCATCCATGTGACTCAGGAGGTCTGATGTGGTTTCATCCAGAACGTTGACCCACTTCCTGCTGAAGTCCTTCTCAGCAGAAAGAGGACCAGGGTCCACAGAGTCCACAGACAGTATGTGAGTGATGGCTGCTTTGGTCAAAGCCTGAATGTCGTTCAAGTCAGCAGCAGAGCCGATGTACAAGCCTGGATCCACCAAAAACATAACTGCAGAGAGAAAGAGAAACAAAACTGAACTCCTGGAATACATCATACGCACATCTCGGTCAAACTTCAGGCCAGTAATTTATACATCAATGATGAGGAAATGATTTTTCAGGCTCATACTGCTGAAGTAAGCAAGTGAGGCCTCTGTGAACCACATGAACCATCTGTTGCCTGGTAACTACTTAAAAAAGGAAAGAAAGTTTTGGCTCCTGCTCCCTTAGTTTGTCCTGTACTGTTGTCAGATGATGAGTGTTAATACTAAACACATTAAGTTGACTCATCTTTCAGGGGCCAGGCATCCTCTGGTTTAACACAGTTTTAGCACAGCAGGGAAATTCTACCAAAAATTACATTATCTATCCTAGAAGCAGTTACACTGGAAAATACTTAAATGATCAGAATATGTTTTCAATGAACTGACGGCAGATTTTTGTGACTTGTTCAGTTAAGGAGTACATCAATCGCTTTTTTCTTAGATGTTTTTTTTTTTTTGAACCAAAACTTGAGCACGTGCATCTGCTTTGACGTACAACCATAGAATTATGTTTATAGAAAACACCATAGACATATATCTCTATGGAAAACACCACCTCCCATCTCTGTCCCTTACCTCTGTTTCTTCAGTCTATGGTTCCGCACTCAAATACTTAACAGTTCACTCACTTTGTTAGTTTATCCGAGCTGAGCCTCTCAAAGAACCACAGTTTAACTCGTTTAATAATTTTTATTAGAATAATAATAAAAAATCATTACCTGAGTTCTTCTTCGTCTTCTACTCTTTCCTTTTTTACTCTTCTTCTCTTCCGGTTAGGGTGGACGTCATTCGTCGTTCAGGCGCATTCACGCCCCCTGCTGTATCGGAGTGCAGGTCACAGTTTATGCCCTAAAGGCTGCATAATCATGGTCTGCCCTTGGTAGTTTTACAGGCTAATTTCCCCCAAAGCCCTCAGGTGTCTGCCCTTCAACAAGAGCGACTGTAACAGCAATGTTCATGAACCCTTTGTAATACTACCCAAAACAGGGATTTCTGTGTCCTTATTAGGCACTGGATAGAGCTGTCCAAAAACAAAACATAATTACCCAGAGGTCGGCAACTGATACCAAGTAAATTTTTGGTTTTGTTATTAAAAAAAGTATTGATTTCTTCTTTCTAAATAAATAAATAAAATAAATCATAAACAACTGAGCCAAAGATTCAATAAGGAAAAAACCCCAGGATCACAAAATTCTGTCATCACAGTCGACCAAGTCATCAAACATTTCACAGTGGAAACTCAAAATTTCCACATTCTATCTACCTAGCATGCTGTTATAAGACTGTGGGACAACAGGGGGCGCAGCAATATCACCTGACTCTTCTCAGGAAGGCTGCAGGAAGTTTTAAGTCCAAACTGTTATAATGTGAGTTTTATTAGGCTGATGTTTGTTGAGCAGAAGCTGTGCACCCACTAAGGGTCGCTGTGGCATTCATTGTCACTCAGTGATGGTTTTCAGTGTTGACTCAGAGTTATGCTTGAACCACCAGCCTACAGAGTTACTGACAAGGAGCTGTATGCATGTTCCTTCCTTATATTAAGTGGAAAATACGGCCAAGTCATTGTTTGAGTGGTTCTTTTAAAGCTGAAGTTACAACACAAACATATCAGGGTCATAAAGGAAAAAAAAGGTCTAATTCAAAGAATTGTTGAAGTGTGAAGTGTCTGATTTTGTCTCCACCTTCAAACTTTTAGAGGCAGTTTGACTACCATTAGCAAAAGTCTTTTTTCAGAGCAGTGTCCACATGAGTGTCACATGTTGAACAGAGCTCTCACAGGCCTCAAGTCTCTGTTCAGTCCAGTTTGTGACCATTGAGGCTGAAAAGCAGCATCAGTCTCTTCCCAGTCTTTGTCCATGTTTGACCCTCACTCAGCTGCATGAAAAACTCTCATCTGTTCAACTGATTCATGAGGACTTTATATCTGCATGTGGGAAATACTCTCATCTCCTTCAGCTGCTTTCTGAGCATGTCAACACTGACAAATAGAAGAAAACACAGTCCTCTCACACACAGTGTCACGACACACACACACTGCAGGAATACACACTGAGTGGATGTATGTGTGAGAGACTACATACAGTTAACACACACTCACTGTACATGTGTGTTGTCAGAATGAAACCTGATGGGAGGATATATCCAAGAGCTTTATGATCATCTGATGATGTTTGATCCTGATAATTTGATCCTGTTCAAGTGCTCAAGTCCAAAGTTCAGAGCTGCTCTGTTCTCCCTCAGTCAGACTTCAGTCTGAAGATGAACACACAGAGTTTGGACTGTATGTGAAGAATCCCAGCGCAGAAAAGCTCCTGCTGTCACTTCATCTTTCTTCTCTCTGTGCTTGGTTTCCTGTTTGAAGCTGCTGATTCATTTCACCTCCACTCATCCACTTCACACACATCATTTTCAGCATTAGAAGGTAAACAACACACTCTTCATCATGTTTGTGTGAGCGTCTGTTAAAGTGACCTGAGAACAGAACAGATGCTGCTGCTACAGATGGAGTGCCTCAGGCACGCGCACCCTAGTATCGATACCATGGCAAGTTAGTATCGTATCCGGATACAGCGTTTCAGTATCGATACTTTTTGGAGTATCGATACTTTTGACAACCCTATCTTGTAATCAAAGAGTCGAAAGGGAAAAAAGTCTTTGTATATCAAGTACCAACAATAGGCTCTTGGACAAATAGGAGACTAGGGACCAAGTGACAACAGCTATCAGGTCCCTGACAACTAGCTAGAGCTCCAGCAACTGGTAGCAGTACGATCCCTGCAAAACCAACTTCAGGCTTGCAAGGCAAGTTTAGAACACATTTGTTAATAGGGAAATTCAAAGCTTTACAGCTACATGAAATCACAAGGAGGAAAAAAATCATTCCATAAAACATAAAAACTAGTCATTGATAATTAACTTAAAAGTTAGGGGAGCAGATGAAATGCTGCCAGTTGTTGTATACAAAGCTAAATGGAACCGTTTGCAGCCTGGATTTGAACATTGTCAGAGTTGGGCCTGTCTCAAATAAGCTGGAGGACTGTTCCAGAATTTGGGAGCAAAAGACTGAAACACAGCCCAGGTCAAAATTAGTCCTGGCTCTGGGCACCATGTTGAAATCTCTGGTGGAAGAGACAGAATGACAGGGATTCATTCTGATTGACTGGCACAATTTTCACATCTGAAAAACACTGCCTCCAGTGGATCTGTCTGCTTAGAGCTGCACTTTCTGGCAGATTTGCCTGGTTATGTGTGGATGATTATTATTATTATTTTGTGTAAATAATCAGGTGTGGACAAAAGTATTATTGAAGACAAATGTTTCTATTTTATGTTTATATTTGAAGACCAATGTTTCTTGCTCTTTCATTGTTGCTCTATGTAAAACATTCCTCCTTATTACCAACATGGGCAGAGCACATCTCATGTTGGGGGCCCATCTCTGGATAGACCTTGCAAATTTACCCCAAAAATCACATTTGTCAGCTAGCTGGGTTCTCTCAAACACTGTTTCTTTTATCATCTTTGGGGACTGACTGACCTTTTGCTCCTCAACACCTACTGTGTGTGAATGAAAGTGAGTTGTCACCTCCTCACCAGTGTCTGCTCCATGTTCAGACGTGGGGTTTTAATTAAGTTTTATTGGCCTCACTGTGGGCCCTTTTGGAGGATTGCCACATGTAGTAGACAGTCAGAGAGGCAGAAAGAGCAGCAGGTGAAGGAACAGAGTGGGTGTTTTTTGTTTTGTTTACTACTGCAGTGACTCATTCACACTCTTTAGCAGATGGCTGTGAGGAGTGTGAGAAAGCTCACTTCTAACGGATGCAAAAAGCTGTTAGACTCTGTTAAAATACCTGTGATTGTGAAGCATTTTTATCCAATAAAATCAACGTAAGAAATTTCAGCGTTTTTTTTTTTTTTTTTTTTAACCACATACAGTTTAAGCCAAAGATAATCTCCATGAAAAAAGAGGAGATTGCACTAAAATGTTTGATTTGAATGAGCCTGCAGGAGGGTATTCTGCTCCACCTATCTAAGCTTGGATGACAGGTGATAGTTTCCTGGAGAACTCTAATAACTCTAAGATAAAGAAATCCTGTGTGTTCACTTATCTGCTTTTTCATGTCTCAGTCTGAGAAGAGAAAGTTGTCGATATCCCACTTTGCATCTTGCAGTGATGTTGCCTACAACTTGCCTGTATTTTCTGATCTTTGCTCGATGTGAGGAATGTTAACTGAATGTTAAGCTGTCTGTCTAAATCAACCTGAAATAAAAGCCTGACCACATCTGCCTCTTTCATTCCTTCTTTTCAGCCTTTTCCACTCATCCCACATGTGGTCATATTAAAATGACTGAGCTGAACAATTTAAAACCCACCTCACAATTTTCAAACCACATGACATCACTTTGTTTTTCTCTCTGTGTGGCACAGAAATCACCCTCTGCCCATACGATGAAGTGCCCTCAGGAAAGACTCTCAGTGGTCAGAAGACCAGAGGAAGAATTATATAAACACAGTCTGGTTCTGCAGTTACCATATCAGTAGAATATAAGATAACCCCTTCTATTTGACCTTCTGTCTTGGAGACTAAATGAACTATTTTTATTGAAATGACCATTTTCCTCTTGAAAGTATTTTTTATTAGCTCAAATAACCTGTAGTTTATAAGACCTTTGATCCCAGTTAAGGACTAGTGTCACTCATTATAGTTTATTTATGGTATTAAACTGCCTATTTATGGTATATTTTTATACTAGACTTTCTAGTTTTTTAATACTGTAGCTGGGAGTCTGGCAAAAAAATCGTTATGCCTGCATAATGACAATAAAAGGATCTTGAACCTTGAATTTTCCAGAAAATACACCATTTCTCCCAGAAATCATTGCAATTTTTTTTTTTTTTTTAAATCGGTTTATTTCCTTGATGTACATCAGAAAAACCCCCAAAATGGAAGAAAAAAGCTAAAATTGACACAGTTTTACACAAAACACAAAAAATGGGCCGGACAACATTTTTGGCTCCCTTTTAGAATTGTAGGTAAATCATTTAATTTCAAGCAGGTGATGCTTGTTTAAACTCAGCTGTGGTGAGTAACAGGTGCTGGTAATATAGAAATCACACCTGACGCCAGTTAGAGTGTATGAAAGTTGACTCAGCCTTTGTGTTGTGTGTCTTTTTGTATCACATCAAGAATGGAGAAGAGAAAGAGGAGCCCAGGAGTGTCTGAGGACTTGATAATAACAGGGTTGATAACGGTAATGAATAACTCCATTTCTGGCACATTTGCTTACTACAGACCCAACAATACCTGATCTCAGTCACCTCATATTTCTATGCATTCTCTTCACATTTTAGTCATTTTTATATCCAAAGTAACTAAAAAATGTGACATTAAATGATTTGGGCCATGTTACTTTCAAACCCCCCCCCCAAAAAAAAATAAAAAGGGTAACACAGTTGACAGATTTCTTAGACTCACACAGAGTGGATAATTTTATGTATATTAATTATTTAAATAGTCCAAAAAGCAAACAAACAGTTTTATCATGTTTTAATGATCACTTTGAACAAGTAATGCTGAAAATAAAATAAACAAATACTTATTTTGGTGATTAATTTTTTTAAGAGCAAAATGACATTAATGAAATCAGACAGCACAAAACTATGAATTTTGATACATGGATGTTTTGCTAAAAAAAAAAAAAATATGGAACCTGATAACTTACTGTTTTCAATTAACTTGAAATATGACCCAAAGACCTAATATAAAATTGGTCATTGCTTGAAATAAATATTTGGTAAAATTGATTTTTATAACCGAAGGACTTGAAATTGACCTTTAATTATAGAATTACTAATATTTGTAGGTTCTTTGTCTTGATAGTCTTCCATTAACTGATTTATTTGGCCAGGCTGTCAATGCTACAAAAAGATACATTACTGATTCTAAAATTTGGATTTGGTTGGTGAACTAGAATATTAGCAGCCCGTATGGCAGAGTGTACTTGTAAAAAAAACAAAAAGTTTCTTTAAATCCTGAAAGCTTATTAATCCAGATGTGTCCATGATGTCAGCCAGACAGTGTACAGACTCAGACCACTGGTTTAAAAAAAAAATTGATCCTCCAGACCTCACAGAGCTGTTATGTAATAATGGTGTTCTGGCATGTAATTTGTTTTAACCTTTCAAATTTTTGCAGATTTAAATTGCATAACTCGTAATATTAACTTCATCCTCGAACAGCAAAAACTTTCACACTTTTTTTTCTTGGGCAGGTGTGTCAGACAGAGACTATTAAGTTCTAAATAACTGAAGAGAGAAAATTCCCACACACCGGCCAACTTCCAGAGAAAAAAAATGACTGACATTTTAGCTGAAGACCTTTTTCAAGCAAAATGAATAACTTTTGCTTGAAAATGGTCTATGACCCAAACGTTGCACAACAACTGTTTATTTTCTGAAAGTTAGTATATGGGAATCTGCACTCTTCAATTAACTTCATTCTACATGAAATAATCAAAAGCAGAGTAAAAAAAAGTCTTAATTTATAACAGGACAAATAGAAGGAGTTTGAATTTAAGGTAAAGGACAGAAAGTCCTCCTGACTCTTTCTTTGTCATTTATCAAGTTTTGACAGTCTCTGCAATCTTCATTATTTTTATTGAGCTCCTGCTTTCCAATAGTTTCTCTCCATCTTTTACTCACGCCACAGTTATATGACGGGCAGCACTTATGAACATATATAGGCCCTTAAAGTTTTGACCTCCAACAAATAAAAAATATGTTTTTAAGATGAGCCTTATGGAGTGGATGTAGTATAACTTAAGCTCAGTTAGATAAAAATGAGGAAGCTCAGTTTAATACAATTTTTGTAGAAAAGGTTAATGAATCAAGAGGAGATATCATA
Organism: Thalassoma bifasciatum; assembly: GCA_008086565.1. Taxonomy (NCBI): domain Eukaryota; kingdom Metazoa; phylum Chordata; class Actinopteri; order Labriformes; family Labridae; genus Thalassoma; species Thalassoma bifasciatum. The sequence continues at coordinate 36,621 of RPOG01000463.1, read as the reverse complement.
AGTATTTATTTTCCCATTCCGGTCAGTTTACAGGCTCATGTGTAGGAGTTATTTTACGGTTAGTGTAGGAAGTGAAATACCTCATGGAGGATTCAGTCTGGAGGCGTGAAATGAGTGTGTTTGTATTTGTGATAATTACAACGTCCTGCCTCTATATAAGACGCAGACACAGATGGACTAAAGAAGAGCAAAGAGAGAACACACAGAGAGACTGTTCTTTTTTCAGGGAGAATCACAACTGTCTTTCACTTTGATTTAACAGGAGCTGAGTCTTTGATGACGACGACGATGATGATGAAGAAGATGAAGATATCTGTGTGGCTGCTGTTTCTTGGCCTTGGACTGACCCATGCTGCAGTTGGACCAGGTACGCACTCACACAGGATCTTTAACTTTTAGCATTTAAACTGGCCAGAGGATGAGAGAAAGGGCTTAGAAACATTGTTTACTTACTGTGTAGTAAATAGTGAGTTGGTGTGATGGATCTGTACACAAAGAATAATTCTCTTTGATGTCTCACACATAGTTAAAATATATTAACAGACAAATTAACACAGCACTATGTTAATGTCCTCTTTCAGGCAGCTGTGTGGGTCGATGTGGTGAAACCTTCATCAGAGGTCGACAGTGTTCTTGTGACTTAAACTGCCTCCAACATAATGAATGCTGCCAGGACTTTAATGCAGTCTGCACTACTGGTAAGACCCCCTAAAAAAAAAAAAAAGGACGCTATAGAATGAAAGTATTTCTCTGAGCAGAAATGCCTTCTGGTTTTGATGTTAAAAAAATAACATAAAAACAAATAAGGGATGCAAATTCCAGGAATTTTTGGAGGTGGGAAACTTTCCTTTGGAATTTTCTGAAATGAACAGGATTTTATGGGACTTTATAATGACTGCGTTTATCATATCCTTGCATTAAATGTTTGGTTGGATATCAACAGACCTGCATGCAGACATGTCTAATATAATACTTTTGAATGACATCATAAATAAACAGTTCCTAACTGAGTCTAGCTGTTGTAAATAGAGACATATACATTGTCATAAGAAAAATTACATGCTAATATGTCAGGGTACAGGACTTCCAAAACTCCAGATCTGGAAAAATGGTCTCAGTCGAAATCACAGCAGGTCAGTGAAGTAGTGATTGATGATGAAAAGAAGTGCTCAGAAGTGTTTGTGCATGGGATTCATGGTCAACAGCTGAATTTATATTTAATCACTGAGACCATTTTTTAAAGCCTTATTCAAGTGTAACACAAGGAAAAAATGGGGATTTTTAGACATTTTTCCTTTAGGTGGATGGCAAAAATATCCTGGAAATATCTTAAAATCTCCATGGAAATTTTTCTGGAAACTGTTTTTTCCCAGAAATGTTCCACCCTTCTGCAGCCCCAATATAGATCACTATGAGAAAGAGAAAATGTATTTCGCACCTTTTGCATTTGGCTCTCTCTGGACCCCTGGTGTTACTGCAGTTTGGTTCAGTACTTCTGACTTATTTACTTGTTTTAAAGCAGCAGTCAGCTTGTTTAGGTAGAAAATACTCAGAGGAGCCAACAGAATCCTTTTAGCCGCAAGAGTAGACATGCACAACTCTGTCTGTTTGTTAATGCAGCTGCAGTTATGATCTGATGTCAGCACTGTGTTTGTCTGAGTTGTAAGAAAAGGTTACCACACCTTTACCTTCCAGACTTTAGGACCTGAATGTGGTCTGCTGTGTTGATGTTGGTGTGTTTGTGTGTTGCTCTCAGGTCAGTCCTGTAAGGGGCGCTGTGGAGAGACATTCAGACGTGGTCAGCTGTGTGAGTGTGATCCTCTGTGTGTCCAATACAACTCCTGCTGTCACGACTTCCAGCAGAACTGTGGTAAGAAGTAACATTTGATCAGAAAGTAGGCCACAGGGGTCAACAAGGCTGTAAATAAAGGACCATTCTGCAAAATGACACATCTGCACTGATAGCATGCAACAATCCAAACACGCAAAAGAGAATTATATAAAGAAAGAATGAAATGAAAAGAAATCAAACATGTTTTTAAAGTAAGGAGTCTCGCACACGTACCCTTGTTACTTCTTGAATTGTTTGGAGTCAGCTGTAAGTGGAAAATCAAAGAGTTACATTTTTTGAGATGTGCATTCATTTCATTTCTCAACACCAGAGATTACTGCTTGGAAATAAGGTTCAAATTAAAGTATGTGCAGGGTTGAGTTAGAACCTGCTGATGCTACCAATCACTGAGAAACACATTACTTAGGCTCCGCCCTTGTAGACATGATTTTTTACTCCTTGCATCTCATTGACTGAGTTTGAAATTTTGCATTGAATCTGCTGAAAGTCCAGTTAAATCACTGCAGATTGTTTCTACTGTTGTGCTCCTTTAATGCCTTTCTTTTTGAATTTCATAACTAACAATAATATTCAATAGCAGAGAGTTTAGAGTTGAAATAAGTGGTAAGGCTCACAAGCTTACTTTCATGCATCAAACATAACCCCAACAATGCTTTTATGTAACTGTTTTTGTTGTTGTCATAGTTGTTTTTGTTGTTGCCGTTGTTGTGAACTGATTGAGCCTGTGGTGACATTAAATTACATCTAAGACTTCTTCAGGGAATGTGTTAAATTAACAAGTTATACTGAGCTAAAAGTGAACACACCTTTCTGGATGTGCCGCTTAAGTTAAGTTGATGTAGTTCTTGACCTTGTCCACAGATGGCAGTGTGTCACAGCAGCCCTCCAGGACTCCTCAGGCGTTGAGGACTACAACTTCAGGTTTGCAGCCAACTTTATAGCATTCAGTGTTTCTGTCACTGCAAGAAAAGTGTGCTCACAAAACAGTTGAGAAGAGAGTTATCAGGATTGCATAATCATAAGGAAGAAGAACAGAACCACTGAACTACCAGAAGCTGGGTCTGATTTTTCAGGAGCCAATCACAGCTCTTGTCTTATGGCTCCAAACTCAGGAGTCAATGACAAACAGGGTCACCCAAGTGAACCTCCATAGCCTGTGTTGGTGGGTTTTGCCCAATTGGGCTTATTTGAAACATGTTAGACTGAGAAAAAAACAACAACAGTGCACTGGGCAGGTTAATAAGTTTGGGCAGCTTGAAACAAGATTTTTATTTTAGTAAATATTGAGAAAATATAGTTACCATTATGCAGTAAAAATAAATAAATACATTTCTACCATGCTAGACTGAGGTGTGTTGACCTGTGAAAGTCTTTTCTCTAAAGTGGGATAAGATACAAAAATAAAGACTGGTTTCATGATGTGTTTGAGCTGAAGTCTGTCATCCAGATCTGGCAACCCTGTCCAGCACAGGTTTTTTAAAAAAAAGTTTTTTAACTGAGGGCAGTATTAGACTGTCCATGAGGAAATTGTTAAGGATTCTAACTCTCAGAAAAATGTCACAGAATATTGTATTTTTTGATTGTTTGGGCTTCAAAAGTCAGGTCACTTAGATAAAAGATCAACTTTCTCAAATTGAAAACATTTTTTCAGGCCCTAAGAAGAAAAAATATCCTGACACAGGCTAATTGAAATTTAATTGAATTTCCACCAAATGAACCATTGAATTTATGGGTAAATAACTTTTAAATAGGTGATCACTGTAGTGACTGCTATGCACTTCAGGGTTTATTTTAATGAGTTGTTTCATGGTTAAATAAAAAAAAAGTTTAATGTGTGATTCCAGTAGTATGAGGAGTTCCAGAGGAGTGATACTCCCTGTGTTAAAAACCAAACAGCCTCCAGCGTTGTGGTGGAAAAAGTTTGAATGACTTTGGTATAAATTTGATCAGATTATGAAAATCTAGTCAACATTCTTAAAAAAAATTACCGGGTCTGATAAAAAATTGATCTTTAAAAATAAAATATATTGAGTGAGATACATTTTAATAACTCGTGTTTTAGGAAGTTTATAATCAGCTTAGTTTGTGCAAAAGCAGAGAAAGTAACAAGTCAAAGCAAAATGCTTGGACACTCAGTTTTCTTAAGATTTAACTGAGCCTCTGTTTACAGGACTGTTTCTGAACATATCTCAGTCTTCATTCACCTAACATGTCTCTGAAATGTTCATCTTTTTACCTCCTCCTCAGAAAAAGGCAAATCAAGGAGAGGCAGGAAATGGTCCAACAGTGAGAGTGAGGAATGGGAAACAGGTTTGTTAGTGATTTTTTATGACCTTTGCTTCTTCCCATGAAACCAAAGCAGCAACTTAACTTCAGAAAATTCAAGTTTACTAGACCTGAAGACCCAATCTCATCCAGACTTGCAAGATTTTTATGTAAAACTGTCACTTCAACACCCTTTGAGATATATCAAAAACATCAGATCTCAGGCTGCTGAATGAATCATGTGCTCAAGTCTGAATCTCTTTGATGATTTCTTTCATCGAAATCAAAACTTTATTTTAAACTTCTTCACACCAGGAGCTCAGTCAGACAGCACTCCCTCTCTTTCAGGCTCATTCCATATGGATATGTGAGTCTGTGATTCAGACAGTTGTAATCTGCATTAGAAGTTTGATTTAAAGAGGGGGTATAGTGATTTTATTTGTCTTTATTCTCTCCCTCTGGTGCCACTGTAATAGCTTCACATGATTAACAGCTAAACCCCCACCCCTTTTGTTCCACACGGGTACCGCTGTATGAGACACTTCAGTTTAACTGCTGTCTCTTTAAAGCACCACATTCCACAAACCCCCTTTCCTATGATTGGCTAGCCTTCTGGGCGCTTGTTGGGGGTGAAGCTATTGGCAGACCTTGGTGTTTGAGGCCCAGTTAGGCAATCTTTATATGATGACCTCATCATTTCAGCAAGTCTCATGAAGATCTGGTGCGATTTTTAGTTCTGGGCGTTTTGATCAGTTTACAGACAGATTCTGGGATTTTTACAATACGTGAATATGAAGGGGTTTAAAAATCAGCCCATGCTTGTAAAGCAGAATAACCTCTCTTTAACTTAAAGAGCCCATGGAGGAAACATGACCTCAAGGATTTGATGCACTATCCACCGTGGTGTTGAAAAAGTTTGTTAAAAGTAATTTATCTTTGGTGTTCAGAGTTAATGAGACAACCAGTGCTCGTCACATAAATGCTCATTAATTATTGTCGTCTAACAGAATCTATTTTTCTGTAGCTCGTGGTCTTTGCAGACGTCACTATGGAGCCCAGTGTTCCCGAGGCCCCCACAGCCCCCACACTGCCGGCTTCTCTGGTCCTGTCTCTCCAGGTGAACCAACTGTTCCTCTGCACCGTGAACTGTAATATTCACTTTTCTCAAAAATGATTCAACTCCTCTCACTAATATGTTCATTTTATTCCACATTTCTATTTTAGATTTTGGTAACATCCCAGTGGGCTCACCCCTGATGTCTGTCCCTTCATTTCCTGCACCTTTAACAGGATCATCTTTGCTCAGTAGCGGTGCTCTGCCTCAGGGCAGCAATGGTCTCATTGGCCCCTCTGGTCCCTTCAGCCCCTCTGGTCCCTTCAGCCCCTCTGGTCCCATCAGCCCCTCTGGTCCCTCTGGTGAGATGAGCCTGGTGTTGTCACTGAAGTCAGGGTTGATAAACGGGTCATAAAGAACTGACTGGCTGTTCCCTATGAGGAATTAAGTGCCATAGCTACAAACATGGTGCCTCGTGTAGTTAGAACTTAACACCAGGAGATGGTGGACGTCTGTAACTTCAATCTGAGCAATATTTGTGGGTGTGTTTCTGTTCAAAGTTATTGGAGTTTTTAGGAATGAGGCTGCCCCGCCATGGATGAGAATAGGATCATAACAGAGCGTAAGGAAGTGAACTTTACCGAAAGGTCTTCACCCATCAGAAACTTTGGGTCATACTGATGATTTTTCTCATTTACAGTATTCCTTTATCTCTAACTGTTTTCAAGCTACAATCTTTTTAAATAGTGATTTCAAAACTGAAGAAATTATTGAAAAAACTGTGGTGTCTAAAGGGTTAAATATGTTGATTTTGGCTAGATCCCAGCAGCCTTGCAGGCTCCAGACCCAGACCCAGCACCCTGCTGGACGTAGCAGAGGCCTCTGGACTTTCCCTGGTGGACGGAGCCTTTGGGGGCCCTCTTACAGGTAAGAGAAGAATATTGTGTTTATTTTTGTCAGTGTTACAGTTTAACTTACAAAAACCCAAGTCTGAGTCTCAAGTCCAAGACATAATAAAAATGATAATAATTATAATAATAATAACAATGATAGTACATTTGACCTCTAGAGTGCTCTCCAGAAACTTAAACATGCTTTACTAGGTAAAAGGATAAAACTGCAGGTTAAAAACGACAATCATTTACAAAATAGCAAAAAGTCCCTCTCTCTCTCTCTTTAGGTGTCCTTGCTGGTAGCGGCCTGTGCAGTGATCCTCCCATCAGTGCACTGACAGCTCTCAGTAATGGGACCATCCTGATTTTCAAAGGTCAGTAAACACTGTTAGAGGATTTCTTTAGTTTGTGAGTTCATGTTCCATGTCCCTGTTGTAGTTTCTGAGTGTCTTTGAGCTCTTCTTTGTGTGTTTCAGGTGAACTGTTCTGGTCGGTGGATCCTGTGAGTCGCTCAGTGAGTCGTCCTCAGAGTATTCAGGACGTCTTAGGCGTCCCGTCTCACATCGACACTGTGTTCACTCGCTGCAACTGCAGAGGAAACACCTACGTCATCAAGGTACAAATACCAGAGAAACTTGTTATTATTATTATTGCTGCACTGAGCACAGCAACTACATCCAGAGGTGTGCATAGGGTTTTCGAAGGGCAATGATAAAAGCACAACCAGGAGGATAAGTGATGTGCACTTATTTTCTGTAACTTAGCTCACTGATTTATTTGCTGTATGTCTGACTCCGACATGCCGGGGGGTCCAAATAAAAAGTGACAGGTGTGTTGAGTGGCCCCTAAATAAAAGCGTTAAAACACTACATTATCCCAACAAACATTTCACAGGAAACTACTTTTCACTGCATTATTTTTTGCTACCTACCTCTTCTTACTAATTTTCCAGGGGGACCAGGTCTGGTTGTTGGATGAAAACCTGATGATGGAGCCCGGTTTCCCTAAACCTCTGACCTCTGAGTTCCCAGGTCTGACTGAGGGCATCACAGCTGCACTGGCAATTCCTGCCACCAGGGGCAGACCTGAGACTGTGTACTTCTTCAAAAAAGGTAAAAAATAAATAAATCAGGTAATAAAGAGACAGAGTGACACGCAGAGAAAATGAAGCTCCATCTCAGCTCACCTGCTGATGGGATGAGTGAGTTAACAAATGAGCTACAGGACAATGGAGGCTGACTGTTTGTCTGCTGTATTTATTGAACTTTTTGAACTCTCTCTGTTTTTTAGGAGACATCATGCAGAGGTTTATCTTCCCACCTGGCAACACTCCATCCTGCAGCAAGAGACCCAGTCGTTTCACCCGACAGCCTGGTGAGTAAACACTCACTCCTGTTTTCCTTCACCACGACATGAGCTGAACTGTTCACTATAAGATTGTTTTATATTAATAAGGAGAACTTATGGGGGTGCAGATTGTCTGGTAGCTTAGGTCGCGCACCATGGGGTTCGTCTTCCAGTGGGTGGCCCGGGTCAGAATCTGACCTGCGGCCTGTTTCCCGCATGTCTCCCCACTCTCTCCCCCTTTCCTACTCCATCCACTATCCTCCCCTGTCAAATTAAAGGCATGAAAAGCCCCCCCAAAAAAACCTACCAAAAAAAAAGAAGAAAAAATTAGGAGAATTTTCTGAAGTCTTCTTTTTCTGCTTCTATCATTCAGAAGTTCCTCTGAGCAAAGAGATCAACATCCGAGTGTTAATGAAAGGTTTCCCCATCCCGGTCACGTCTGCTGTCTCTGTGCCCACCCCTCAAAGAAGTGACCCATACCAGCACTATGTCTTCTCTGGACGTAAGAACCATATTTATGATACCTAACAAAGCATTCACTAAAACTATTCATGAGATTTTTGCCTCTTCTGTTTTGACTGATTGTGAGCCTTTAACCTGAGCTCTCTCCTCTCTTTGTAGCTCTCTTCTTCAGTGTGGAGATTTCCGGTAACATGCCTGTTTTGGCTCAACCTGACCCGCCTGCAGCCCCTGCAGTTCTCGTTTTCAGCCCCCTTGCTGCTGCTGAAACCCTTGACCCTGCTAAAATGACTGCTGAGAGCATCAACCCCCCCCTCCCTCTCAACTCCATCAGAGTCTGGCTGGGTTGTCCTTAAAACCATCCTGAAAAGAAAGGATGGGAATCAGAAACACGCTCTGTTGTTTTCCTTCATTTAAGCACTTTCATCTGAAGATTTTAGCGCTCAGCTCAGTATCTGTTTGCCTTAGAGTCATTTATACTCATGACTTTTTGTAGAGCTTTTATCTGTAAAAGTAGAACATTTGACCTCTTCATGCTTCAATAAAACTGTCCTCAGTCTTTCAGCTGCACAGATGTTTCTCCTACTTGACTCAAATCTCTTGAAAGGGTTAATTCCTCTGGGTTGATTTCAAAAGATTTCATCAAACCAAATGTTACAGATGTTTTTGTGATTATTCTGGTGTAAAATAAAATTGTAGGTGTTTCAGTAAATAACTCTGGCCTGCTCATGTTAGCAGACAGCAGAGGGAGCTATAGACACTTTAAGGACCATGGACAGCTCAAACTGACTGAGGCTCTTTGTGAGTGCAGTTCACCAAATTTAACGTTATTAAACTACCCCATGTGTGGTCCAGTTTATTTCATTTATTTGTCACTCAGTTGATTTATTGAGCAAGAAAAACTATAGTTTTCAGAACAACAGCAGCAGAAGCCTGTTAAACCTCTAATTATTTACTAAGGTCTATGATCAAATTATTTCAAACAAAAGCATGTTGCACATGTTGAATTAGTCCTGGAAGCTTTCACAGCAGAAAATTAAAAATGAGAATTTTTTTTAGTCTTTAGACCCTTCCTTTAGTCCTGCTTAAAATGATTTACAGAGCATGTAAAATTTGGTAACGCGTAACTTAACAGGTCTGAAAATGTCATCATAGTTTGGTAATAATTAGAAAAACTAGTGTTTTTACTTTGTTTGAATTTCTCTCAAATTCCTTGACAATAGAGTGAAAATTAGTGCATCACTTCTTTAAAACAATGTCCAAATTTAATTTTAAAATATTATAACCTACTTAAAAAGGTATATCATTCATCTGTAATTTGCATGTGATCTCATCTCAGCTATGCATATTAACAAACTTGGTACAAATGGATAATTACCATCTACTTATTGGGAAATACATACATTTATTTACTCAAAGTGTCAAAGGTAATTATTATTACAGGAAACTATGGAGCTAACTCCATATTACTCAAAATGTATTCAAGAAATTAGCAGCTGTAGGGATAATTCTCCAAAAATGTATTTAATCTTTTACTTAATTTTTTTATCTTACCCTCTTTAACATCATGAGAAAAACACAAACCACATCTGTACTACCAGCTGTTAAACTTTATTATTTCAACAATGAAGTCACAAAATCAACAACATTACAAAAGCAGGACAGCACTAATGAATAAACATGGAAAAGAAATAAAAAAAACAATTAAAACCTAAACTGATAATTGATGTTGAAGAATCATGTGACTTTATGTATCTGGGTGAAATGACTGTTAACAACAGGGATCATCAGTCTCCAGCAGGATTCATTTAAACTTTTACTGTTATAGTCGATGTCTTGAATTCTACAAAAATAACTCAGGAAACAATCTTTGTGTTCGGATCTCAGTGGATGAGACCCCAGAGCTCATCACTGAGCCATGCTCCCTCTGCCCATGGCTCCTCCTCCTCGTCCTCCTCTGGATAAAGCTCCTGCAAACACAAATTAAAGGAGAAAACACTCAGATCACTCAGACTTCATGTCAGACCTCACTGCTGATGATTTTAATCACTGAAGTGGTCCGTGCTTGTGTCGTTACACTTCAGTAAACAGCTTCATGACTACCTCTGCGGCTGAGTAACATCCGGGCCTCCCCCCGTCCTCCTCTGGTTCCTCTGCCTGTCAGGCTGCTGATCAGAGGCTGACTGGGGACCAGGCGGCGCTGAGGAACACTGCCGGTGTCTAAAACAAACAGACACAAGAAAAGATATTTTATTTATGCTCCAACAGATACAGTTGCGCTAATAAGTTTACAAACCCGACAGTATTTATGATTTATCAGCCATTTTTCAGAGAATATGAATAATAACCCAATAACTCATGGTTAGTGGTTAGGTGAAGACATTTACTTAAAAAAAATCCTTGTTGACTCAACAGAAACTTCTAAAATGACCCTGATCAAAAGTTTGAATCCCCTGGTGGTTTTGTCCTGATAACATGAACACAAGCTTACACAAATAGGTTTGAATGTCTACTAAATTTGACTATCCTCACCTGTGATCTATTAACTTATAATCAGTGTGTGTGTATAAAAGTTCAGTGAGTCGGTTGAGGAAAAAAACCCACAAATAACTTTAGCTGAAATACAGTACTGAAAAAAATGTGGTCTGGCTGTTTCAAGCTGCCCAATAAGGAGGCACTTCAAGAAAAATGGGCTGCATGGTTGAGTCGCCAGAAGAAAACCATTTCTGAGCAAATGCCACTGAGTATCTCACATAAAATGTGCCAAACAGCACAGAAACAAGCCCCAAAACTTCTGGAACAAAGTCATTTATAGTGATGAGACCAAAACTGAGCATTTTTGGTCACAACCATAAACGGTTCATCTGGAGGGAAGTCAACAAGGCCTATGATGAAAGGTACACCATTCCTACTGTGAAACACGGAGGTGGATCACTGATGTTTTGGGGATGTGTGAGCTACAAAGGCTCAGGAAACTTGGTCCAAACTGATGGAAGGATGAATGCAGCATGTAATCACAAAATACTGGAGGAAAATTTACACTCATCAGCCCAGAAGCTGCACATGAGACGTACTTGGACATTCACACATGACAATAATTCAAAACACAAGGCCAAGTTGACCTGCCATTGGCTACAGCAGAATAAAATGAAGGTTCTGGAGTGGCCATCTCAGTTTCATGGCATCAATACCATTGAGCCACTCTGGGGAGATCTCAAACCTGCAGTTCATGCAAGACAGCCCAAGAACCCCAGGAACTGGAGGCTTTTTGCCAAGAAGAATGGGCAGTTTTACCATCTGAGAAAATAAAGACCCTCATCCACAGTGACCACAAACGACTTCAAGCTGTTATTGATGTTCAAGGGGGCAATAAGAACGTGGTTTTAAGAACTGGGGTATGTAAACAATTGATCGGGGTCATTTTGGAAGATTCTGTTGTCATTATGATTGAAAAAGAGTAAACATAGTTGTTTGTTAATAAATGGTCTTCACCCAGCCACTAACCATGAGTGAATGAAATGTTTTTTGTGGCAAAGACAAGAGGTGTAGACAGCAGATCAAGTGCACTGTGTTTCACTAAAAAACTACACTTAGGTGATTAGAGTAACTGAATCCTTACAGAGCTTTTTATTATACTGAATGGTGTCAGAAAGTAAAACAAACAAATGAGGCTAAAATCAGTGGGCAGGAGGTCGTACCAGGTTCTTGGCTGGTAGATGGTAACGAAGCATCATCACTCTGCTGTCCAGTTGGCTCCATATCAGTTTGGCTCTCCAGAGAAGATTCAACACCAGGACTGAAGAGGACAAACACAGTTACAAGAAGTTCTGTCATCAAAAGTCAGACGTCATGAAACCAGCCTTACAACAGCAATAAAGGGAATTTCTATTTTAGATCAAATAAAAAAATAAGCAGGAGAAAAGGGTCAAATCTGTCCTCTAACACATAAGCTTAATGCATGTTAGCCCCCTCATTCCCTCACCCTTCTCCTTCATGCTCCATAAAGACCTCATCCCCATCATCTGCAGCTGTGGTCATCACAGTAGAAGCTGTAACCATGGGAACTGACTGGGATGCCATGTTGTCACCACTATCTGAAGGCAGAGACTCTGAGAAGACGGTTACTGGAAGAACAGAAAAAAGAGAGATAAGACAAATAAAGAGATGATAATGAATCATTTAATGTAAAAACCTTTATGCACTGAGTTTCAATTATGAACAGACTGTAGGTTTTACCTGGTGCAGCCACTTGTAAAGGTGTAGTGGGGACACTCCTTCCTCCTCCGTCTTCATCATGAGCAGCCAGGAACAGAGGAGACTCGTACATGCCCAGACCTGCACACAGGAACACAGCACACAGGTTATAGTCTCAGACTTGGATTATCTACTCAATATTGTAGATTTTTTTTCTTTTCTTTTTTCCAAGGTTTCTCTGCCTTTAATTAGAGAGAACAGGACAGTTGGCAGAGCAGCAACTTGAACCCGGGCTGCCCACTGAAGGGCGAATCTCATGGGCACAACCCAACTACAAGGCCCCAATGATGCTTTTGGATTCTGGTGCACACACAAACAGCAGCAGGAATCGTTAATCATTCTGTCATCACACTAGTGAACACATGTTCACACATAGCACATACGTTACATTTCTACAACACACATGGATGTATGTATGGATTTATGGATGATATTTCTGAATAATTTGGATAGAAAACTGAAAAGGATTTGAACTTCAAGTTCAACATTTGTTTTCAGTATATGACAAATGACCAGAGTTTCCTGATGAACTGAACATTAGAGCTGACGAGTACAAAGAACTGTAAATGGACTCTGGTGTTGCTGTATGTGCAGGTTGCTCTACCTCCTTGAGAAGCCAGCTGTCCAAGGTCTGAGTGTGAGCCTGAAGTCTGGGACAGCAGGTCTTCTGGAGGACCAAATCTGAACCTGGTGGACAGACCTGCAACCTGAGGAGAACTGAGAGGGAGACAGGAGCTGTAAGAGGAACAAGCAAGGCCCCAAAAGTCTGGCTTTAAGTAAGGACTTAATATATTCTAAGAATATTTTTTTAACAAATTAAAACAAAGTAAGAGAAAATCAGTCAAGGTTTAGTTCAGATGTTATTATTTTCTTAGACATCAGCTGCAGATTTTAGGTTTTGATCATAAATGGACACTGATATGATCTACTTATCCTCTCATTCATTAAGTGTGTCATCAAGTTCATTATTCCTGTTGTCCAATGAGGTTCCAGTACAACTTACAGGCTTGATATTTTCAAGATTTCATTCAATTAATTATTGAACAATTTTCATGATCATTAAAGTCAATATTTCAAGAAATAAACCAAAAACCAGACAAAAAATATAGATTTTTGTGGTAAAATAAAAATCCCTAAATCTATCAGACAAGATGAGCAGTTGGAGGTGTTTCCTCTATTTCATGTAACCTAATCTGGGGATGTTCTTGATGAGGGAGTGGGGATTCATTCAACGAATCTAGCCACTTAGTGTTCATATTTCACAATTAGTGTGTGTGTGTGCATGTGTGTATCTTACTGTATAGCCTCAGCAAAGCCGTCAGTTCGGTGTGGAACGACCAGAGTGGGAGTGCTGGGAACCATTCTGTCATCATCATCGAAAAAATGTTGCTGCAACACACAAAGACACATCCTCTCTGCAGTTACAGATCCACTCAAAGCTTTCAACACAATGTGTGACTTATAAAAACATTCACACTCACTCCGTCTCTTACCATGTTGCCTATTCCAGGTGTTAACTGGCGTCCTACTGAAGGTCTCCGGAGCTGAGAGGATTGTCTCTGTGTAACAAACACACATCACCATTGTGAGAGTCTTACACATTATTCACTGTTTCACCATGACATTTTCAAGGTATTATCATCATCAAACTCTTGGTGTAAAGAAAGGGATCACAGTGTGTCATGTTTACAGGAGGACTGTCTCCTTACTCCCTTAAGTGACAAATCAGTGCAAAGTGATCTACAGCAATGAGCTTCATTAAAGGTTGTTATGTTGTTATATTTCCTTAATCAGTCTAGTTTCTTTTACTCTGGTTTATGGTATCAGTAACTGCTATTGATTATGTGTGGTGCACATTGGGTAAATTCCGATCGTTGAGTCCATCAAAAGAAAAACAGTCTCCTCTTGTGAATCCCTCTGCCCCTGATGACTGGGTTAACAGCCTGTTTGTGTGCCCCGTATTGGTGTACCTGTGCCTGCGGGGGGCCCAGCTCTGAAGCTGGGGGCTGGATGTAGAGACGCGGTGGAAGGGAGTGTGGGGGCCTGCGTGGGTGGTGCAGGCGAGGTGTGAGAGAGGAGGGGGACAGAACACTTGAGGATGGGGTTGGAGGGAGGTGTAGAGTATCTCTTTGAGGGTCAGACTCTGATGTTGCTCCACTGCTGCCCTCACCTGGGCGAAGAAGACGAATCAGTGAAATGAAGTGAGTTAAATGTTATTTTAAATAAACAGAGAAGAAGAAGTGAAGCCTGACTCACCACTATGAGACAGTTCAGAGGAGCGCTGAGAGCCTGAAGAAGCTCCACACATTGTCTCTCCAGCATCCAGGGACCCTGATGGTTCCTGCTGAGCTCCGTCTTCTTCACCGTCTCCGCTGTCTTCCTGACTGTTGTCCTGCCCCATCCCACTGTTACCAGCATCATCTTCATCCTCATCATCTTCCTCCTGCTACACAAACCTGGGTTATTCACTCCACACATTCACAAACAAAGACTTTCAGAAACAAAGCAGCACCTCTTCATCCCCTTCTTCTTCTTCTTCTTCCTCTTCCTCCTCTTCTTCCTCTTCCTCCTCATCTTCCTCTTCCTCTTCCTGCTTCTCCACCCCCTCTTTACTCTCACGGCTCTCACTGTCAGTGTCAATCACGATGACATCCCCGATGATAGCCAAGCCCTGAGAGGATCCCTGATCAGACGGGACAGACTGAGAAACCGTCTCTTCCTCTGTGTCCTTTTCTTCTCCGGGTAAGATCGGTAAACTCTGTTCAGGAAGCTCCTGCACCCAAAGAACACAAAAGTCATGTCAAGTCCCAACATCACTGCAGCTTTTTCTTCTATGGTTGTCTCAATACCAGATCATCAAACTTCAAAACAATTCAAAAGAAAAAATAGCATCAGCATCAATTTTGATACTGCTGCAACACAATTGAAGTTTCAGGGCAAATTTTGAGGATTCTCAGCACTGGAGCAGGAAAAGCCTCAAAACACAAACATTTGACATTTTCACAGAGCTCCAAAAAAAGTTCAGCACATCCTTTCAGATGATGGAGTCAGGAGATCTAATGTGTGTTTGATGACATTCTCTGGTACAACAAAAATATCAAGGCCAATGTCAAGAAAGATTAAAACAAGATTTCCAGATGAGTCAAATTCTAGGAGAATAAAACCATGAGTGAAAGATTCTTAAGTTCCCTTGAATGATGCCTCAGTAAAATGAGAACAGTCGTACATTTACGTACATGTTTCAGTTTTAGGTAACCTCGCCATTTTTAACCTCAGAGCTCAGCACTTACCTTTGTACCATTCCAAGCTGTTTATTGGACTCTGAATGCTTGATTTTTAGAAAAAATCCTGAGAAAACTGGGCTGTTTTAAAACACAAGACAAAGTACTTCCATGATAACCAACCTGACTGTCATCAGCTGATTCCTGTCGCTCGCCGTCATCCCTCAGCTCCTCTCCCATCTCTTCATCACCTTCAGTCTGACACAGCAAAAAGAAAAGTGATTGTCTCAGTTTGTTACTTAATTTTCCAAAGAGATGAAAATAAAGCCTGTAGAAACACCAACAACTTCTTGCAACAGAATCTGATGTGAGGATCTAACAACTGGGTTTAAAGTTCAAATCTGAGTTGAAGATAATTTTTTTTAGTTTACCTGCTGTGTCACTGTTGCTTTTAGCCGCAGTTTTTTACTAGTTGGAGGTGTGTGTGAGGTCTCTGGTCTTCTCTCTTCTTCCTCCTCCTCCTCCTCCTCTCTCACTCTCTTTGATCCTGTACAGGAAACACACACAGGATAAGAAAGGATCAGCTGAGAGTTAACCTGTTGGTGGTTACTAATTTCAAGACAGACATCAACAGAGGATGGAGTTACAATGGAGTTTAAAAGACTCTAGGTTTCTTCACTCAGACACTTTGCTCAGTGTAAACTCAGAAAGTCAATTCAATCAAGCCAGAGTTATGTAACAGGAGAGAAAGTTTGACTGGATTTCTTTCTCTCAGTGTTTGCAGTGAAGTTTTCTGTCACTTCTCACCCATTCCAATCTGGGAGGATGTTGACGTTGACGGTCGCTCTGCTTCCATGCTGGTTCCTGCATCCTGATTGGCCGCCTGCTGCTGTGTGGGCTGAACAAAGGCTGTGGTCTGGGTGCTGGTTGGCTGAGAAGGTGTGTTCACCAGAATGGAGCCAGCAGAGTGAACCGAAGCCCCTGAACTCATTAGCACTAGAAACAGAAAAGAATAAGCAGAGAAATTTAACATGTTTGATCTGAACCATGAGCATCAAACTGACCATGAACATAAATAAACTTCTCTTTATTCCGCTGCTCTCACCTTCCTGGCTGTCTGTCTGTGTGGTGGGCATGACTGTGGCAGTAGGTGTTGGTATGGGGACAGTTGCGGGTGTAACCATGGGTCGGATGCTCGCACGGGGTGTGGCCTTGCTGCCGGTGGAGGGACTTGGCTTGTTGCTAGGAGATGGAGTGCTCGGAGTTGGTCTGATGTTGGCGGTGGGAGGGTCAGACAAGCTGGAGCTGATGAAGACACCATGAAGAGACATTACAGCTATGGTTCATAAAACAATAGGTAACAGACATTTCAGAGCGTTTCTGGATTTTTCTTTATTAGTTACCTTCCTCTATCCTGAGCAGGACTCTTCAGGGAAATGTGTCTCTGGTCACCAGATCTGGACTGATCGCCAACCTAAGAGAAGACACGGGTGTGTTAGTTTGAGATTAGATGATAGAAAAGCTCAGGGGGAGTAAACACAAACACAAAAGATTAATGCATCATGAGATTATTAAGCCAAAATGAAGACCAAAAAGGCAAAAAAGACATCTAATTATAACATACAGACTATAAACCATTGATTTATCTTCGGTTCCTTAAACCTGAAACTAAGTATGTGACACCAATTCATGTAAGTCATGTCTACAGATATTATAAATCATGTACCTTAGCTCCACTGTGGTCCTGAGGCTCCTCCCTGGAGTCAGAATGTGCTTGCATCTCTCTCAGTTCTCTCAGCTCTTTGTCCATCCAGGAAAGTCGTCCTTCATACTGAGACTTCAGAGCAGTCATTCTGATCTCCAGCTCCTCCTTATTCTGCTTCAGCTCTTCTATCTCCTGACTCAGCTGCTCCTTGGCACCTGCAAGTCATGGTGGTTCAACTTCAGCTTCTTTGCTCACTGTTGTTTTTTTTTAATCCAGACTTTTTGTGGCTAACTGGTGTGAAACTTACTGTTCAGTTGGTTGATCTTCGTCTTAGCTCCCATGAAGGCTTTCTTGGTCTTCTCCTCTTTTTCAGCCATCTGCTGTCTGAGCTGCTCCTCTCTGTTCTTTCCCTCAGAGAGCTGTAAGGAGACAGCATCACTCAGTATGTTGGATTTAGTGTTTGGTTTACTGCATTTACTGCATGCATGTCAATGTACTGGCTGATATCAGCTGCTTTGAACTTGGAGACTTTTTAGAATTGAATAACTGAAACACCAAAAAAATATAACTCAGTTTTATCATTTAAAAAAAAATTCTGTAAATTTCATATAAATTCATGTTCATATAAATGAAAATAAATCATATGATTTGGATGTACCTCTTGTCTGAGTTTGTTCAGCTCCTCTTGTGCTGCCTGGTCAGTTTCACCTGATGGTGAACTCTTGCTCTGGCTGACCTGTGTGCCTGGCGTAGCCTCACGAGCCTGGTTGGCTTCTGTTAGCTGCTCCTGAAGACGCTTGATGTCAGCTTCTCGCTCACTGACCACCTGACACAGAGACAGAGGTCAAAAAGAAAGAGTCATGTGACTTTCAGGAGGATGAAAACAGGCAGCTGGTCTGACTGGCTCCTCTTATGATCTGATGAGGTTTTCTCTGAACCTAACAGGGAATTACTGACAACAGTCTCTCAAAATGGACACTGATTTCAATTGGACGATTCAAGTCGATTATTTAAGATCACTTCACGTCATGTGTCGGTTCTGACTGAGCTCCTCTTGTTTGATTGGGTTTTGTTTCAAATGTACCACAACATCATTATGAATGAGGCAAACTTCACTGATTTCAGTATAAAATAAAAGTTAATAATGATGATGAGGACACTGAGGCAGCAAGACAGAAAAAAAAGTGTTGGGGAAGGGGGGTGTATTTGTAGAGATTTCAACAATGAAGACTGAAATCACTGATTCATGGTGATTTACAATGCAGGATTTCACATTTAAATCTCAAATAAAGCTGTCGACCATTGGTACTGAAGTATCAAACACCCCCATAAGCCATTATAAAGTATGAGGACACTTTTCAAACTCGCTAAAAACATTCAGTCCTGAGCTTTCCAAACCTTCTGCTGGCTCTCCAATGAGCTTTGAAGTTCAGTCACCTGTAAAAGACAAGAACAGAGACACATAGCTCATGAAATACATGTCACATGTACAGTTTATACAGCACAAACTAAGACAATAAGTAAGTTCTTTATTTACACTATAGGTGGTATCTCAATAGAAAATCACTTTAAAGAAAATATTTTAAGTGGATCAAAAAAAATGGGATTGCATTATAAACATGTAATATAATAATAACGTGGAGTTAAAGAAAAGCAAAGACACTGATAAAAAGGAGGATTCTCACTTTGCTCTCTGCTTGGCGAAGAGCAGTCTGCAGGTTGCTGACTTCCTGGTTGTGGACCTGCTGACTGCTCTGCTGGGTCTGCTGTAGCTCCTTCTGATTGGCCAGGTTTGTCTGAAGAGTCTCCTTAGCCTGCTGGAGTTCCCTCTGGACCTGCTGAATCTGGTTCTGACGAGCTTGAACTTGAGACTGCGCTGACTTTAACTGGTTCTGGAGCTTTAAATTAGCAAAGAAGAGATTTTAAGTTGCACCGGCTGTCAGTGAACGGTTTAAAATCTGTGGTTGTCTATTTGGAAATTCACAAGGATGTAGAATCTAGAGCTTGGTATGGGAGGTCTTCTGGTTTCTTGCTATAGTATGTCAGACATACTAGTGATGAACCAGCTAAACAGCAGCAGGTTTTGGGTGTAATAAAGGAAATAAGAGTTTGTGTTTAGAGCAAAAATACTGGCAGTTGCAAAACCATGACAACTTACTAATCAGTACAGATTTTACACAGCTAAAACTTTGTGACTGCTCAACAGCTTCTATGACACTGGCAGTCATCCAAAGGAAGTGTTACAAATGTGGGGGTTTGAGACTTTTCTGTTTCTACCTGAATAAATGTCTGTAACTGTTAGGAGTTACTGGGGTTTGGGGGGTACCTGCTGAGTGCTGGTCTTGGTTTGCTGAAGCTCCTTCTGACTCTGGGTCAGCTGGTTCTGATTCTGCTGCAGCTGAGTCTTGGTCTGGGCCAGTTGGGTCTGGGCCTTAAAATACAAAGATACGACATGAACAACATTGGATGTGTAGCTACAAATCTTGATACAAACAGTACAGACTTAGTGAAAGCAGAGAGAGTTGTGTGACAGTCAGATTGTCGACACGCTCCAAGCTTTAAAACAATGACTCATATTTTCACACTTCTAATTATGAAAAGGCACCAAAGCTTAAAAAAACAGTCCCGATAAACATGAATCTGACTAAATGTGGTGCTTTGTTACATGCTAAGTAGTCGAATATGACACACAATGATCTCACCTTATATTTGATTTCTTGTCTGACCTGCAGCAACACATGATGACTGATGCAGTTCAAATAACCATCAGTAAAACATGTGAAAATAAAAACAGAAAGTCCACTCTCTGTGGGGGTAGCACATTATACTTCCTCTGGATTATGAATGATAACTCAGACTAAATGCTGCTCTGTGTCCACACTTACTTCCTCTACAATGTCACCAGGTTGGAAAACCAACAAACACAAAATTGGCTCCATGATATGTTCAAAATGCTGGTGTCATGATACCTCTACTCTACAGTACCTCCTTAAGTTGGTTCTGGTTCTGTGATAATTGGTTTTGTGCTTCCTGGAGCTTCTCCTTGGTTTGCTGGCTTTCTTTTTTGGCTTGCTCCAGCTCCTTTTGGGACTTCTGGACCTGTTTGAAAAAAAAACCAACTTGTTTTTATCATATCTCTCTATAAAATACAATAACCTCAGACTGTGCAACAACAATCTCATTGCATAGAGGGCAGGATGAAAATGATAAAATCCAGTTCTATATGTTTCATATAATTAGAGCACAAGTAATGAGGGAATCTTAAAAAACACATCAAAAGCCACTCTCGGTGGACACAGTTTATCACTGCATTCATGAATAAATAAATACAGGTCCAAACTGTACCTTAAAAAAAGCCTGAGCCCACTGTGGATGAGCTAAGGTGAAATAGAACCTATCTCGTGATCTAATGAATTTAAATTTGACATTTTCTCTCCAAAACAGGAGAGTGTTGCAGGTTGCTTACAGATCTGGGAAGGAGACATAAACGATAAACATTTCAGTTTTTCATTGGCTGTCATACAGATATAGCCTTTATACATGTAAATACTCTCACATATCAGAAAGACTAGTGCTGTAAAATTCTGCAAACCTGAGCGGTTGTGATTATTTTGGATAATATTGAAATTTGATGTCAAAATGACCATAGATTTGAGTCTATATGCTTTGTTAACAAGGAACATAAATGCAAAACTGATAATTGGAAAAAAATACTTCTCAACTAACAAACAAATGACGAATGAATAGTAATGAATTTTAGAGTATAACTCAAGAAACTTTTTTTTGAGTGACCCAGCCCATTATTACTCATTGCTTTCATGACAGCCTCCTCTCTTCCTGCTCACCTCCTCGTCCTTACTGCGAACCTCCTCCCTCAGCGTGTTGAGCTCCTCCTTGGTCTTGTTTAGCTCCTCCTGGGTCTTATTCAGCTCCTGCTGCACCACCTGGCTCTGATCTGCCTCACTTCCTGCTTTCTGCGCTTTCTCTGCTGTCTCTGCAACCAGCTGAGAAAAAGAACCAAACGCTCCATCAGTCCAGCCTTTTCCACATGAAACTGACTGAATACTGCATCTCTACAGCTGAACGAACATGAAAACCATCAAACCACCTTGTCGTGCTGGACTTTGAGCTCCTCATATTGGGTCTTGTAGCGTCGTCCAATCTTCTTGACCTGGGTGATGGTCTTGTTCTTGTCCAGGATGTCACTGTTTTTGGTTTCCACCTCCTTTTTCAGACTGTCTCTCTCTGATGTCAGACGGGCCACAGAGTCTCTCAGAGCTTGTAGCTGGGACTGAGCCGAGTTACTGCTCACATTGGATCTGTTGCAAACACAACATGGTTCATTCATAAATTCATCGTTCAGCTATCAAACAGAATAACTCTTTATTTTCTGATCAAGTTTTCTATCAAACACTGACCAAAGGATCATTGACTGTGAATCACTGCACTCAGAGAACATAAGGCAGACGTTGAAATAACTTTGTGTTGTTGTAAAACCTAAGTACTGTGAAGTCTTGACCTCAGTCCAGTGGCTTTGAGTCTGAGAGTTGATTTATCGCAGCGAGTGTTGTACCTCATTAGTTCAGTCTTCAGCTTGGCCGTCTCTTCAGTGAGCTGTGTGATTCGTTTTTGCTGAGCTTCTCTCTCGTTGGAAAACTTCTGTCTCTCCTCATCGTCCACATCTTTTTGTTGATTGATGAGTTGCTGCAGAGGGACATCAAGTCATCGTCAGTGACACAAAAACTAAACTGTAAAAGATTCGAAGTGCGAGAAATTGACAACCTGAGGTTTTTTAAAAAACATTAGTGATAGATTCAAGGTTCACATGACAGCTTGGTGACACCCTGACAAAACCAACCTCAAGTTTACCCTAAATAAAGAATCTACACAATGTCAAAATGGTACACATTTATCTAATAACGATCAAACCCCAAAAAAGGAGTACATGGGTTAAGACACAATAAAAAAACAATAAACAGACAAAAAAATTGTGTCAAATTAAAATTCAATAAGACAAAATGGTAGTGATACAGAAAACAGATCTTTAGGTTTAACTTAAGCAGTGAAAGCAGAGCGGTGGCGTGCAATATAGTCCTACAACTTTATGCAATGACAGTTTGAAGAAGGAGGGGTTAACAGATTTTTTATGTCTGTAACAAAGAGGACCTGACTGTTGATGGGATGTTCTTGTTTTGTTTATGTGCATGAGTAATATTGTATCATGTAAATGAGCTTGGAGACATCATACAATAAACAGGAATTAAGAAAAAGAAACAACGCTGTGATAAGGCAGAAGAAAGTCAACAAAGTTCAGAAGATGCATAGACAGAAAGAAAATAAACAGAGTAGTGTTCCAAAGGATTCTTCAAATATTAAGTAAAGCTATTGAAGAATAATGGACAGAAGTAAGGAAAGCATACAGATTAGGGGTGCGGTGGAACAGGTAACCCACTGTTTGATCATACCTTGGTTTGATTTTGGTAGTACAGTTTTGTTCTACAGCAACTTACCACAACACTTTCAAATGACAAATCACCTTTTAGTCCTTGACTACTTGAATACACTATTGGAAAGAAGCTCTTGACTGACCCAGAAGTAACTGAGTCGCTGAATGACATCATTGCCTAATTTAAATAATATGCCATTTACATGTCACTGTCATGGACACTGTAGGATGCTGCTGTTCAGTGAGAAGAGTAGGACCAATACATGCTTTCACACCAGGGTCTCTGAACTACAGAAAAGTCACAAGAATTATCACCAGTAACTTTTTTGGAAAAATGTTGCTAGAGGGTCTGAAAAGTCACCAAGTTGACAGCAATAGCTGGACAATTCTCTTAGTTATCTTTTTCCTGCTTCTGTGTGTGTGTGTGTGCTGCACTTTGAACCCGGCTACAGTTATAACAGTGTGAGATAGGGAGAGTGGGTGGAAGCACAACAGTGATTGGACATGACCTCCAACCTGCCTGGACAGGCACACACATACACACACAGGCCCATAAGACATCAGTGCAAAATGAACTGCAAGACCGAGAGCCTGCAGTTCCAGAGGGGTTGTTGTCATGTGCAGATTGGACTGTTATTTCACTGTATGCGTCCCTAATACAGACACTTTATTGTTTTTCTTGAGCATTTTTCTGTTCTCTTCCAAGCCAGTTGAACTACCTGTGCTTTAGCCTTCCAGCGTTTGAGGTCGTCCTCCAGTAATCTCTTATCAGCACTCAGAGAGCCAAACTTCTCAGACAGCTGGGACATGGAGTGGTGCAGAGGACCGATGTCTGACTGAAGCTTTGTATTCTGAGGGACACAGAAGAAGCACACATGATCAGGGGTTCACAGAGTTAAAAAGCAGCTGTGATGTGGTAGAGACATGTGAGGATTAAGGAGAATCTTAGGCACAAATGTTACTCAAATCGACCATTATTTTGTTTTCTATCACTGTTTGGTTTCACTTTGCCTCTTCAATAGTTACTGTAGAGACTTCAATGACAACATCTATCAGCATAACCCCCACACCATCTAGGATTGAGTCTGCGCCAAGAGACGCTCCATAGAAAACCTGTATTTGTTTTCTGAGGTACCAGTGTCTGTGTGCTTATTAAATTACAATTGGGCCAGGGTTCAGTTAGCATGAGCTGTCAGCTGATCCATAACCTGTTGCTAACAATGTGTCATAATATGTCATCTGAATCCATCTTACTTTAGCCTGAGCTATCCTCAGCTCGTGTTCCAGTTTGTCTCTGTCCATTTTCAGCGTCCTGTTGGTTTCCTGTAGAGAACTTATTGCCTGTAGCTTCTTCAGCTGCTCCTCCTGCTGGGCCAAAGTCTTTGTCGTGGCCTGAGAAAAGAAGGAAGTTTAAGCAGGGACTGATTTCAATCAACAGTATTCTTTTTTAATTGTAGAGTCTTACAATCATGAACCAAGATGAGGAAACTTATTTTACACCTCTGTCAGTCACTTTGTGCCGTACCTGTCTTTTCTCCCTCTCAGCGTTCAGAGCTTCCTGTAGATCTTTCAGTTCTCTCTCTTGGTGTTTGACTCGCTCTTTGTGACGAAGAGCTTCCCCTTCTATCGCCTCACTTCGAGCCACAGCAATCTCCTTCTCCCGCCGTACAAACCTACAACACATCAACAGACAAACACACTTCATATCTAATAGAAAAAAGTTTTCTCTGTGTCCAGCAGTCCTACATAATTATGCTTCTTATAAGTCTACAGACTCAAGTGTTTCTTATAAGTGTAGGGGAGAAACAAAGGTCTGAAGGAGTTTCTCTATTACCTGAGTATTTCTAGTATCTGCTCAGTGGTCTTCCCTTCCTCGCTGAACGACATGTCAAGCTGCTGCTGTTGCTGCTGTTGTTGTTGAATCTGACGACTCCTGTTGGATAATTCATCCATCTGTTTATGAAGAAGTGTGTTTTGCTGCCCCAGCTCTTCACACCGACGACTTTTGGTGAGAAGATCTTCCTGTATGAGAGAGTTTCAGAAACAGAAAATATGACGAGCCAGACCACGACAGTTCTCGAATATTTTAGATAAACACAAACAATTTTCCCCTTCAACCAGAGTTAGTTCAGTGAATTTCAACTATTCATCAGTTACAAAATGGGGAGTGAAAATTAAAGATCACTATGTCCCGTTCCCCCTCTTTGCTGTCATACCTTCAGTTGTTTCTCCACTGAGCTCAAGGCAGCACTTTTCTCCTGCAGGAGGTGGGAAGTCTTGTTCAGTTGATCTTCGAACTCCTTCTTTTTTGTCGTCTCTTGTTGGAAATTTTTCTTCAGCACCTGTAAGGCCTCAACATCAGCGGCGTGAAGCATGAGCTCCCGCTCGTACTTCGCCTGGGCCTCACTAGCTAACTTTGTCTGTGATAATGATAAACAAGGGGGGGAATAGTTGACTCACAGGGGTTTATGCAGCTTCCAAAATGCCAAAAAATGTTATTCAAGACACAAGCTCCTGCTGAGAATAGAGCAGGAGAAGAGTGTGAGTGTGTGTGACTGCACCTGCAGCAGGCTGTCCTGTATGGCCTTCTGCTCCAGAGTAACAGCAGCAGCAGCTCTCTCCAGCGCCTCCTGCTGCTCGGCCTGGCTGACCTTCAGAGTGCGCTGCAGCTCGCACACCTGAACAAGAAGTGGAAAGTGATAACTGACACTGCAGCCACAACATTGTTTTATTGAGCCATAACTTATAAATGGACATAAAACGATAAAGCAGATCCAGGGCCTCAGAGTGCGACCAGTTTGGTCACACATGTGACCAAATTTGGGTGCGCTTAAAATAAAAAGTTAGGTGCACAAATGCAGCCAATGCAAAAACTTAGTCTGGAGCCCTGGACCCACCTTCTGCTGAGGCTTTCACACACACGTACCTGTTTCTCAACAGCATCAACAGCCTTTCTTCCCTCTTCTTGCTGCTGCTGCCGGGTTTTCTCTGCCTCTATGATCCTCTTCTCCAGCTGCTTCTGCATCTCTTCTGACTCCTTCAGACGGAGCTCAAGAGGTGTGCGAAACTGCACAGATGGAAAGATTTGGAGAGTGTATGAGTCAATCAGCTGTACTATAAGTGTTGGAGGAAAGAGATGATGAAGGAAAAATGAAGTGCGCTCTGATCCATAATGCGTAACCACTTGTTATATTATTTCTGTTGAAAATCACTTTGTGGCCCATACCTCTTTTTCTTTCTTCAGACTGTCCTCCAGAGTCAGAACCACACCCTTGTACTGCTCCACAGTGGTGTTAGCGTTCTTCAGTTGCTCTGATAATTCACTGTTTTGTTCCTCAGCGGTTTTCAGGAGTCCTCTCACTTCTACAAGCTCCTGCTCTGACTGGCTCTGCTGCCTAGAGACCACTGCCCCTGGAGAAAATAAAAGGATCAAAATGCTTTAAAAAGAGCTCTGCATTATCATAAGACCCACAAATTACAGCATCACCCTTAGGTGCATATAAACCATGAAGGTTGAGGCCCTTTACTTTTACGTGCAGCTGTTTACCTCGCTGTGGTGCTCTGAGGCCTGGACCTCTGACAGCTGGGGGGGCTGTGCTGCTGGAGGTGATAACAGCCTCAGAGGAGGCAGAAGAAGACAGCTGCGCCCTCAGAGTGGCAACCTGTCGTTCAGAGGTTTGTAACAGCTCTTTGGTCTTCTGCTGTAATGTGTTCTGAGTCATCAGCTGCTTCTTAGCTTCCAGTAACTGAGCCTGGTGAGGAGGTCAAAGGAACAGAGTTACATGCTGTGTCAGGAAACACTGAGGAGGAGACACACAGGTGTAATGAGCATAATAACATACATCCATTCTGCGCCCCAGAGTGTGTCTTTGTTCAACTTCCTGGTCCAGTTTGCGCTTCAGTGAGGCCACCTCTGTTTCCAGGAGTTCAATCTTTTTGTTCAATCGCTGACGAGTGTCCATTTCTGTGCGCTCCATGGTCAACTACATAGATACAAGAGAGAGAGGAGATAGAGAGAGTATGTCAGCTCCATCTGCTGGTTTGGTGTGTGTTGCACCATGTGCTTCAAACTGTAAAGCAAACAGGAAACAATATGACCACTGCCAGTCACACAGTTACATGATGGGGTCCCCAATCAACTGAGTATCCTTCCTACTTCATGTGTCAATATGTTTTAGATGTTTATCTGTCATATCTCTTCACTGTGTTGTTTTGGTCTTGGTTTCGTGTGCAATGCATTCTGTTTGTGTTACTATTCTGAACGCTCTGACAATCACAGCAGAATAGTGAGTCACAAACAGTTTAACATAAGCCAGGGGTGACGCAAACTGCACCAAAAGTTTATGTCAGTCATTCCAACAACTCTTTGTTTTGTTGCGCTTAAATGTAGATGATTAGACATGTGGAGAGTCAGAACTTTTGTCAGACAGTCATACAGAATAAGTATTTTATGGTGGTCTCAGCAGCAAAATATAAGGTGAATTACACTTCCTTTTGGAAGACTTTAGAATTAAAGCATGATCACAGTGTTTTAGTTATTGATATTCCACATACTTACTAGTGCAGGCACGTCGGCTGATTTTTTTATGCTGTAACTTTTAAGTTTATGGGTATTAGATTTATTCTGTATATCCAGAAGTTTTCAATGCACATTTTTGACTGTATTTAGATGTGGACGTCTTCCTCTTTTATCAGAGTGTACAGTTGGCTGTGTGCTGCAGAGTGAGGTACTGCACCTAAAGCACAGTGGGTCTGTGCAGTGATTTCATCAGAGAATGAGAAAAACAAGTTATCTAAAGGTTTCACTAACCAAATTATTAATTATCAAAATTACCAGAAGTCCCCACGTAACACTAACTCATACTAATGGTACTGTAGAACTACTAAATGACTGATTTAACTTATTCTTTAAAAAAAATACTGCGATACAATTTTTTTTTTTCGCCATACTGTAGCACTATAGCAGGGCTCTTCAGTGCTGAATAAGTGAACAGATTGAGCCAATAGAACAAAGTGTTACCTGTATAGTCTTGAGGTTGGTGAGCAGTAGGTTCTGGTTTCGCTGCTCGGCCAGCACGGCTTCCTTTTCTCGACCAAGTCGACTCTCTGCTTGTCTTAACATGTCTCTCTCTTTAGTCAGATTCTCCACACGCACCTGGCAAGAACAAGAAACCATGAGCTTGTGTTAAGCTTGAAATCATTTGGCTGACAAATATATAATAAAAAATACAAACACATATTACACAAATGCATAAAAGATGAGGTTCGCCCTCACGCGGTGGCCTGGGTTCAAGTCTGGCCTGTGGCTTGTTTCCCGCATGTCATTCCCCACTCTCACCCTGTTTCCTAATCTATCACTGTCCTCTCTCCCACCACATTAAAGGCATAAAAGCCCAAAGAGCATAATTTAAAAAAAACAAAAATTCAAAATGAATCCATCAGATACATTTCCTAGTCTGAAAGTAGAGTCAACAGCCTCCTAACATCAGGTTTAACCTAATAAAGACATCTTTTCTTCCTAACCTCTTCCAGTGCCAGTTTCTCATTAGCCTGTCGCAGATCCTGGCTCATGGTGTAGATGATGTGCTCATGGCGCTGAGTAGTTGATGTCATTTTCTGATTCTTCTCCTGCAGGGCAGAGATCTCTCTGCGGTATGATGAGACAGTCTCCTGGAGTATTTCATACCTGAGACACAAAGAGTACAAACATTGACTAAAAAAAAAAAAGACCTCCAAAACTTGACATAGGACAAAGAAAAGCACAAGCACATGTCCAACGTCTGACCGACCTCTTGTTGCTGAACTCGAGCTGAGAGGTCAGCTTGGCCTGACTGGACAGAAGTTCAGTCAGTTTTTTCTGTAGTCGGTCGTTTGTTTCGTTCAGCATCCTGTCATTCTCTGTCTTCTCTTTCTTGTACAAAGTGAACGCATCATTCAGCTGGAAATGCACAGAAACATAGAGAGAATTAAAAACTGGGAAGGGAATATTGGGATTTAAGGTTGAGATCATGTGTTCCCACAAACCTGTTTCAAAGCAGCTTTAGCCTGAGCGGTCTGTGCTGACTCTGCAGCTACAGCTCTCTGAGGAGTGGAGCGGGTGGCTGGGACAGAGGGTCGGGCATGTCCAGGCTGGGGGGGGGGCTCTGGGCCTGCAGTGACACAAAAATACATTCATCATGTGTCTTAATCATGGACTGACTTTCACTTCTTATACCAGCTGCTACATAAACACCAATAAAAAGTTGAGGCACAGGTACAATAAAAGCAGAGAGACATAAGCACTCCTTCTTTACCCTGAGGAGGCAGACTGAAGCCTGTGCTCTGGGTCAGCAGGGCCTTGTACATGTCTCTCTGTCTGGCGCTGGAGTCAGCCAGTTGTTTCTGCTGGTTCCTCTGCTCCTTTAGCTGCTCCAAGTCCTTCTGAAGCTTAGTGACACTGGCTTCCAATTCTGTCACTCTGAAAGAGACCAGAAAAATAGATCTGAGTTGGATATTTGTTTATTTTTTCATGTATGTATGTATTCATTTATTCATTCATTTGGATCCACTCACTAACCACTACCTAAGTGGCAACTACTTTTCCTAGGACCCACTCACACAGACATGAAGGAAAAGTCTACACAAAATTAAGTGATTAAAAGAGAAGTTCAAGATAAAACAAAGAAAAATTTGAAATAAATGACAACACAATAACGAGTGAGATAAAAATCAAGAAACAAGAAAATGAACCTGCTTCAAGTCCAAAAGTAGTATCTCAAATGCTCATATTACATCCAGGCAATGCATACATAGTAGGGGAAATCTCAAAATTGTTTCCTACTTAAAACAGTCTGACTAAAGTCTGCATGCAAGAGAAAGAGAAAATGCCCACATATACATATATACACAACCTTTACATTGCAAAATTTGTCAAAGATATCACATTTTATGCATTCAACAGAGTCTCTGTGTCACTAAATATTACTTAAGTCTCATTTTAAAAACGTGTCCAACAGCCTTTTTTTGTTTAAAACTGTGATCAAAGCTAGCTCTTACATTAGCAGAGGAGCACATAAGGTGGTATTACCTCTCTGATGATACTTGGTTCTGCTGTTTGGACTTCTCCTCCTCTGAGTCCCTAAGTCTTTTCAGCAGGTTTTGGTTCTGCCTCTGGAGCTCACTCACACTGCGGAAGGTCACCTGACTTGAACCGACGACCTCAGAAGTGCTGGAAATGTTAGCTGAGCTGCCATCGTCCCTGGTCACCTTGTTCCCTCTGGCTTCCTCCAGCTCCACCAGCAGAGAGCACACCTGGAGAAGAGGAGAGGGAATACATCAAAAGATCACTTAACAGTATCCAGGTAGCTGATTTACAGGGGTAAGAGTAAAGTTTAATCATTCCCAGCATTAGTAAATCATTTTTGTTTTCAAAGTGTAATTGGTCATCATAGTTATTTTAACAGACTGATTAGATTCACGCATTCAAATTCACAAAAAGTTCACAAGACTTTGAATTCCGTCATTGAGCCTTGCACTTCTACACATACAAGTTGTTTAAAAACTACACTGATAATAAGTGTGTGTGTGTGTGTGTACCTGCGTAGAAGTGTCCTCCAGCTGTCTCTCTATCTTCAGTTTCTCTCCCTTCATGGCATCACAGGACTGTTTGGCCTCCTCTTTCTCTTTCTGCAAGCTGTAGATCTCCTGAAGATGAAGTATTAATGTTTGAGTATCGAGTATCGTTACATGTAATGGATAACTCTGATAATAAAACAGAAAGAACACTAACGGTTCGAGCCTGCTCTAGTTTGTTGCACAGCGAGGCCATGGATCTCTGCATGCTCTCATATTCTTCTCGCTGACGCCTGAGAACAGGAGCTTTGGTTTCAACCTCCTGGACGATCTCATCCAGCACTCTGCTCACTCTCCTGCACTCCTGCTTCTCAAGCTGGAGCTGCGTCTGACACTCTGCGTAAGCATTGTACAGCTAAAAACCAGGACAGAGGAGACACAACAAATTATTTATGCGTATGTCCAACAGAGTGAAAGAATTTATCACACATAAATGCATCAAGAAGGATCATACAGATCTCCTCACACTGGTTTGTGTCCCTAAACTTACATCAAAGAACTTCATTCCAGGTTTGACGATGGCAGCGATGGCAGAGGCTGATGGACACATGGAGTTTAACTGCTCCTCAGTCAGTGAGGGGACACCTGCAGTTAGAAATCTACATGTTAATGGATGTGGTCACTCATGTCTACTCATACATGTGCATGTACTAAATGTAAACAGGGGAATAAACATGTCTCACTAAAGTTACTCCGGTCTGGTTTTTGTTTTGTTAGGAAACATTTCTAATAAAAGTAATATCTGAAAAATATTAACGATACAACTATTTCTTCATAACTAAACACACACCATACATCCGTGTGTACGTGTTTGTCTCAGTGTGTTCTTACAGCAGTGTTTGCTGGAAGCCTTCACGGTGGCGTTTTCCAGTTCCTTCTCCATTTTCTTGATCTTTTCTCTGAGCTCTGCCTCAAGACGTGACTTCAGTTCCTCTCCCTCTGACACCTTCTTTTCAAGATCCTTGTTGGCTGCACAGACAGTGACATCACTCACACAGGTCATCATGCGTGACAATGACTAGAAAATTCTCACATATCAACATTTCATGTAAGAGACTCATAGTTGCTCAGGGGATGAATGTCAGTGTTTTGCAATGTCAACGAAACCAGCAAAGTAAATGTGATTGAGTGATAAAAATCAGAATCCTGTAATGTATGTTGGCCCAACCCTAATCATATTTCATTCTTCGGGAAGGTATTTAACACTTTTATGGACACTTGTGCATGTGAGAAGTGGAGTCATACCGTCCCCTGTTTCTCTCACAGTCTTGCTGAGCTCCTCCACTGCTCTGCTCAGTTCTTTGTTCTTTGACTCCATTTCTGCTGCTGACTCCTGCAACAAACAGAGAACACATAGTACACATCACCACATTGTGTCTGGTTTAAAGGGATGAAAATGCAAAACTAACACGTCATATGAAATGTCCATGATTCCGACTTTTACCTTGTAGAGGGATGAGAGCTTGATGTGTGCATTGAGCTCATTGCGGTATTTCTCCTCCATGGCGATCAGCTCATCCTTAGCCTGGCAAAGAAACATATATATGAAATGGAATAAGCTCGTTTTCATGTTTCTGATTGAGAAAGTGCATTTCATGTGTAATGTGGTTTTTTATAAACTTGGTGCACCTGAGGCTGGGAGGGAGGATGTGCAGAGATCTGTATCACACATACTTTATAGTGTGGACAATTTGAAACGGACGATGTGAACTGAATGATGTGAACAACAGATAAACTTTAATTCTACACATGTATCTCTGTATTCACCTGTTTGAGTTTATTGTTGAGGTCTGCTGCTCTTTTACTCTGATTTTCACTGGTGTCCTTTGCAGAAGTCAGCTGACTTTCAAGTCTCGTCACCTAATGAAAGAAATCAAAATAACAGCTATGATTCATTTATGGTCACATCTTTAAACAAAATCTGACAACAAGGAGTAGAAAGACCAACTATGACGGTTGAAACTAAATCCATTAAAACTCTCGTGTGTTTCCATGTGTTACCTGCTCCTTGCTGTTTTTTACTTCAGCCTTCAGCTCCATTATTTCCTTATCTTTCTCTCCTCTGCTCTTCAGCAATTCCTCAGTTTTTGTCTCCAGTTCAGCGTTGAGCCACTTGATTTTCTTCTCGAGCAATTCTTTCTCCTGCTCCATACGCTTCTCTCGATGCTACAGCAAACACATCAGAACACAGAACCAAGGAAACACATGAGTAATGTGGTGTACTAAGGCTTTGTGATCACAAAATAAATTTGATTAATATTGAGGGACTACTTTACTAAGGAGCCCTAAGCCTGCAGGTTAGGCACAGAGTAGAAATGATCCATTAACTGAACCCCAAAGAACATGTAGTGAAGTTTGCAAATACTGGAGAAAAGTAATTTACGCAATAACTTTTCAAGTAAGAATTTCAACTAACTTTGTATTCAGTTTTTTGCTTTTAAGCAAATTGATACACAGCCAGTGACCCAAAAAATATGAATATGAAAAATAAATATTACCTGTATTTATTCCTTCCATAATCATAAGAGAACACAAATGTTTATGTATTAATGACCTTGCTTTTTTGGTGGGAGAAGCATAAAACATGGCTTCATAAAATAAATGGTTGCTTTATGCTTGGTTTCTATTTCAGCTCCAATCTTTGTTTTGAAAAATCCTGAAATTGATAGTTCTGATAATGAATTTATTGTAACTTCATAAGAGCACATTTTATGAAGTTACACAGATCCCTGTTGTGTTATTGAATTTATATTCCTTGTGAAAAAAATGTTTCCTTCAAAAAAATGTAATATTCAAGGTGAGAAGATGATAGTTTTTCTCTTACATTGTCACAGTAAAACCTTTATTCATTACCATACGAACCACAAATGGTGCTTTGAAGTTTGTGTCTGGTGTGTTTACCTGTACAGAAGCTTCAGATGAGCGAACATTATCCAGCTTTAGCTGCAGCTCCAGTTTGACTTTGCTTGTTTCTGTCAGCTTTTCATTCAGACGACTCACGTCCCCTGTAAACAAACAAAGTGAACATAAACAAACAAAACAGTAAATCTTCTCTGGATTAAGACTCTTATTAGTTGGTGTATTGTGTACTGCACACACTACACAGTGATGTAATATTTGGCTTCATGGTAAAAGGTGGTCAAACCTCTGTGGTGTATGTCTCATGTCTGTCTGCTCTTTCAAATTGTCCTTTGGAATACTTACCTTATAATCAATCAATCAAAAAGATGACAAAATCAAGCTATGCTATAAAATGTGTATTGATTTTGAGTATTACAACAACTGTCGCAAGCTTTGAAGCTGTTTGTGAGAGATTTTCGCCCTTTGTTGTTAATACATCATCTGAGTTTAGACCTTAGGCAGTGACAGGTTCACTACCATATGTCACCACAAATTTGATATTTGACTAAATTTGACATTTTCAGCTTTTTCAATCCTATGAGCCCAGCATCAAATTTAAATGAAGCACCAAAACCAATTGGCTTATAATTTCCACTTGTCTCTAAGGAGTTAAGATGCTTTTTAAATCTGTTATTTGCACTGAAAACAGCATGGAAACATATCCTGGAGACAAAAAGGCAAACAAAAACTGAGAAACAAAGATAACTGTCAGTGAATTACAACACAAACGTGTTTGATGTGTTGAAAATTCAAGACGTTCTTTTAAGTGGTGTTCTACTGCGCGAACTAACCACACCATACTTTAGGGTTCAGCATCCGGAGTCTAACTAAATAAGTTGACTTAGATGATTTCTAACAAGGCAAGATGAGAGGCTGCATGTCATGTGCAGACAAACAGACGTGTGTGTGTGTGTGTGTGTGTGTGTGTGTGTTTGTCTCACCAGTAAGGTTTTCCACTTCCTGAGTTCTCTTCTCCAGCAGCCTGGCCAGCTCTCTCTTCTCTGCCTCAATTTCATATTTGGCCTTTGTCTGCTCACAGAAACATGAACACACACACCATCATCAGTCGACTCATCTCTAGAGCTGTTTACAAGAAAAATCCCTTTTTGAATTCACGACTGACAGCAGACCGACATCTTCAGCAGGACAATAACAGGAATACTTTTTGGATGCACTAATTAGGCAAAACTAAAAAAAAAAATTAAAAAAACTGACTTGTGCAGAAAGATAACTCAAACAATTGCAGACCTACATCAATGCACTGTCATCATCATCATCATCATCATCATCATCACAAAGTGAATCTGCTCTGCTTACCTGTTCTTGAGGTTTCTCTTCAGAGGATTCTCCCTCTAGTCCCTTTAGAGTCCGCAGCTCCTCATCTGTACAGGAAGAAGTGTTATTAGGACAGTGATATCACTTACAGTACATCATTTTATTCAGTAATTTATTGTGGTCACAACCTGAGGTCTCAGTTACAAACAAAAAGGATTACAAATAGACAAGACTAATATTTACAGGCTGAAAGAAAAAGATAATAGTGCAGTGGTGAGGAGTGCAAAGATGTTGAATTAACATGAGGTAGTTTTACAAAACACTAGGACACTTGTCTCAGCATAATGTTGCAACCCTAAATACTGCATCCCAAACATATATATCAGTTAAAGACATAAACCAACAACATTCAGAAGATACCTGTAAAGCTGTAATCAAGAGTATAGATGATAGAAGTGTGTGTGTGTGTGTGTGTGTGTGTGTGTCATCTTACCAAGTTTTGTATTCTCCCCTTTGAGTGTCTGCAGGTCTCTGGTGGAGGACAAAAGCTGCTCCTGGCTCTCTGCTAGTCTCTTGTCTATGTCAAAGTACTGTTGCTCTGTAGGGACACAGAACAATCAGCAGAAACATGAGAACACTATTCTCAGGTGAGACCAAACAAGAAGATATCACTTGCACATACAGATAGATTTCTTTAATGTCAGTGGAAAACTTATTAATGATAAACAGGAAGTCATCTCATCAGTGGGAGCTACACAGGTTGTAAAATGGCGTCATGAGAGCAGCAGGGCACACACTCAGGAAGTCATTTATGATTCATTTATATCCAAACCCTTTTTTTTCATGAAAGAGAAAAGCTGCATGCATTGACCTGAACAGAATCAATGAAATTAGGATTTCATATGTAAAGAGGTGTGAATTCCTCTGAGTTTATTATAACCCTTCACCCTCCTGTTGTCTTCAGATTTACTCTGCACAACATGTTCTGTCTGCTTTTGAAGAGCAAGGTGAAAAATTTCCTCCACATTTTTTCAGGGATGTTTTTAACATAATCACATGTATCAAGCAATTACTCTTGTGATGTATGATAGACCTCTTTTACATAAAAGTATACTTCTCCTTTGCGTAGAAAAAAAGCTACAAGGGTATTATTAGAGGTACATATGTTGATGTATTATCACAGACCGGTATAGAGTGATGGTAGGTTATTGTTTTGAACTCATTCAGAGTACCTGCAAGTTTTGGCAAGTCAAATTTAAGACTTTTTAAGACCTTTTTAATGCCACTTTGAATGAGATTTAAGACCAAAAACATGGAAATATGGTTGATGGTTTCGGGGTCCTGCTGCAATACAACCAAATCATAGTGTGTGTCACTTAATGTGACTCATTCAAGGTTACTTTCTGACTGTTTATTGAACATTAAGTTGCTCATTGGTTAATATCTGTATGTAAAAGTGTAAACAGTGACCCATAGTCACAGACTGCCAAGCTAGGATGCAGATAAATCATATCAGCAGCTTGTAAGACAGTTTTCACTCTACATCTCCTTCTAAAAAAGTCCAGCAAAAAAATTAAATAAAATCAATAAAACCTTAACAAATCCTGAAAAATTCAAAACCTTTAAGTAATTTATTTAAGACCAGAATAAAACATTTTAATGAATTGAGGAATTTTTAAGGCCTTAGTTTTAAACGTGAATTTAAGACATTTTAAGGATGTGTAGGGACCCTGGCTGTCATTTCATTTTTTTTAATGGCAGGAAGATGCTAAAAATGTATACAAAGCATAAATAATTGAAAAATAATAATTATAACTAATTTTACATGTAAATAGCGTACCATTGAACCATACATGTAATTTTCAATCAATTCTATGACAGAAAACAAGAGTTATAACAAAATAACTTTTGAGATCAGGTCCCACTGTCTTTATGAACTCTGAGACCAATAGAAAAAACAGCAGTAGAAACTTTAACAAAACCACTCTTTAATTGACAGTGTATAGTTCCACCTCAAAGCCCTTCTTGAGAAGTAAAACCAGGTTAAAGAGTTTAATCTGCTGCGCCAAACTTAGCCTGTTTCTCCATGTGAGCTA
Organism: Thalassoma bifasciatum; assembly: GCA_008086565.1. Taxonomy (NCBI): domain Eukaryota; kingdom Metazoa; phylum Chordata; class Actinopteri; order Labriformes; family Labridae; genus Thalassoma; species Thalassoma bifasciatum. The sequence continues at coordinate 242 of RPOG01000463.1, read as the reverse complement.
ACGTTAGCAGAAGGTTGAACTCTGTACATTCAAACCGGTTTGATGTCTAACTTTATCATCTACACAGAAGTTTCCATGGTGTGTTGGTGTGGTTATAGATATCTGTCATATCTGTCAGAGCTGCCTCTGTTTCTGCAGTGACTGAGGAGTTTGTTACTCACCGATATCAGCTTTGAAGCGCTCGTGCTGGGTTTTGAGCGCCTCGTTAGCATTTTGCAGCTCAGAAACAAACTTCTCCAGTT